>JARKHS020009582.1:0-450000 GCA_030143305.2 Amblyomma americanum | reverse complement strand
ACATTGGAAATAGAACTTGGCAACGATCAACGCTAGAACATTACACGGGGAGTACCGGCTAACCTTAGCCAGGTTAAAAAATATGCTGCGAGACTCTAATGAGACGCGACTAAATGCGTCTAACCATTGTATGGAGTGAGTCACACTATTTTTGTATTGCGCTTAAATTCACAATTAGGAGAGGTTAATTACCCATTATCGCTGGCAAAGCAGATAGGACAAAAATTCATAAGCACATAGTACGCTTTGACACTCTGGCCTGCTGTTCATGCTGTTCTCGACTTCTACTGCTGTTTGAATAGGGCAGGGTTGTAACCGGGCATTATATTGTCTACCAATGAGGTCACGTTTATTAAGCATCCGGCAGTCGTTCGTTGTCGTGAAGGCTCTGATAATTAGCCAATACGGTTAAACTTCGCAAGTGGCAGGCTCAAGGTCGCTCTTCCACATACACTTGTGCGAAGAACATAATATATTTGGACACACTGACCTGTCATCCATGCTGTTCTCGCTCATGCTGCTGCTTGAATAGGGGGGGGGGGGGAGGTAACCGGTTCTTAACCTGGCGACACATGAGGCCACGATTGTGAAGCAGCCGCCAGTGATGTCTTGTAATGTTCTGTTATTCAGCCAAAGCTGATAATATTCGCACGTGGCTTGTTGAAGCACCGTCGTCGCTTTTGCGCAAAATCTTGAGCGAAGAACTTGAGGCGTGTAGGCATTTTGACCTGCCATTCATGCCGTTAACGTTCCTCCTGCTGTGTGAATAGAGCGGGCGATGTATCCGGGCATTAACTTGGCTCCCGATGAGGTCACGATTGTGACGCAGCCGCCAGTCATTGGTTGTCTTCTAGGGTTCTGATAATAAGCCAAATCAGTTAAACACTCCAAGTGTCATGCTGAAGCATTGTTGCCACTCTTCAAAATAATCTTGAGTGAACATCAGACCTTCAGATACATTGACCTGCCATTCATGTTGTTCGCGCTCCTGCTGCCGTTTGAATAGGGCGCCGGATGTATGCGGTGATTAACTTGGCTGCCGATGAGGTCACGATTCTGAAGCAGCCACAAGGCGTTGATTGCCTCGTAGGGTTCTGATAATTAGTCAATGCTGTTAAACTCTCCACGTCTCTTGCTCCAGCATTGTGGTCGTTGTTCCAAATAGACTTGACCGAAGAACATAAGACATTTAGACACTTTGACTTGCCGTCCATGCTGGTCGCGCTCTTGTTCTTGCTTAATGCGGCGAGTTGGGCGTGTTGGTACATGGTTTTCTGGAAAAGCAGCGCTGAACAGACGAGGACAGAGACGAGGCGACAAGGACGGGCGCTGAACTGACAACAAATTTTATTGAAGGGATTCACACTTATAAACGTAGTGTAGCTACCGTTCGCGCATGCTCAGAAAAGTCAGCTCTTTTGGTGAAAGGGCGATAGAGGCTGTGCTGACGCAGCCCTCTCCCAGGCTATATATCTGATTTGATTCTGCTATTTCTCTAGTCATACGTACAATGCTCTTTCTGATTATGGAGGTGTCATCGAGTGCAGGAGTACAATCTAGGCAAGTGATACAGTGACTTGCGAGGAAGCCTTCAAAATCTTTTCCCTCGCGTGCATTTTTCACGTTCAAGGCATGCTCTCTTAACCTCTCGTTCATGCATCTCCCAGTTTGGCCAACATACGTCTTTCCACAACTTAACGGAATTTTGTAAACTACACCTTCTGTGCAATCAACATAAGGCCGCCTATGTTTTTTGCCACAGCCACGCTGCTGGGTCGCCTCCGGATTAGCGATCCTGCAAAGCTTGGACAGCTTGTGAGGGGCAGAGAAGACCACTTTGAATTCGCTGGGCGACGTATCCGAGTATCAACGTTGCTGCCGATGAGGTCGCGATTGTTAAGCAGCCACCAGTGCTGCCTTGTAATGTGCAGTTATTTAGACAAGCTGTTAATTTTTGCACGTGCCTTGCTGAAGCATCATCGTCGTGGTTGCGCAAAAACTTGAGCAAAGAACATGAGACGCTTACACACTTTGACCTTCCACCCACGCTTCTCGCGCTCCAGCTGCTGTTTGAATAGGGTGGGCGAGGTCTCCGGTTATTAACATGCCTGCAGATGAGGTCATGTTTGTGAAGCAGCAGTCAGCCGTTGGCTGTCCTGTAGGGTTCTTATAATTAGCTAATCCGGTTAAACGTCGCAAGAGGCTTGCTGAAGCATCGCTGTCACTCTTCCGCATAATCTTGAGCGAACATCAGGCATCTAGACAATATGACTTACCATCAATGTTGCTCGCGCTCCTGCTGCTATATTAATACGATAAGGAGGTCTCAGGCTATTAACCTGGCTGCCGGTAAGGGCACGATTTTTAAACAGCCGCCAGTCGTTGGTTGTCTTGTAGCGTTCAGATGACTACCCATTTCGATTACACATTGCACGTGACTTGCTGAAGCGTCGCAGGCGCTCTTCCACATAATCTTGAGCGAAGAATGTAAGAACTTTAGAAAATTTTACCTGCCATCTATGATTTTATCTCTCCTCCTGCTGTTTAAACAGGGTGGGCGAGGTATCCGGGTATTAACTTGGCTGCACATGAGGTGACGATTCTGAAGCAGCCGCCAGGGTTTTCTTGTAATGTCTAATATATTAGCCAAAGCTGTCAAATTTCGCACATGGCTTGCTGAAGCATCGTCGTCGCTCTTGCACAGTGTCTGGAGCAAAGAACATGACATTTTTAGAGACTTCGGCCTGCTATACATGCTTCTCCCGTCCCGGTTGCTGTTTGAAGAGGGTGGCCGACGTCTCCAGGTACTACATTGGCTGCCGATGAGGTCACGATTCTGAAACAGCCGCCAGTCACTGATTGTCTTGTAGGGTTCTGATAATCAGCCAAAACTGTTAAACTTCGCATATGGTTTGCTGAAGCATCGTGGTCGCTCTTTCACATGATCTTGATTGATAAATATGAGACGTTTAGATAATTTATCCTGCCGTAAATATTGTTCCCCTCCTGCTGTTGTTTGAATAGAGTGGGCGATGTCTCCGGGCGGTAACCTGGCTGCCGATGAGCTCGCGATTGTGAAGCAGTCACCAGACCATGATTGTGCTGTAGAGTTCTCATAGTTAGCCAAAGCTGTTACTCTCTAACTGCCATCCTTAAGCATCGTGGACACTCTTCCACATAATGTTGAGCAAAGAACATGAGAGGTTTATACAATTTGAGCTGCCATCTATATTGCCCACACTCCTCCTGCCGTTTGAAAAGGAGGGCGAAGTCCCCTGGTAATAACCTGGTTACCGATGGTGTCTCAATTTTAAAGAAGCCGTCAGTCATTGCTTGTCTTCTAGGGTTGTCATAGCCAAAGCTGTTAAACTTCCCATATGGCTTTCTAGGGCATCGAGGCTGCTCTTCTACATAATCTTGAGCGGAGAACAAAAGACGTTTAGGTATTTGACCTGCCATTCATGTTGGTCGCACTCCTGCTCTTGTTTGAATAGGCGGCACGATATTACCGGGCATTAGCTTGGCTGCCTATACGGTCACAGTTTTTAAGCAGTCGCCAGTCATTGGCTGTCCTTTAGGGTTCTGATAATTAGCCAATACTGTTAAACTCTCCACGTGTCGTGCTGAAGCACCATTGTCGCTCTTCCACATTATCTTGAGCGTAGAACGTAAGACATTTATACACTTTGACCTGCCACCCACGCTTCTTGGACTCCTGCTCCCATTGAATAGGGTGGGCGAGGTTTCCGGGTATTAACATTAGCTGCCGATGAGGTCACGATTATGAAGCTGCCGTTTTTCGTTGGTTGGCTTGTATTAGTCTGATAATTAGCCAATCCGGTTATACTTCGCATGTGGCTTGCTGAAGCGCGAAGGTCGCTCTTCCCATAATTGCGAGCGAAGAACATGAGACGTTCAGTCACTCTGATCTGCCATTCATGATGTCCTCGCTACCCGTCCTGCTTGAATAGCGCGGGCGAGGTTTCAAGGTAATAACTAGGCTCCACATTAGGTCTCTAAAGGGAAGCAGCCGCCAGTCTTGTCTTGTAGGGTCCTGCTAATTAACCAAAGCAATTGAATTTCGCACGTGGCTTGCTGAAGCATCGTGGTCGCTCTTTCACAATCATCTGGAGCAAAGAACATTAGATGTTGAGACACTGATCTACCATCCATGCTCTTCGTGCTCCTGTTCCTGTATGAAAAGGGCGAGCAATATATCTGGGGATTATCTTGGCTGCCGATGAGGTCACGATTGTGAAGCAGCCGCTGGTAGTTGGTTTTCTTCTAGGGTTCTGATAATTACTCTAGGCGGTTAAGCTTCGCACATGATTTTGCTGAAGCATCTTGGTCACTCTTCCACAATCCTAAGTGAAGAACAGGGCACGTTTAGACACTTTCACTTGTAGTGCATGCTGGTCGCGCTCCTGCTTCTTTTTGAATAGGCGGGACGATGTATCCGGGTAATAAACTCCCTCCCGATGAGGTCACGATAGTGAAGCAGCTGCCAGTGGCTGACTGGTTTGTACTGTCCTGTTAATGAGCCAGAGCTGTTAAATTTCGCAAGTGGCTTGCCTAAGCATCATCGTCGCTCTTGCAGAAAATCTTGAGCAAAGAACATGAGACGCTTAGATATGGTTATGCGCAACCCATGCTTCTCGCGCTCCAGCTGTTGTTTGAATATGGTGGACGAGGTCTCCGGGTATTGACTTGGCTGCCGATGAGGTCATGTTTGTGAAGCAGCCATTAGCCGTTGCTAGTCCTGTAGTGCTCCTATAACTAGCCAATTCTAGAAAAGTCCGCAAGTGGCTTGCTGAAGGATGATCATTTCTCTTGCGGAAAATCTTGAGCAAAGGACGTGAGACACTTATACACGGTGATGCGCCATCCATGCTTCTTGCGCTCCAGCTGGTGCTTGAATAGGGTATGCGAGGTCTCCGGATATTAACTTGGCTGCCGATGAGGTCATGTTTGTGAAGCAGCCGTTAGCCGTTGCCTTTCCTGTAGTGTTCCTATTATTAGCCAATTCTATAAAACTGCACACGTTGCTTGCTGAAGAATCATCGTTTCTCTTGCGGAAAATTCTTGAGCAAAGGACATTTGACGCTTAGACACGGTGATGCGCCATCCATGCTGCTCGCGCTCCAGATAGTGTTTCAATAGGGTTGGCGAAGTCTCCTTGTATTAACTTGGCTGCCAATGAGCTCATGTTTGTGAAGCATCCGATAGCTGTTGCTTACCATGTAGTGTTCCTATAATTAGCCAATTGTAGTAAACTTCGCACGTTTCGTGCCGAAGCATCTCCGTTTCTCTTGCGCAAAATCTTGAGCAAAGGACATGAGACGCTTAGACACAGTGATGCGTCATCATTGCTTCTCGCGCTCCAGCTGGTGTTTGAATAGAGTGGGCTGCCAATGAGGTCATGTTTGTGAAGCAGCCGTTAGCCGTTGCTTGTCCTGTAGTGTTCCTATAATTAGCCAAATCTATAAAGTTCCCACATGGCTTACTGAAGTATCATATTTTCTCTTGCGGAAGATCTTGAGCAAAGGACGTGAAGAGCGTGTTGTCGGGCAAGTTGGCTTTGCATGACATAGAAGAAGTTAGCGCAAAACTTAGACGACTGTCGTCTTGTGTGTTTCTTCTCTGTCTTCGTCTAAGGACGTGAGACGCTTAGAGACGGTGATGCGCCGTCCATGCTTCTCCTGGTCCAGCTTGTGTTTGAATAGGGTGGGCAGGTCTCCGGGTAATAACTTGTCTGCCGATGAGGTCATGTTTGTGAAGCAGCCGTTAGCCGTTCCTTGTCCTGTAGTGTTCCTATAGTTAGCCAATTCTAGAAAAGTTCGCACATGGCGTGCTGAAGAATGATAATTTTTTTTGGGAAAAATCTTGAGCAAAGGACGTGAGACGCTTAGACACGGTGATGCGCCATCCATGCTTCTCGCGCTCAAGCTTGTGTTTGAATAGGGTGGGCGAGTTCTCCTTGTATTAAGTTGGCTGCCAATGACGTCATGTTTATGAAGCAGCCGATAGCTGTTGCTTGTCCTGTAGTGTTCTTATAATTAGCCAATTGTACTAAAGTTCGCACGTTTCGTGCTGAAGCATCATCGTTTCATTGCGGAAAATCTTGAGCAAAGGACGTGAGACGCTTAGACACGGTGATGCGCCATCCATGCTTCTCGCGCTGTAGCTGGTGTTTGAATAGGGTGGGCGAGTTCTCCTTGTATTACCTTGGCTGCCGATGAGGTCATGTTTGTGAAGCAGCCGTTAGCCATTGCTTATCCTGTAGTGTTCCTATAATTAGCCAATTCTAGAAAATTCGACGTGGTTTGCTGAAGAATCATCGTTTCTCTTGCGGAAAATCTTGAGCAAAGGAGATGAGACGCTTAGACACGGTGATGCGCCATCCATGCTTCTCGCGCTTCAGATAGTGTTTGAATAGGGTGGGCGAAGTCTCCGGGTATTAACTTTGCTGCCGATGAGGTCATGTTTGTGAAGAAGCCGTTAGCTGTTGCTCGTCCTGTAGTGCCCCTATAACTAGCCAATTCTTAAAACTTCGCACGAGCTGGGCTGAAGCTTGATCGTTTCTCTTTCGGAAAATCTTGAGCAAAGGACATGAGAGGCCTAGAAACGGATATGAGCCATCCATGCTTCTCGGGCTCCAGCTTGTGTTTGAATAGGGTGTGCGGGGTCTCCGGGTATTAACATGGCTGCCCATGAGGTGATATTTGTGAAGCAGCCTTTAGCCGCTGCCTTTCCTGTAGTGTTCCTATAATTAGCAAATTCTAGAAAACTTCGTACGTTGCTTGCTGATGCATCATCGTTTCTCTTTCGGAGAATCTTGAGCAAAGGACGTAAGACGCTTAGACATTGTTATGCGCCATCGATGCTACTCGCGCTCCAGCTTGTCTTTTAATAGGGTGGGCGAGGTCTCCGGGTATTAACTTGGCTGTCGATGACATCATGTTTGTGAAGAAGCCGTTAGCCGTCGCTTGTCCTGAAGTGCTCCTTAATTAGCCCATTCTAGTACCGTTCGCACGTGGCGTGCTGAAGCATCATCATTTCTCTTGCGGAAAATCTTGAGCAAAGGACAATAGACGCTTAGACACGGTGATGCGCCATCCTTGCTTCTCGCGCTCCAGCTACTGTTTGAATAGGATGGGCGAGTTCTCCTTGTATTAACTTGGCTGCCGATGAGGTCTTGTTTGTGAAGCAGCCGTTAGCCATTGCTTGTCCTGTAGTGTTCATATAATTAGCCAATTCTTGAAAAGTTCTCACGTGGTTTGCTGAAGAATCATCGTTTCTCTTGTGGAAAATCTTGATCAAAGGACATGAGACGCTTAGACACGGTGATGCGCCATCCATGCTTCTCGCGCTCCAGATAGTGTTTGAATAGGTTGGGCGAAGTCTCCGGGTATTAACTTTGCTGCAGATGAGGTCATGTTTGTGAAGAAGCCGTTAGCTGTTGCTCGTCCTGTAGTGTTCCTATAACTAGCCAATTCTTAAAACTTCGCACGAGCCGGGCTGAAGCTTGATCGTTTCTCTTACGGAAAATCTTGAGCAAAGGACATAAGAGGCTTAGAAATGGATATGAGCCATCCATGCTTCTCGGGCTCCAGCTTGTGTTTCAATAGGGTAGGCGAAGTCTCCTTGTATTAACTTGGCTGCCGATGAGCTCATGTTTTTGAAGGAGCCGACAGCTGTTGCTTATCCTGTATTGTTCCTATAATTAGCACATTCTTGAAATCTTCGTACGTTGCTTGCTAAAGCATCATCGTTTCTCTTTCGAAAAATCTTAAGCAAAGGACGTGAGACGCTTAGACACTGTTATGCGCCATCGATGCTTCTCGTGCTCCAGATTATCTCTTATTAGGGTGGGCGAGGTCTCCCGGATTAACTTGGATTTCGATGACATCATGTTTGTGAAGCAACCGTTAGGCGTCGCTTGTCCTGTAGTGCTCATCTAATTAGCCAATTCTCGTAAAGTTCGCACGTGGCGTGCTAAAGCATGATCGTTTCTCTTGAAGAAATTCTTCTTGACCAAAGGATATGAGACACTTAGACACCGTGATGCGCCATCCATGCTTCTCGCGCTCCAGCTGGAGTTTGAATAGTGTCGGCGAGATCTCCGGGTATTTACTTGTCTGCCGGTGAGGTCATGTTTGTGAAGCAGCCGTTAGCCGTCGCTTGTCCTGTAGTGCTCCTATAATTAGCCAATTCTCGTAAAGTTCACACGTGGCGTGCTGAAGCATGATCGTTTCTCTTGCGGAAATTCTTCTTGAGCAAAGGACATCAGACACTTAGACACCGTGATGCGCCATCCATGCTTCTCGCGCTCTAGCTGGAGTTTGAATAGGGTCGCCGAGGTCTCCGGGTATTTACTTGTCTGCCGATGAGGTCATGTTTGTGAAGCAGCCGTTAGCCGTCGCTTGTCCTGTAGTGCTCCTATAATTAGCCAATTCTAGTAAAGTTCGCTCTTGGCGTGCTGAAGCATCATAGTTTCTCTAGCGCAAAATCTTGAGCAAAGGACGTGAGACGATTAGACACGGTGATGCGCCATCCATGCTTCTCGCGTTCAAGCTTGTGTTTGAATAGGGTGGGCAGGTTTCCGGGTATTAACATGGCTGCCGATGAGGTCATGTTTGTGAAGCAGCCGTTAGCCGTTCCTTGTCCTGTAGTGTTCCTATAATTAGACAATTCTAGTAAAGTTCGCACGTAGCTTGCTGAAGCATGATCATTTCTCTTGTGGAAAAATCTTGGGAAAAGGACATGAGACGCTTAGACACGGTGATGCGCCATCCATGCTTCTCGCGCTCCAGATAGTGTTTCAATAGGGCAGGCGAAGTCTCCTTGTATTAACTTGGCTGCCAATGAGCTCATGTTTGTGAAGCAGCCGACAGCTGTTGCTTATCCTGTAGTGTTCCTATAATTAGTCAATTGTAGTAAAGTTCGCACGTTTCGTGCCGAAGCATCATCGTTTCTCTTGCGCAAAATGTTGAGCAAAGGACATGAGACGCTTAGAAACAGTGATGCGTCATCCCTGCTTCTCGCACTCCAGCTGGTGTTTGAATAGGGTGAGCGAGGTCTCCGGGAATTAACTTGGCTGCCGATGACATCATGTTTGTGAAGCAGCTGTTAGCCGTTGCTTGTCCTGTAGTGCTCCCATAAATAGCCAATTCTCGTAAAGTTCGCACGCGGCGTGCTCAAGCATGATCGTTTCTCTTGCTTAAAATCTTGACCAAAGGACATGAGACGCTTAGATAGGGTGATGCGCTATCCATGCTTCTCGCACTATAGGTGGTGTTTGAATAGGGAGGGCGAAGTCTCCGGGCATTAACTTGGCTGCCGATAACCTCATGTTTGTGAAGCAGCCGTTAGCTGTCGCTTGTCCTGTAGTGTTCCTGTAATTAGCCCATTCTAGTACAGTTTGCACGTGGCGTGCTGAAGCATCATCGTTTCTCTTGCGGAAAATCTTGAGCAAAGGACATGAGACGCTTAGACACGGTGTAGCGCCATCCATGCTTCTTGCGCTGCAGCTGGTGTTTGAATAGGGTGGGCAGGTCTCCGGGTATTAACATGGCTGCCGATGAGGTAATGTTTGTGATGCAGCCGTTAGCCGTTCCTTTTCCTGTAGTGTTCCTATAATTAGACAATTCTAGTAAAGTTCGCACGTGGCTTGCTGAAGCATGATCATTTCTCTTGTGGAAAAATCTTGAGCAAAGGACATGACACGCTCAGAAATAATATTAATTGGTTTTTGGGGAAATGAAGTGGCGCAGTATATGTCTCATATATATCGTAAAGACACCTGAACCGCGCCGTAAGGGAAGGGATAAAGGAGGGAGTGAAAGAAGAAAGGAAGAAAGGGGCCTCGTAGTGGAGGGCTGCGGAATAATTTCGACCACCTGATGATCTTTAACGTGCACTGACATCGCACAGCACACGGGCGTCTTAGCGTTTTTCCTCCATAAAAAAAAAACGGCGATTCGCCATCCATGCTTCTCGCGCTCCAGCTAGTGTTTGAATAGTGTGGGCGAATTCCCCCTGTGTTAACGTGGCTGCCGATGTGGTCATGTTTGTGAAACAGCCGATAGCTGTTGCTTGTTCTGTAGTGTTCCTATAATTAGGCAATTCTAGTAAAGTTCGCACGTGGCGTGCCGAAGCATCATCGTTTCACTTGCTTAAAATCTTGAGCAAAGGACATGTGACGATTAGACATGGTGATGCGCCATCCATGCTTCTCGCGCTCCAGCCAGTGTTTGAATAAGGTGTGCGAAATCCCCTTGTATTAACGTGGCTGCCGATGAGGTCATGTTTGTGGAGCAGCCGTTAGCCGTTGCTTGTCTTGTAGTGTTCCTATATTTAGCCAATTCTAGAAAAGTTCGCACGTGGCTTTTTGAAGGATCATCATTTCTCTTTCGAAAAATCTTGTCCAAAGGACGTGAGACGCTTAGACACGGTGATTCGCCATTCATGCTTCTCGCGCTCCAGCTTGTGTTTGAATAGGGTGGGCGAGTTCCTTGTATTAACTTGGCTGCCAATGAGGTCATGTTTGTGAAGCAGCCGATAGCTCTTGCGTGTCCTGTAGTGTTCTTATAATTAGCCAATTGTACTAAAGTTCGCACGTGGCTTGCTGAAGAATCATCGTTTCTCTTGCGGAAAAATCTTGAGCAAAGGACATGAGACGCTTAAACACGGTGATGCGCCATCCATGCTTCTCGCGCTCCAAATAGTGTTTGAATTGGGTGGGCGAAGTCTCCGGGTATTAACGTTGCTGCCGATGAGGTCATGTTTGTGAAGAAGCCGTTAGCTGTTGCTTGTGTTGTAGTGTTCCCATAATTAGCCAATTCTTAAAACTTCGCACGAGCCGGGCTGAAGCTTGATCGTTTCTCTTTCGGAAAATCTTGATCAAAGGACATGAGACGCTTAGATAGGGTGATGCGCTATCCATGCTTCTCGCACTATAGGTGGTGTTTGAATAGGGAGGGCGAAGTCTCCGGGCATTAACTTGGCTGCCGATAAGCTCATGTTTGTGAAGCAGCCGTAAGCTGTCGCTTGTCCTGTAGTGTTCCTATAATTAGCCCATTCTAGCAGTGTTCGCACGTGGCATGCTGAAGCATCATCGTTTCTCTTGTGGAAAATCTTGAACAAAGGACATGAGACGCTTAGACACGGTGTAGCGCCATCCATGCTTCTTGCGCTCCAGCTGGTGTTTGAATAATGTCGGCGAGGTGTCCGGGTATTAACTTGTCTGCCGATGAGGTCATGTTTGTGAAGCAGCCGTTAGCCGTCGCTTGTCCTGTAGTGCTCCTATAATTAGCCAAATCTCGTAAAGTTCGCACGTGGCGTGCTGAAGCATCATCGTTTCTCTAGCGCAAAATCTTGAGCAAAAGACGTGAGACGATTAGACACGGTGATGCGCCATCCATGCTTCTCGCGCTCCAGCTTGTGTTTGAATAGGGTGGGCAGGTCTCCGGGTATTAACATGGCTGCCGATGAGGTAATGTTTGTGATGCAGCCGTTAGCCGTTCCTTTTCCTGTAGTGTTCCTATAACTAGACAATTCTAGTAAAGTTCGCACGTGGCTTGCTGAAGCATGATCATTTCTCTTGTGAAAAAATCTTGAGCAAAGGACATGAGACGCTTAGAAATAATAATAATTGGTTTTTGGGGAAATGAAGTGGCGCAGTATCTGTCTCATATATATCGTTGGACACCTGAACCGCGCCGTAAGGGAAGGGATAAAGGAGAGAGTGAAAGAAGAAAGGAAGAAAGGGGCGCCGTAGTGGAGGGCTGCGGAATAATTTCGACCACCTGATGATCTTTAACGTGCACTGACATCGCACAGCACACGGGCGTCTTAGCGTTTTTCCTCCATAAAAAAAAAAACGGCGATTCGCCATCTATGCTTCTCGCGCTCCAGCTAGTGTTTGAATAGTGTGGGCGAATTCCCCCTGTGTTAACGTGGCTGCCGATGTGGTCATGTTTGTGAAACAGCCGATAGCTGTTGCTTGTTCTGTAGTGTTCCTATAATTAGGCAATTCTAGTAAAGTTCGCACGTGGCGTGCCGAAGCATCATCGTTTCTCTTGCGGAAAATCTTGTGCAAAGGACATGAGACGCTTAGACACGCTGATGCGCCACCCATGCTTCTCGCGCTGTAGCTGGAGTTTGAATAGGGTGGGCGAGGTCTCCGGGTATTACTTGGCTGCCGATGAGATCATGTTTTTGAAGCAGCTATTAGCCGTTGCTTGTGCTGTAGTGTTCCTATAATTGGCCAATTGTACTAAAGTTCGCACATTTCGTGCTGAAGCATCATCGTTTCATTGCGGAAAATCTTGAGCAAATTACATGAGACGGTCAGACACGGTGATGCGCCATCCATGCTTCTCGCCCTCCAGCTGGTGTTCGAATAGGGTGGGCGAGGTCTCCGGGTATTAACTTGGCTGCCGATGAGGTCATGTTTGTGAAGCAGCCGTTAGCCATTGCCTGTCCTGTAGTGTTCCTATAATTAGCCAATTCTAGAAAAGTTCGCACGTGGCTTGCTGAAGAATCATCGTTTCTCTTGCGGAAAAATCTTGAGCAAAGGACATGAGACGCTTAGACACGGTGATGCGCCATCCATGCTTCTCGCGCTCCAAATAGTGTTTGAATTGGGTGGACTAGTCTCCGGGTAATAACGTTGCTGCCGATGAGGTCATGTTTGTGAAGAAGCCGTTAGCTGTTGCTTGTCCTGTAGTGTTCCCATAATTAGCCAATTCTTAAAACTTCGCACGAGCCGGGGTGAAGCTTGATCGTTTCTCTTTCGGAAAATCTTAAGCAAAGGACATGAGAGGCTTAGAAACGGATATGAGCCATCCATGCTTCTCGGTCTCTAGCTTGCGTTTGAATACGTTGGGCGGGGTCTCCGGGTAATAACTTGGCTGCCGTTGAGGTCATGTTTGTGAAGCAGCCGTTAGAAGTTGCCTTTCCTGTAGTGTTCCTATAATTAGCAAATTCTAGAAAACTTCGCACGTTGCTTGCTGAAGCATCATCGTTTCTCTTTCGGAAAATCTTGAGCGAAGGACGTGAGACGCTTAGACACTGTTATGCGCCATCGATGCTTCTCGCACTCCAGCTTGTCTTTTAATAGGGTGGACGAGGTCTCCGGGTATTAACTTGGATGTCGATGACATCATGTTTGTGAAGAAGCCGTTAGCCGTCGCTTGTCCTGTAGTGCTCCTATAATTAGCCAATTCTCGTAAAGTTAGCACCTGGTTTGCTGAAGCATGATCGTTTCTCTTGCGGAAAATCTTCTTGATCAAAGGACATGAGACACTCAGACAGAGTGATGCGCCATACATGCTTCTCGCACTTCAGATAGAGTTTGAAAATGTTGGGCGAAGTCTCCGGGTATTAATTTGGCTGCCAATGAGCTCATGTTTCTGAAGCAGCCGATAGCGGTTGCTGGTCCTGTAGGTTTCCTATAATTAGCCAATTCTAGTAAAGTTCGCACGTGGCGTGCCAAAGCATCATTGTTTCTCTTGCGGAAAATCTTGAGCAAAGGACATGAGACGCTTGGACACGGTGATGCGCCAGCCATGCTTCTCGCGCTCTAGCTGGTGTTCGAATAGGGTGGGCGAGGTCTCCGGGTATTAACCTGGCTGCCGATGAGGTTATGTTTTTTAAGCAGCTATTAGCCGATGCTTGAGCTGTAGTGTTCCTATAATTAGCCCATTCTAGCAGAGTTCGCACGTGGCGTGCTGAAGCATGATCGTTTCTCTTGCGGAAAATCTTGAGCAAAGGACATGAGACGCTTAGACACCGTGATGCGCCATCCATGCTTCTCGCGCTGTAGCTGGTGTTTGAATAGGGTTGGCGAGGTCTCCGGGTATTGATTTGGCTACCGATGAGCTCATGTTTGTGAAGCAGCCGTTAGACGTTGCTTGTCCTGTAGTGTTCCTATAATTAGCCAAATCTATAAACGTTCCCACATGGCTTGCTGAAGTATCATATTTTCTCTTGCGGAAAATCTTGAGCAAAGGACGTGAGACGCTTAGAGACGGTGATGCGCCGGCCATCCTTCTCGTGGTCCAGCTTGTGTTTGAATAGGGTGGGCAGGTCTGCGGGTATTAACTTGGCTGCCGATGAGGTCATGTTTGTGAAGCAGTTGTTAGCCGTTCCTTGTCCTGTAGTGTTCCTATAATTAGCCAATTCTAGTAAAGTTCGCACGTGGCGTGTTGAAGCATGAGCATTTTTTGGGGAAAAATCTTGAGCAAAGGACATGAGACGGTTAGACACGGTGATGCGCCATCCATGCTTCTCGCGCTCCAGATAGTGTTTGAATAGAGTGGGCGAGCTCTCCTAGTATTTACATCGCTGCCAATGAGCTCATGTTTGTGAAGCAGCCGTTAGCCGTTGCTTGTCCTGTAGTGTATCTATAATTAGCAAATTGTACTAAAGTTCGCACGTTTCGTGCCGAAGCATCGTCGTTTCTCCTGCGGAAAAATCTTGAGCAAAGGACATGAGACGTTTAGACACAGAGAAGCGCCGTCCATGCTTCCCGCGCTCCACCTAGTGTTTGAATAGGGTGGGCGAGGTCTCCGGGTATTAACTTGGCTGCCGATGAGCTCGTGTTTGTGAAGCAGCCGTTAGCTGTTGTTTGTCCTGTAGTGTTCCTATAATTAGCCAATTGTAGTAAAGTTCGCACGTTTCGTGCGAAAGCATCATCGTTTCTCTTGCGCAAAATCTTCAGCAAAGGACATGAGGCGCTTAGACACGGTAATGAGCCATCCATGCTTCTCGCGCTCCAGCTGGTGTTTCAATAGGGTGGATGAGGTCTCCGGGTATTAACTTGGCTGCCGATGAGGTTATGTTTTTTAAGCAGCTATTGGCCGTTGCTTGAGCTGTAGTGTTCCTATAATTAGCCCATTCTAGCAGAGTTCGCACGTGGCGTGCTGAAGCATCATCGTATCTCTTTCGAAAAATCTTGACCAAAGGACGTGAGACGTTAGACACGGTGATGCGCCATTCATGCTTCTCGCGCTCCAGCTTGTGTTTGAATAGGATGGGCGAGGTTTCGTTGAATTAACTTGGCTGCCAATGAGATCATGTTTGTGAAGCAGCCGATAGCTGTTGCTTGTCCTGTAGTGTTCCTATAATTAGCCAATTGTACTAAAGTTCGCACGTTTTGTGCTGAAGCATCATCGTTTCATTGCGGCAAATCTTGAGCAAAGGACATGAGACGGTTAGTCACGGTGATGCGCCATCCATGCTTCTCGCGCTCCAGCTGGTGTTTGAATAGGATGGGCGAGGTCTCCGGGTATTAACTTGGCTGCCGATGAGCTCTTGTTTGTGAAGCAGCCGTTAGCTGTTGTTTGTCCTGTAGTATTCCTATAATTAGCCAATTCTAGTAAAGTTCGCACGTGGCGTGCCGAAGCATCATCGTTTCTCTTGCGGAAAATCTTGAGCAAAGCACATGAGACGCTTAGAAACGGTGATGCGCCACCCATGCTTCTCGCGCTCTAGGTGGTGTTCGAATATGGTGGGCGAGGTCTCCGGGTATTAACTTGGCTGCCGAAGAGCTCATGTTTGTGAAGTAGCCGTTAGCCGTTGCTAGTTCTTTAGTGTTCCTATAATTAGCCAATTCTTAAAAGTTCGCACGAGCCGTGCTGAAGCATGATCGTTTCTGTTTCGGAAAATCTTGAGCAAAGGACATGAGACGCTTAGACATGGTAATGAGCCAACCATGCTTCTCGCGCTCCAGCTAGTGTTTGAATAGGGTGTGCGAAATCCCCTTGTATTAACGTGGCTGCCGAAGAGGTCATGTTTGTGAAGCAGACCTTAGCCGTTGCTTGTCCTGTAGTGTTCCTATAATTGGCCAGTTCTAGGAAAGTTCGCACGTGGCTTGCTGAAGGATCATCGTTTCTCTTTCGAAATATCTTGACCAAAGGACGTGAGACGCTTAGACACGGTGATGCGCCATCCATGGTTCTCGCGCTCCAGCTTGTGTTTGAATAGGGTGGGCGAGTTCTCCTTGTGTTATCTTGGCTGCCAATGAGCTCATGTTTGTGAAGCAGCCGATAGCTGTTGCTTGTCCTGTAGTGTTCCTATAATTAGCCAATTGTACTAAAGTTCGCACGTTTCGTGCTGAAGCGTCATCGTTTTATTGCGGATAATCTTGAGCAAAGGACATGAGACGGTTAGTCACGGTGATGCGCCATCCATGCTTCTCGCGCTCCAGCTGGTGTTTGAATAGGGTGGACGAGGTCTCCTGGTAATAACATGGCTGCCGATGAGATTCATGCTTTTGAAGCAGCGGTTAGCCAGTGCCTGTACTGTAGTGTTCCTATAATAACCCATTCTAGAAAATTTCGCACGTGGCTTGCTAAAGCATTATCGTTTCTCTTGCGGAAAATCTTGAGCAAAGGACATGAGACACTCAGACACGGTGATGCGCCATACATGCTTCTCGCGCTTCAGATAGAGTTTCAAAAGGTTGGGCGAGGTCTCCGGGTATTAACTTGGCTGCCGAAGAGCTCATGTTTGTGAAGCAGCCGTTAGCCGTTGGTAGTCCTTTAGTGTTCCTATAATTAGCCAATTCTTAAAAGTTCGCACGAGCCGTGCTGAAGCATGATCGTTTCTCTTGCGGAAAATCTTGAGCAAAGGACATGACTCGCTTAGACACGGTGATCCGCCATTCATGCTTCTCGCGCTCCAGGTGGTGCTTGAATAGGGTGCACGAGGTCTCTGGGTATGAACTTGGCTGCCGATGACATCTTGTTTGTGAAGCAGCCGTTAGCCGTTCCTTGTCCTAAAGTGTTCCTATAGTTAGCCAATTTTAATAAAGATCGCACGTGGCGTGCTGAACAATCATCGTTTCTCTTCCGGAAAATCTTCAGCAAAAGACATGAGACGCTTAGACACTGTGATGTGCCACCCATGCTTCTCGCGCTCTAGGTGGAGTTTGAATAGGGTGGGCGAGGTCTCCGGGTATTAAATTGGCTGCCGATAAAGTCATGTTTTTGAAGCAGCTATTAGCCGTTGCTTGTGCTGTAGTGTTCCTATAATTAGCCCATTCTAGCAGGGTTCGCACGTGGCATGCTGAAGCATCATCGTTTTTTTTTCGGAAAATCTTGAGCAATTGACATGAGACGCTTAGACACGGTGATGCGCCATCCATGCTTCTGGCGCTTCAGATAGTGTTTCAATAGGGTGGGCGAAGTCTCCTTGTATTAACTTGGCTGCCAATGAGCTCATGTTTGCAAAGCAGCCGATAGCTGTTGCTTATCCTATAGTGTTCCTATAATTAGCCATATGTAGTAAAGTTCGCACGTTTCGTGCCGAAGCATCATCGTTTCTCTTGCGCAAAATCTTGAGCAAAGGACATGAGATGCTTAGACACAGTGATGCGTCATCCCTGCTTCTCGCACTCCAGCTGGTGTTTGAATAGGGTGGGCGAAGTCTCCGGGAATTAAATTAGCTGCCGATGACATCATGTTTGTGAAGCAGCCGATAGCTGTTGCGTGTCCTGTAGTGTTCCTGTAATTAGCCAATTGTACAAAAGTTCGCACATTTCGTGCTGAAGCATTATCGTTTCATTGCGGAAAATCTTGAGCAAAGGACATGAGACGGTCAGACACGGTGATGCGCCATCCATGCTTCTCGCGCTCCAGCTTGTCTTTTAATAGGGTGGACGAGGTCTCCGGGAATTAATTTGGATGTCGATGACATAATGTTTGTGAAGAAGCCGTTATGCGTCGCTTGTCCAGTAGTGCTCCTATAAGTAGCCAATTCTCGTAAAGTTAGCACCTGGCGTGCTGAAGCATGATCGTTTCTCTTGCGGAAAATCTTGATCAAAGGAAATGAGACACTTAGACACGGTGATGCGCCATGTATGCTTTTCGCGCTCCAGCTAATGTTTGAATAGGGTGGGCAGGACTCCGCGTATTAACATGGCTGCCGATGAGGTCATGTTTGTGAAGCAGCCGTTAGCCGTTCCTTCTCCTGTAGTGTTCCTATAATTAGCCAACTCTAGTAAAGTTAGCACGTGGATTGCTGATGCATGACCACATCTCTTGTGGAAAAATCTTGAGCAAAGGACATGAGACGCTTACAAACGGTGATTCGCTATCCATGCTTATCACGCTCCAGCTAGTGTTTGAATAGGTTCGACGAGTTACCAATGTGTTAACGTGGTTTACGATGAGGTCATGTCTGTGAAGCAGCCGTTAGCCATTGCCTGTCCTGTAGTGTTCCTATTATAGCCCATTCTGGAAAAGTTCGCAAGTGGCTTGCTGAAGCATCATCGTTTCACTTGCGGAAAATCTTGAGCAAAGGACGCGAGACGCTTAGAGACGGTGATGCGCCGGCCATCCTTCTCTTGGTCCAGCTTGTGTTTGAATAGGGTTGGCTGGTCTGCGGGTATTAACTTGGCTGCCGATGAGGTCATGTTTATGAAGCAGTTGTTAGCCGTTCCTTGTCCTGTAGTGTTCCTATAATTAGCCAATTCTAGTAAAGTTCGCACGTGGCGTGTTGAAGCATGCGCATTTTTTGGGGAAAAATCTTGAGCAAAGGACATGAGACGCTTAGACACCGTGATGCGCCATCCATGCTTCTCGCGCTGTAGCTGGTGTTTGAATAGGGTTGGCGAGGTCTCCGGGTATTGACTTGGCTACCGATCAGCTCATGTTTGTGAAGCAGCCGTTAGCCGTTGCTTGTCCTGTAGTGTTCCTATAATTAGCCAAATCTATAAAAGTTCCCACATGGCTTGCTGAAGTATCATATTTTCTCTTGCGGAAAATCTTGAGCAAAGGACGTGAGACGCTTTGAGACGGTGATACGCCGGCCATCCTTCTCGTGGTCCAGCTTGTGTTTGAATAGGGTGGGCAGGTCTGCGGGTATTAACTTGGCTGCCGATGAGGTCATGTTTGTGAAGCAGCCGTTAGCCGTTGCTTCTCCTGTAGTGTTCCTATAATTAGCCAATTCTAGAAAAGTACGCACGTGGCTTGCTGAAGAATCATCGTATCTCTTTCGAAAAATCTTGACCAAAGGACGTGAGACGTTAGACACGGTGATGCGCCATTCATGCTTCTCGCGCTCCAGCTTGTGTTTGAATAGGGTGGGAGAGTTTTCGTTGAATTAACTTGGCTGCCAATGAGATCATGTTTGTGAAGCAGCCGACAGCTGTTGCTTGTCCTGTAGTGTTCCTTTAATTAGCCAATTGTACAAATGTTCGCACGTTTTGTGCTGAAGCATCATCGTTTCATTGCGGAAAATCTTGAGCAAAGGACATGAGACGGTTAGTCACGGTGATGCGCCATCCATGCTTCTCGCGCTCCAGCTGGTGTTTGAATAGTGTGGGCGAGGTCTCCGGGTATTAACTTGGCTGCCGATGAGCTCTTGTTTGTGAAGCAGCCATTAGCTGTTGTTTGTCCTGTAGTGTTCCTATAATTAGCCAATTCTAGTAAAGTTCGCACGTGGCGTGCTGAAGCTTTATCGTTTATCTTGCGGAAAATCTAGAGCAAAGGACGTGAGAAACTTAGACACGTTGATGCGCCATCCATGCTTCTCGCGCTCCAGATAGTGTTTGAATAGAGTGGGCGAGCTCTCCTAGTATTTACATCGCTGCCAATGAGCTCATGTTTGTGAAGCAGCCGTTAGCCGTTGCTTGTCCTGTAGTGTTTCTATAATTAGCAAATTGTACTAAAGTTCGCATGTTTCGTGCCGAAGCATCGTCGTTTCTCCTGCGGAAAAATCTTGAGCAAAGGACATGAGACGCTTAGACACAGAGATGAGCCGTCCATGCTTCCCGCGCTCCACCTGGTGTTTGAATAGGGTGGGCGAGGTTTCCGGGTATTAAATTGGCTGCCGATGAGCTCTTGTTTGTGAAGCAGCCGTTAGCTGTTGTTTGTCCTGTAGTGTTCCTATAATTAGACAATTCTAGTAAAGTTCGCACGTGGCGTGCTCAAACATCATCGTTTGTCTTGCGGAAAATCTTGAGCAAAGGACATGAGACGCTTAGATACGGTAATGCGCCATCCATGCTTCTCGCACTCTTGGTGGTGTTTGAATAGGGTGGGTGAGGTCTCCGGTTTTAACTTGGCTGCCAATGAGCTCATGTTTGTGAAGCAGCCGAAAGCTGTTGCTTGTCCTGTAGTGTTCCTATAATTAGCCAATTGTACTAAAGTTCGCACGTTTCGTGCTGAAGCGTCATCGTTTTATTGCGGATAATCTTGAGCAAAGGACATGAGACGGTTAGTCACGGTGATGCGCCATCCATACTTCTCGCGCTCCAGCTGGCGTTTGAATAGGGTGGACGAGGTCTCCTGGTAATAACATGGCTGCCGATGAGATTCATGCTTGTGAAGCAGCGGTTAGCCAGTGCCTGTCCTGTAGTGTTCCTATAATAACGCATTCTAGAAAAGTTCGCACGTGGCTTGCTGAAGCATTATCGTTTCTCTTGCGGAAAATCTTGAGCAAAGGACATGAGACACTCAGACACGGTGATGCGCCATACATGCTTCTCGCGCTTCAGATAGAGTTTCAAAAGGTTGGTCGAGGTCTCCGGGTATTAACTTGGCTGGAGAAGAGCTCATGTTTGTGAAGCAGCCGTTAGCCGTTGGTAGTCCTTTAGTGTTCCTATAATTAGCCAATTCTTAAAAGTTCGCACGAGCCGTGCTGAAGCATGATCGTTTCTCTTGCGGAAAATCTTGAGCAAAGGACATGACTCGCTTAGACACGGTGATCCGCCATTCATGCTTCTCGCGCTCCAGGTGGTGTTTGAATAGGGTGCACGAGGTCTCTGGGTATGAACTTGGCTGCCGATGACGTCTTGTTTGTGAAGCAGCCGTTAGCCGTTCCTTGTCCTAAAGTGTTCCTATTGTTAGCCAATTTTAGTAAAGATCGCACGTGGCGTACTGAACAATCATCGTTTCTCTTCCGGAAAATCTTCTGCAAAAGACATGAGACGCTTAGACACTGTGATGTGCCACCCATGCTTCTCGCGCTCTAGATGGAGTTTGAATAGGGTGGGCGAGGTCTCCGGGTATTAAATTGGCTGCCGATAAAGTCATGTTTTTGAAGCAGCTATTAGCCGTTGCTTGTGCTGTAGTGTTCCTATAATTAGCCCATTCTAGCAGTGTTCGCACGTGGCATGCTGAAGCATCATCGTTTCTTTTTCGGAAAATCTTGAGCAATTGACATGAGACGCTTTGACACGGTGATGCGCCATCCATGCTTCTGGCGCTTCAGATAGTGTTTCAATAGGGTGGGCGAAGTCTCCTTGTATTAACTTGGCTGCCAATGAGCTCATGTTTGCGAAGCAGCCGATAGCTGTTGCTTATCCTATAGTGTTCCTATAATTAGCCATATGTAGTAAAGTTCGCACGTTTCGTGCCGAAGCATCATCGTTTCTCTTGCGCAAAATCTTGAGCAAAGGACATGAGATGCTTAGACACAGTGATGCGTCATCCCTGCTTCTCGCACTCCAGCTGGTGTTAGAATACGGTGGGCGAGGTCACCGGGAATTAACTTGGCTGCCGATGACATTGTGTTTGTGAAGCAGCCGTTAGCCGTTGGTTGTCCTGTAGTGCTCCTATAATTAGCACATTCTCGTAAAGTTCGCACGTGGCGTGCTGAAGCATGATCGTTTCATTGCGGAAAATCTTGAGCAAAGGACATGAGACGGTCAGACACGGTGATGCGCCATCCATGCTTCTCGCGCTCCAGCTGGTGTTTGAATAGGGTGGCGAGGTCTCCGGGTATTAACTTGGCTGCCGATGAGGTCATGTTTGTGAAGCAGCCGTTAGCCATTGCCTGTCCTGTAGTGTTCCTATAATTAGCCAATTCTAGAAAAGTTCGCACGTGGCTTGCTGAAGAATCATCGTTTCTCTTGCGGAAAAATCTTGAGCAAAGGACATGAGACGCTTAGACACGGTGATGCGCCATCCATGCTTCTCGCGCTCCAAATAGTGTTTGAATTGGGTGGGCAAAGACTCCGGGTATTAACGTTGCTGCCGATGAGGTCATGTTTGTGAAGAAGCCGTTAGCTGTTGCTTGTCCTGTAGTGTTCCCATAATTAGCCAATTCTTAAAACTTCGCACGAGCCGGGCTGAAGCTTGATCGTTTCTCTTTCGGAAAATCTTGAGCAAAGGACATGAGAGGCTTAGAAACGGATATGAGCCATCCTTGCTTCTCGTGCTCTAGCTTGCGTTTGAATACGTTGGGCGGGGTATCCGGGTATTAACTTGGCTGCCGTTGAGGTCATGTTTGTGAAGCAGCCATTAGAAGTTGGCTTTCCTGTAGTGTTCCTATAATTAGGAAATTCTAGAAAACTTCGCAAGTTGCTTGCTGAAGCATCATCGTTTCTCTTTCGGAAAATCTTGAGCGAAGGACGTGAGACGCTTAGACACTGTTATGCGCCATCGATGCTTCTCGCACTCCAGCTTGTCTTTTAATAGGGTGGACGAGGTCTCCGGGAATTAATTTGGATTTCGATGACATCATGTTTGTGAAGAAGCCGTTAGCCGTCGCTTGTCCAGTAGTGCTCCTATAAGTAGCCAATTCTCGTAAAGTTAGCACCTGGCGTGCTGAAGCATGATCGTTTCTCTTGCGGAAAATCTTGATCGAAGGAAATGAGACACTTAGACACGGTGATGCGCCATGCATGCTTTTCGCGCTCCAGCTAATGTTTGAATAGGGTGGGCAGGACTCCGCGTATTAACATGGCTGCCGATGAGGTCATGTTTGTGAAGCAGCCGTTAGCCGTTCCTTCTCCTGTAGTGTTCCTATAATTAGCCAATTCTAGTAAAGTTAGCACGTGGCTTGCTGGTGCATGATCACATCTCTTGTGGAAAAATCTTGAGCAAAGGACATGAGACGCTTAGAAACGGTGATTCGCCATCCATGCTTATCACGCTCCAGCTAGTGTTTGAATAGGTTCGGCGAGTTACCAATGTGTTAACGTGGTTGACGATGAGGTCATGTCTGTGAAGCAGCCGTTAGCCATTGCCTGTCCTGTAGTGTTCCTATAATAGCCCATTCTGGAAAAGTTCGCAAGTGGCTTGCTGAAGCATCATCGTTTCACTTGCGGAAAATCTTGAGCAAAGGACGCGAGACGCTTAGAGACGGTGATGCGCCGGCCATCCTTGTTTTGGTCCAGCTTGTGTTTGAATAGGGTTGGCTGGTCTGCGGGTATTAACTTGGCTGCCGATGAGGTCATGTTTATGAAGCAGTTGTTAGCCGTTCCTTGTCCTGTAGTGTTCCTATAATTAGCCAATTCTAGTAAAGTTCGCACGTGGCGTGTTGAAGCATGAGCATTTTTTGGGGAAAAAGTTTGAGCAAAGGACATGAGACGCTTAGACACCGTGATGCGCCATCCATGCTTCTCGCGCTGTAGCTGGTGTTTGAATAGGGTTGGCGAGGTCTCCGGGTATTGACTTGGCTACCGATGAGCTCATGTTTGTGAAGCAGCCGTTAGCCGTTCCTTGTCCTGTAGTGTTCCTATAATTAGCCAAATCTATAAATGTTCCCACATGGCTTGCTGAAGTATCATATTTTCTCTTGCGAAAATCTTGAGCAAAGGACGTGAGACGCTTTGAAACGGTGATGCGCCGGCCATCCTTCTCGTGGTCCAGCTTGTGTTTGAATAGGGTGGGCAGGTCTGCGGGTATGAACTTGGCTGCCGATGAGGTCATGTTTGTGAAGCAGCCGTTAGCTGTTGCTTCTCCTGTAGTGTTCCTATAATTAGCCAATTCTAGAAAAGTTCGCACGTGGCTTGCTGAAGAATCATCGTATCTCTTTCGAAAAATCTTGACCAAAGGACGTGAGACGTTAGACACGGTGATGCGCCATTCATGCTTCTCGCGCTCCAGCTTGTGTTTGAATAGGGTGGGCGAGTTTTCGTTGAATTAACTTGGCTGCCAATGAGATCATGTTTGTGAAGCAGCCGATAGCTGTTGCTTGTCCTGTAGTGTTCCTTTAATTAGCCAATTGTACTAAAGTTCGCACGTTTTGTGCTGAAGCATCGTCGTTTCTCCTGCGGAAAAATCTTGAGCAAAGGACATGAGACGCTTAGACACAGAGATGCGCCGTCCATGCTTCCCGCGCTCCACCTGGTGTTTGAATAGGGTGGGCGAGGTTTCCGGGTATTAAATTGGCTGCCGATGAGCT
The DNA here is from genome assembly GCA_030143305.2 of Amblyomma americanum. Classification (NCBI taxonomy): domain Eukaryota; kingdom Metazoa; phylum Arthropoda; class Arachnida; order Ixodida; family Ixodidae; genus Amblyomma; species Amblyomma americanum. The sequence continues at coordinate 425,859 of JARKHS020009582.1, read as the reverse complement.
CTTGTTTGTGAAGCAGCCGTTAGCTGTTGTTTGTCCTCTAGTGTTCCTATAATTAGACAATTCTAGTAAAGTTCGCACGTGGCGTTCTCAAACATCATCGTTTGTCTTGCGGAAAATCTTGAGCAAAGGACATGAGACGCTTAGATACGGTAATGCGCCATCCATGCTTCTCGCACTTTTGGTGGTGTTTGAATAGGGTGGGTGAGGTCTCCGGTTTTAACTTGGCTGCCAATGAGCTCATGTTTGTGAAGCAGCCGAAAGCTGTTGGTTGTCCTGTAGTGTTCCTATAATTAGCCAATTGTACTAAAGTTCGCACGTTTCGTGCTGAAGCGTCATCGTTTTATTGCGGATAATCTTGAGCAAAGGACATGAGACGGTTAGTCACGGTGATGCGCCATCCATGCTTCTCGCGCTCCAGCTGGTGTTTGAATAGGGTGGACGAGGTCTCCTGGTAATAACATGGCTGCCGATGAGATTAATGCTTGTGAAGCAGCGGTTAGCCAGTGCCTGTCCTGTAGTGTTCCTATAATAACGCATTCTAGAAAAGTTCGCACGTGGCTTGCTGAAGCATTATCGTTTCTCTTGCGGAAAATCTTGAGCAAAGGACATGAGACACTCAGACACGGTGATGCGCCATACATGCTTCTCGCGCTTCAGATAGAGTATCAAAAGGTTGGGCGAGGTCTCCGGGTATTAACTTGGCTGCCGAAGAGCTCATGTTTGTGAAGCAGCCGTTAGCCGTTGGTAGTCCTTTAGTGTTCCTATAATTAGCCAATTCTTAAAAGTTCGCACGAGCCGTGCTGAAGCATGATCGTTTCTCTTGCGGAAAATCTTGAGCAAAGGACATGACTCGCTTAGACGCGGTGATCCGCCATTCATGCTTCTCGCGCTCCAGGTGGTGTTTGAATAGGGTGCACGAGGTCTCTGGGTATGAACTTGGCTGCTGATGACGTCTTGTTTGTGAAGCAGCCGTTAGCCGTTCCTTGTCCTAAAGTGTTCCTATTGTTAGCCAATTTTAGTAAAGATCGCACGTGGCGTGCTGAACAATCACCGTTTCTCTTCCGGAAAATATTCAGCAAAAGACATGAGACGCTTAGACACTGTGATGTGCCACCCATGCTTCTCGCGCTCTAGATGGTGTTTGAATAGGGTGGGCGAGGTCTCCGGGAATTAACTTGGCTGCCGATGACATCATGTTTGTGAAGCAGCCGATAGCTGTTGCGTGTCCTGTAGTGTTCCTATACTTAGCCAATTGTACTAAAGTTCGCACATTTCGTGCTGAAGCATTATCGTTTCATTGCGGAAAATCTTGACCAAAGGACATGAAACGGTCAGACACGGTGATGCGCCATCCATGCTTCTCGCGCTCCAGCTGGTGTTTGAATAGGGTGGGCGAGGTCTCCGGGTATTAACTTGGCTGCCGATGAGGTCATGTTTGTGAAGCAGCCGTTAGCCATTGCCTGTCCTGTAGTGTTCCTATATTTAGCCAATTCTAGAAAAGTTCGCACGTGGCTTGCTGAAGAATCATCGTTTCTCTTGCGGAAAAATCTTGAGCAAAGGACATGAGACGCTTAGACACGGTGATGCGCCATCCATGCTTCTCGCGCTCCAAATAGTGTTTGAATTGGGTGGGCAAAGACTCCGGGTATTAACGTTGCTGCCGATGAGGTCATGTTTGTGAAGAAGCCGTTAGCTGTTGCTTGTCCTGTAGTGTTCCCAATATTAGCCAATTCTTAAAACTTCGCACGAGCCGGGCTGAAGCTTGATCGTTTCTCTTTCGGAAAATCTTGAGCAAAGGACATGAGAGGCTTAGAAACGGATATGAGCCATCCTTGCTTCTCGTGCTCTAGCTTGCGTTTGAATACGTTGGGCGGGGTCTCCGGGTATTAACTTGGCTGCCGTTGAGGTCATGTTTGTGAAGCAGCCGTTAGAAATTGGCTTTCCTGTAGTGTTCCTATAATTAGGAAATTCTAGAAAACTTCGCACGTTGCTTGCTGAAGCATCATCGTTTCTCTTTCGGAAAATTTTGAGCGAAGGACGTGAGACGCTTAGACACTGTTATGCGCCATCGATGCTTCTCGCACTCCAGCTTGTCTTTTAATAGGCTGGACGAGGTCTCCGGGTATTAACTTGGATGTCGATGACATCATGTTTGTGAAGAAGCCGTTAGCCGTCGCTTGTCCAGTAGTGCTCCTATAATTAGCCAATGCTCGTAAAGTTAGCACCTGGCGTGCTGAAGCATGATCGTTTCTCTTTGGAAAAATCTTGAGCAAAGGACATGAGACGGTTAGTCACGGTGATGCGCCATCCATGCTTCTCGCGCTCCAGCTGGTGTTTGAATAGGGTGGCCGAGGTCTCCGGGTATTAACTTGGCTGCCGATGAGCTCTTGTTTGTGAAGCAGCCGTTAGCTGTTGTTTGTCCTGTAGTGTTCCTATAATTAGCCAATTCTAGTAAAGTTCGCACGTGGCGTGCTGAAGCATTATCGTTTATCTTGCGGAAAATCTAGTGCAAAGGACGTTAGACACTTACCGCCGTATTCAAGAACGCACTCAAGGTGTGACTTAAGTTCGTGACTTAAGTTCTGAGTAAAGTATGAGTGGCGAAGGAAGTTTCAAAAACGGCACTTAAGCAGCACTTATGAAAGTAGCGCTTTTAGATGTAAGTAGGCGCCATGGGAACGAGGCTAAGCAAACATTTCTGTATATCTAATAAATTCATGAACAAATAAAGAACAGAAGCGCCAAAACAGCGCTGCTAATACATAGTACAAGTCTCAACTAACGTTTTAACAACAACAAAAAGTTTTTTTCGGCTAGCTTTGGAGAACTAATATTACTTGTCTGGCCACAAACAAAGACGTCACTATAGTAGCGCGCGTAGTACTGCTCCTGTCGACGTCGTAGTCTTTCCGCTCGCGCGCGTCCATCGGTTGCATCATCGCCAGCATCGCCAGCTCTTTGTCTCTGCTTTATATTGTTATCGCGCATTTTAATTGTAAATTCACTGCTTGTATCGTATATATTTTGGTCTTATATTTATTGATAGTGTGTAGTCATTTGTAGTGTGTTTTGTTTTCTGTACTGCGTTATTCTTTGGTGCTGTGTTGCGACGCGCGCGTGATGGAGAAAACGGAGAAGGGCAAAATTAACTTCTCCAGAGTAGAGCGAGCTCTTCTCCTCGACCTCGTCGACAAGCACAAGGCCGTACTAGAGAACAAGAGAACTGATGCAGTGTCAGTTGCACGGAAAAGGAAAGAGTGGGAGCTTATAGAAACCCAGTTCAACTCCAGTCACAACGTGAGCCCACGGACATGGCTCCAGCTGAAGAAATGCTGGGAGAACTGGAAAAATAAGTGGCGAAAGGCGAAAGCGGACGAACACCGGGAGATATTTAAGACCGGTAAGTCCTGTTTTCTTTCATCTTTGATTCTTTTTTGCTGACGAATTCAGAGGTTCTCTCCCAGATTACAGAACTGTTCCGATTGCTTGCTGCCTGCATTTTATGACTAGATTCCCCCTCCGCCCCTCAAAAAAAAAAATACAGAGAATGTTTACGACATTCGAATCTGAGCGAAAGCATGAATTTGTGCTACGTAGAAGACGACGGTGAGCAGGCAGTGCCGCGGGACGGAGCAAATAAAAGTCGAAGACGACGCTAATTCACGGCGCGAGAATGTGGAGCAGTTTAACAAGAGGTGTGTTCGCTCCGACGGTAGCGTAGTGGTCTCGCCCAACAGCCGTTAAAGATCTGTTCGCGCAGCCGCGGGTTCGATTCCCGTTCGTTGGTATTGATCGAATTTCCTTTTTCATAATTTGACCTCAGCTATATATATACCTCAGCACATAAGGAGTGATCGACTGCATTAAAAAAAAGTTTATCCATACTATTTCAATGCTAGTAATCATGGTCATGAACAAAGCTCAGTTAACAGTTTCTGTTGGGACATGATGGATTTTGGTTACTTAAATTAAGCATTTTAAAGACTGTCTATGAAGCCAGTGAGCCCAGCTCCACTGTGCTCTACATTAATAACGCCCTAAAATTGAAAAGAAGTTGCCCACTCTGCCTGCTTCTGGTCTTTTGACGTTACACCTACCATTTTGCTTTCCGTCGCTCGCTGTGTTGTCCTTAACTTAAGCTGAACCCTTTTCGTTAGCCTCCACTTTTCTCTTGAGGAACAGTGGTACACTGACATTCATGATCTAAGAAAACCTGCCATATGCACTCCATTCCATTCTTATCCTTCTATTATTTCCGTTGATGATTCGGATCAGCTGTCACTAGTTGCCCTAAGTGACCTGTTCCTCTGCCACTTCCAGCACCTCGCTACCAATTGTGAACTGTGAGGTGCTGGAACTTGTGCTGCCAATTTTCTTGCTGTGCGTTTTCACCGCCACAGTTAGTATCTAGCTTTCACGCACCCGCAGTTTGGAGTCAGCATGTTTAAGGTTGTTTCACCCGGAGAGTATTACTAAATAAATGCAAATATCGTGCTTCTGTCAGAGAAAAAGGCTCCTGCTTGCGCGAATAAACATGCATGTTTTCGTTGCTTCGTAGCGCTTAAATTCTGAAAGATACTTTGGCGTTCATGTCGAATGTGCTTAGTGTTTGTGAATATTCATCGAGGGATTTTTCCAGTGGTTGTAACAGCGCTTTCTGTGAATACCTAGGCGGCGGCTCAGCGGCCCCCAGCCAGCTCACTGAAGACCTGCAAAGAGTTGGCAGTGTCGCATCCCACATGGGGGTTCGCTTGGCGAACCCCTTCGACAGTGATCGCCACCAAGCAGACCCAGGCGGCGAGTCCCAACCCACACCATCGGTGGCCGCCCTGCTTTCGCGCACTCAAGATGGTTCTATTCCAGGAGCCAGTGGTATGACTTATTTTATATATAATATATATATATATATATATATATATATATATATATATATATATATATATATATATATATATATATATATATATTGTACTGCAAGCTCCAAAAAATATATATGAGATTATTTTTCTTGGAATACATATTCTGTGTATGTACTGCTTTTCTGTTTTTATGCCTAGAGGATTAGATGAAACACTCCAGCAAAATGAATTGCAGCATCCCTGCCTGGCGCTTGTGTCTGACCATTTTTGCTGTTGTAGGCTGCTTCTGTGCTTATTATTTTGTTTTTTTTTCTGAGCATATGAGCTCTTCTGTCATTAAAAGTGTGCATAACAGCTGTAGCCATGTCCAATTTTCTGTGGCATCTGTGTTGTCTTGACCTGTCATAAAAATATTGGCCTGTGTGACCAGTGTTATCAAAGCTACAGCTAAGAGGTGCGAATGCACTGGCCGAACATATTTTCCAAGGTGGTCATCCAAGGAGCATGATTGGCAGTGTATGTGACGAATGTATTCCGGAAATGTTTCCCTTCGAAGCAGGCTAAGTGCATGTTTTATGCCTCCTGTTTTGTTACATAAACGAACTCTAACGGAAGCATTGATTGAGTTACTGCACGACCAAAAATGGTAAAATGTCACCTGAAGGACATTGAAAGCAACGAATACAAGCGTACAAAATAGCGCAGAATGCGTTTAAAGTACCCACTTCATTGTAAACCATTCAAAGGCTAAGGTAGCCTACAGTACTAGCAAAGATTGAAGTGTTTCTTGATCTAAAGCGACATTGCATTGGATTTGCCCTCATTTCAAGGTCTAATAGCAAGCACTTCCTCCGCATTAGGTGATGCAGAGGACCCGCTGTGGTCCTGGCACTATGAAGAGGGTAGCCCGCAGCAAGATGAGCAAATGGAAGAGGAGCCAGTGGCCATGGCAGCCTCCTTAACATCAGCCACAACGGCAACCGCAGCACCCTCGGTGCTTCCTGCTGCCTCTACAGCAAGGGCAGCAGGTACCAGCCGCATGAGCTCACAGAGGCAGTCGCCTGCTGTGCCACCTGCGCCAAGCGGTTTTTTTGTTCCGGCAACACCGGCAGCCGCAGCACCCTCACCCTCAGTGCTTCCTGCTGCCTCTGCAGAAAGCGCAGCAGGTACCAGCCGCACTGCGGGCATGCATAGGCAGTCGCTGGTCGAGCAAGAGCTAGCAGCTCGCCTTAACGATATTTCTACCGAGAGGGCACAAAAGTGTAAAGAGCACCGGCTGCGGATGAGACTCTTACGAGCAGACCACCGCGACAAGCTCGCAAAGCGAGCGGCAGTCCATCAGCTCGAGATGGAAAATCTTAAGCTTAAGAATGACTTGAAACGGTCGAAAAAGATCCTTTTGGAGCTGCAGATAAAAGCAGTAAAGGGGGAACTGTGAGGAGGGTGATGTTGGAGGTGGGGCAGGGGGACATAATCTGAAAAATGAAAGCACTGCAACTATGGCCAAGTCGCCTGAGAGAAGGGATGAAGTGGGGGGGTATACAAATAAGGAGCCAGATGAAGTCGATATAATGCCAGACGGTGTTCTTTAATGTGCACTGACATCGCATAGAACACAGGAGTCTGCAATTTGCCCCCTAACGAATGCAGCTGCCACAGCCAAGAGGCTAGTACCATAGCCCCTGAGCCATCGCAGCAGGTGAAAAATTTGTAACCTCTTATAGGAGCTCTGAAAGGGGCTCTAGTAAAGTTACAATATGCCTGGGACGTTAAAGCATGCCAGTTCACGAATATTGTGTAGCAAGAATTTTTTTAATGCGCTTTGTAGCGGCTGAGCTCTCTGCAGTCAAAATTTGAATTCTCTCCTCTCATCACACTTTGCACGCTGGAAGGTCGGCGCTCCTCTGCCGGCCCCACCTCCGGGGTGCAAAGCTTCCTGACCCACCAGAGCTACGCGGCTTACTGGCCGTGGCCATAGTAGCTGCCCGACGTCTGAAAGAATGCAACCAGTAGCCATCTCTCAACTTATATACGCATTTGTGAGCGATGGAGAAGGGCGCGAGCATGTAAGTCTCCGGGAAGTGCTGGCCAACTTTGGCGCGTGATTGTGGGTTCTCTGCAGGTGTAGAGGTGTATTATTTGGCTCGGATGTTCATGACAAGCAAATGCAGTGATTGAGAGAGTTGATGTGCTCTCCTCGGAAGGTGTTTCACAGCGCCTTTAAGTCTTGCTTGAATTTCAACCTCATCCAGCTTCTCTTAGTTGCTTTTTACTACAGAATGTCTGTAGTGTTTAGGATAGTCAAGCTGCCGCATTGCCTCAGTGGTTATGGCGCTCGGCTGCTGACGCAAAAGCCGTAGGTTCGATCCCAGCTGCTGCGGTTGAATTTTGGTGGAGGCGAAATTCTAGAGGTTTGTGTACCGTGTGATGTCAGTGCACGTTAACGAACCCCAAGGAGTTTATATTTACGGAGCCATTCACTACTGCGTTCCTCGTAACCCGACTCAGTTTGGGACATTAAACCCCCTTAAAGATAGCCAGTTGCTATATCCAGTTTGTAGTATGGTTTTATGCAGGGTAAAAGCATGCAGATTCTGTTTTTAGCTGCCACATGGTTGTGCAGTATGGTTTTAGTAATGTGTTCTGTTTGAACCAAATGTTTTGTCGTTCTTATTAATCAGTAGAGGAAAAGAGCGCGGACCTCCTGCCATGAGTTATTTCATGAGGACGTAACTGCCACTTTGAGGCCGACTTGGCACTTTCTACGGGGTTGGTTGACTGCACTTTTTAGACATTCTTGTGGTCCAGCCACTTCTTTCCCGGAACCACGGCAGTAGACTAAAAGCTGGTTTAAAAAGCGCCTCTGCTACATTTCCTGTTTGATGTTTTGAAGTGTACGTAGTGCTATTTTTTGCTAATTCCCAGGTTTCCTGCATATGTAAGTGAATGCTGTTTTGAAATCTACTTTTCTTCCTTTGTTTGGTACAGTCGTTTTCCAGCAATGTTTTTTTTCTCATTATTTCTTTTGCATAGCGCATAGGTTTCTTTACAGCTTTGTACCATGTATGATCATCTGCTGAATCTAATGTACAGTCATGCCATGTTAATTTTACCCCTATTGAAAGGGGCAGGTTTTCTGGGACCAAACTTTTGGATTGTATTTATGCCTCATTCAAATCCAATGTCTATGTCGAGACAATGGGCAGGGTGAAAATGCATATAGCCTATTGGGACATATGTATTTTTGTCTTGTTATTATGGACAGCGATGACAACCAAATCCCAAGTGCCTCTACCAGATGTTGTACCCCTTGTATATTGATATTGATTGTTTTAAAGCTCCTCGCGATTACAATAACGCTCCCGTGTTTCCCAATTTCCACGTGCCACTATAGCAGGCTGCAGCCATAAAGCTTTATTTAAAGAATATTTGCTTCTTTTTCTTCACAATTCATTATTACGGCCAACTCACTTTATGGGCACTTTTGCTGGGGAACACTGTCAAGTTTTTTGCTTGTGTGTGATGTTCCTGCCCCAGTGTTGGCCACTGTGGGTATTGCATAAATAAGCAAATAAAATGCAGCACCAAGTGCACTCAGGGTTTTTTCTTCATTTTGTAACAGTGCAATTTACAAAACTTCCTTGAGTTGTGGAAAACACTGTTCACCAAACCATGGCATATGCTGAACAAATTTTAAGAGAACCTATAAACTCTCAAACTACACATGAGAGAAATGGGTGGGATGGTTTTCTCAGGAGGATTAGGAGGAAAGGCAGGGAGGTTAACCAGTGAATAATCGGTTTGCTACCCTGCACGGGGGGAAAGTAGTGAGGAGAATCTAGACCTGCACCCGTCAGTGGGTGCAGGTCTAGATTCTCCAGTGCACGGCAGCGAGACTGTCTTTCGAGCGCTGTAGGCAGGGCATTCACAAAGAATGTGGGCTATAGTCTCATCACACCCGCAGATGGCACAGCAGGGCTGTCACACATACCTATTAAGAAGGAGTAGTGCTTGGTGAAAGCTACACCAAGCCACAGGCGACGCAACAAAGTTGCTTCACATCGCGGTAGGCCAGATGGAAGCCAAAGCTTTAGATCTGGGTCTAAGGTTTTTAAAGGCAAATGCGAGAATTAGCCTGAATTCCACGCGGCAAGCGTGATGTCCCGCAACAGTGCTGCGTCGGGTCTCGTGATGGGGATGGACACACAATCACCCTCGTGGTGAGCAGTTCGCGCGGTCTCGTCCGCATGGTGGTTGCCTGTGATGCCGCTGTGTCCTTGCAGCCAATGGTAAACAATATCGTGCCCTTTGTTGGTGGCTGTGTGGTGGAGCTCTCGGATTTCGGCAACAAGTTGTTCATGGAACCCATGACGAGCAGATTGTAGCGCTTGGAGGGCTGCTTTTGAATCAGTGAAAACAGACCATTGCTGGGCTGTTTCTTCACTGATATGCCACTTGAGAGGTTCATTGATTACCATTGCCAACATTACTGGACCCATATTGCCAGCCTTCACCGAGGACAACCGCGTCATTTCCCCATTCTTATTTCCAAGTTGACCAGTTCAGTCTTGCACTGGCATCTGCTAGCCATCCTGATTAGCTTGGTTTCTAGAGCAACTGCCCCAACGGGCAGTAGTCATAGGCTTGGTCCTTGTACCGGGATGAATTTATGTTTCAGTTGGCTGTTAGAAAGATAGAACAATGTCCTTTTCACACTTTGGTACCTTTGGCCGCAACGAATGCAATTTTGTGTGATACAAAGCTTTGCACTGGCATTTTCTCATATCCATAACATAGAAGCTGTATGTCCGGGAGGTCACTTGAAATTAGGGGCTTGAGCTAGTGGCTTGCAAAAACCGCTTGTGTCTAACCTCCTAATTTTCCGGCACCACTCATGGATGTGCACAGTGAGTAGGTTTTTCTAAGTGCTGGCACAGGCGTTTTTAAACAACAAAATCTAGGCTCCAACTGCCCGTTCTTCCAAGTGACATTGAAACTTGAAGGTTTCTTGGAGGCAGCTGTGTGCACAGTGAGTTGCATGATTCGCCATATCTTCGTCATAACTTATCCGTGCTTTGTTCAACAATTTACATACTCAAGAGTTCAACAAAGCTTTCTGTGGTCAGGTATTGCAATCGAAGTGAAGGAATGTAGTCACTGACCATAATTTTTTGTAGCTGTGTGGCAGGGTGTAGGTGCATGCTAATCAGCGATTCCTGCCTTGCTTGAAATCTATATGTCCTTAGAGGGTTTCGCTAAGCAATTTGGATGAAATTAGCATTTATTAGAAGCAGGAAGAATTATGGTGCATACGTAATCATATGCCGCCGAGGCTGTAAAAGTCTGAAGGCTTGAACCGGACGCTCGGTGGATCATTTACAAATGTACAACAAGCAAGTAAGTAATTAAGTGGTTTATTAAAATAATAATAAAAAAAGAAAGGAAAATATTTTTGCTAGCCTACCATCGATACTGAAGCACCTGAGTTGGGCCAGCAGAAATGAACGATAGCAGGCAGAATGGAGAAATGAAATGAAAGAGGTGAGGGGACAGGAAGAGAGGATAGGGGGGGAGAGGTAATGTACACAAAAACTATTTACACAATAATAAATATGTACAGGTTGCGCACGTGATTAGTTCATGGTGAAGCAATAAAAACGCGCACAGCACAATGTTCACTACAGCTGCAGGGGGCGCCCAGCTGTTAGTCGGCCAAGGTAGCACTCGCTGAGCATTCGGTCACTGCGCGTAACTACCTGGCGGACACAACAACAAATAAGGAAATAAAAACTGGTGTAGTGCAACAGTGCATGAAAAAAACAGTGAAATATGATACAGTACAATATGATACATTATGATACAGAAAATGATACAGTACAGTCTCAGTACAACACTACTAATATTGTGAAAGCAGAAATACACAGGTGCAAGAGAAACAGTTTTTTCGCAGGTAATAAGGGCGAAAATGCAAGAACCAGAGAAGTGCACAATGCGTATGTCGTGCTATTCCATGTCGGCGCATGTTAAACGACTCCAGTTGTTCTAAATTATTCCCAAGCCTTCCATTAGAGCCTCTTTTATAACTCATGTCATATCAGGGCATTAAACACCACAATTTAAAATTTTTATACCAATTTTAAGAAATATTTGAAACATGTGCAATGCAACAAGAAACAATATTTCATGGGTAATAGTGAACTCTTGAAGGGAAGGCTAGGATGTAGATTTTTATGTAGAAACAAGGCAAGGAAAAAGATAGTTGTCCTTCACACATTACTTCTGCAAGTTGTATGTCCAGCATGATGATGCCCCTCAGTGAAAGTACTGGGCAATGATCCTGTCTCTAGTTCTAAAACCACTTGCCGAATCCACTAGTGGCACTGTGGCTGGCGGCTGGGCTGCTCTAGAGACAGGAACAGGCGCAGTACAATCACGAGTGGCATCGTACAGTAGAGCGGGTGGGACGGGGTCCTTGAGCAGCCGGCCCAAGTTGTGCAGCGCCGCACATGCCGTAATCACGATAGGCACCGTGGCCGTCTTGATTTGTAGTGTCATGTCGAGGCATGGAAACCTTCTCTTCCACACCCCGAAGGTTCGCTCGATGCTGCATCGCGTTCTTATTTGTGACTTGTTATACCTGTAGAAAATAAACGTTTTCTTTATTGAGAGCTGCCTTTACCTTTGTTAAAACTACAGCTTGAACTTACTTGTACTGTGGACTTCCTGGTAGAACATCATCTCTCAAAGGAGTCATCAGGTATGGCCTGCATGCATAGCCCATGTCACCAAGAAGGATGCCGGGAATGTCCCCCTGTTCGTACTGCACCCTGGCCCGACTGTTATCAAAAATGCGGCTGTCATGAGCCGAACCGGGCCAGCTGGCAACGAGGTCCAGAAACTGAAGTTTGGGACCTGTGATTGCCTGCAAAATAAATAAATTAGCACGAGTAAGATCGACTTGACCTGCACTGCGGCGAGAATGTTATTCTGGAATATGGAAGGAAATAGTGTAGGGCAGCTGAATAAAAATGTGTGCTTGTGTAAACCACTTGCATATAACATCAACACTGCTTGTTTTGAGCAATTTATATTCGTGGACACTGCATAAAAAAGTTGCAGCAACAATGCACACTTGTCTCGTACTGTTATGTTATTTTCATGCCTGTCATTACTGAAGGCATGTGCTACATATGCAAAACAACTCACTACTGTAATAGGTTACCTCTGCATTGAAAACAGTTAAAACGAAGGCTTATTTGTGATGAAATAGGACCAGGTAATTATTGTCAAAGCTTACTCTACTCAAAAATAAGAATTAAGTTTGCATACAACACAATATTCCTACGGCCTGTACTCAGCTGCAAATCCAGGAAAAATCGCCGATTTAAACATTTTTCACAGAACTGTTTGTTAGTAGCAACATATTCTTTTGTTATGCTGTTATTGTTGTGATTATCAGCAGCAACAACGTAACGATGGTGAAATTACGAATTTATGTTATCAATACTAATATAACGCGAGGAGAAGAGAAAATTAAAAATACAATTACGGTAGTAAGGCAGCCTCGACCCCTGTTTGCGCCAGGGCAACTGAAATGCTGGCTTCTCCAAGTATGGTATCGAAGGGTGGCTGACATGCAGTCATTAGCTCAATACTTCAATACCTTGGAACCGATTATAGTGCGAAGGGCATTCCGAAGCATTAAATGGTGCCTCCCGCCGAATACTGAACATTATTTTTTCTCAGTTCGCCGAACATAATTTTTTTTTGTCGCAGAACTTACCTGAACATTGATGGAGAAGTATCCTTTCCTGTTGCGGAAGACTTCTGCATCATTTCCTCCCGGACTCTTTATGGGGATGTGGGTGCAGTCGATGCAGCCGGTCACGCCAGGGAACTTCGCCACTGCGTAAAATTCCTCCATAACTCCCGGGGCTTCGGCGGCGCTCGGGAACTTCACGAGCTCCGCGAACAATGTCTCGGCTATCATGTGCGATATGCGCGCGATGATCCGCGACACTGTCGGTTGAGACACGTTCACAAGATCACCGGTGACGATCTGGAAGGTCCCCGCGCCGTAGAACCGCAAGGCCACGAGCAGCTGAAGCAGCGGCGGCACCGGGAGACCGCGTTCGTCGGTGTTGGCGCGCAACGGAAGCCTCCCAAGCAGCTCCAGCACCGCTTGCTTCGAGAAGCGGTACCTGCTCAAGAATTCGGCATCGTTGTATATGTCCATGGGGTTTTGCCGATCCCTGAGCACTGGCCGCGGAGCGCGCGCGTACCTGTACGCTCTGTCCTCGGCGATTTCGGCGGCGCGAGCACAGAAGTTGACGAAGTCGGAAAAACTGCGGTAGGACTCGGCCATGTCGAAATGCGGAAAGTGTCACTTAAGCTAGCAGAGAGCCTAGCTTAAGTTGTCGGGTCGATAAGTGCGCCTTTGATCGTGACTTAAGTGAAAGTGCTGTTTATGAAATGCTCTAAGCACCGGAGAGTCACTTAAGTCGTACTTACAGCTTAAGTGTCGTTCTTGAATACGGCGGTTAGACACGTTGATGCGCCATCCATGCTTCTCGCGCTCCAGATAGTGTTTGAATAGAGTGGGCGAGCTCTCCTAGTATTTACTTGGCTGCCAATGAGCTCATATTTGTGAAGCAGCCGTTAGCCGTTGCTTGTCCTGTAGTGTTTCTATAATTAGCAAATTGTCCTAAAGTTCGCACGTTTCGTGCCGAAGCATCGTCGTTTCTCCTGCGGAAAAATCTTGAGCAAAGGACATGAGACGCTTAGATACAGAGATGCGCCGTCCATGCTTCCCGCGCTCCACTTGGTGTTTGAATAGGGTGGGCGAGGTTTCCGGGTATTAACTTGGCTGCCGATGAGCTCTTGTTTGTGAAGCAGCCGTTAGCTGTTGTTTGTCCTGTAGTGTTCCTATAATTAGACATTTCTAGTACATGTCGCACGTGGCGTGCTGAAGCATCTTCGTTTCTCTTGTGGAAAATCTTGAGCAAAGGACATGAGACGCTTAGACACGGTGATCGATCATCCATGCTTTTCGCGCTCCAGCTGGCGTTTGAATAGGGTGGGCGAGGTCTCCTGGTAATAACATGGCTGCCGATGAGAGTCATGCTTGTGAAGCAGCGGTTAGCCAGTGCCTGTCCTGTAGTGTTCCTATAATAACCCATTCTAGAAAAGTTCGCACGTGGCTTGCTGAAGCATCATCGTTTCTCTTGCGGAAAATCTTGAGCAAAGGACATGAGACACTCAGACACGGTGATGCGCCATACATGCCTTTCGCGCTTCAGATAGAGTTTCAAAAGGTTGGGCAAAGTCTCCGGGTATTAACTTGGCTGCCAATGAGCTCATGTTTGTGAAGCAGCCGATAGCTGTTGCTTGTCCTGTAGTGTTCCTATAATTAGCCAATTCTAGTAAAGTTCGCATGTGGCGTGCCGAAGCATCATCGTTTCTCTTGCGGAAAATCTTGACCAAAGGACATGACACGCTTAGAAACGGTGATGCGCCACCCATGCTTCTCGCGCTCTAGGTGGTGTTCGAATAGGGTGGGCGAGGTCTCCGGGTATTAAATTGGCTGCCGATGAGGTCATGTTTTTGAAGCAGCTGTTAGCCGTTGCTTGTGCTCTAGTGTTCCTATAATTAGCCAATTCTTAAACGTTCGCACGAGCCGTGCTGCAGCATGATCGTTTCTGTTTCGGAATATCTTGAGCAAAGAACATGAGACGCTTAGACATGGTAATGAGCCATCCATGCTTCTCGCGCTCCAGCTGGTGTTTGAATAGGGTGCACGAGGTCTCTGGGTATTAACTTGGCTGCCGATGACATCTTGTTTGTGAAGCAGCCGTTAGCCGTTCTTTGTTCTAAGGTGTTCCTATAATTAGCCAATTTTAGTAAAGATCGCACGTGGCGTGCTGAACCATCATCGTTTCTCTTCCGGAAAATCTTCAGCAAAAGACATGAGACGCTTAGACACGGCGATGTGCCACCCATGCTTCTCGCGCTCTAGCTGGAGTTTGAATAGGGTGGGCGAGGTCTCCGGGTAATAAATTGGCTGCCGATGAGGTCATGTTTTTGAAGCAGCTATTAGCCGTTGCTTGTGCTGTAGTGTTCCTATAATTAGCCCATTCTAGCAGCGTTCGCACATGGCATGCTGAAGCATGATCGTTTCTTTTTCGGAAAATCTTGAGCAATTGACAAGAGACGCTTAGACACGGTGATGCGCCATCCATGCTTCTGGCGCTTCAGATAGTGTTTCAATAGGGTGGGCGAAGTCTCCTTGTATTAACTTGGCTGCCAATGAGCTCATGTTTGTGAACCAGCCGATAGCTGTTGCTTATCCTGTAGTGTTCCTATAATTAGCCAATTGTAGTAAAGTTCGCACGTTTCGTGCCGAAGCATCATCGTTTCTCTTGCGCAAAATCTTGAGCAAAGGACATGAGACGCTTAGACACGGTAATGAGCCATCCATGCTTCTCGCGCTCCAGCTGGTGTTTGAATCGGGTGGACGAGGTCTCCTGGTATTAACTTGGCTGCTGATGAGGTTATGTTTTTTAAGCAGCTATTAGCCGTTGCTTGAGCTGTAGTGTTCCTATAATTAGCCCATTCTAGCAGAGGTCGCACGTGGCGTGCTGAAGCATGATCGTTTCTCTTGCGGAAAATCTTGAGCAAAGGACCTGAGACGCTTAGACACCGTGATGCGCCATCCATGTTTCTCGCGCTGTAGCTGGTGTTTGAATAGGGTTGGCGAGGTCTCCGGGTATTGATTTGGCTACCGATGAGCTCATGTTTGTAAAGCAGCCGTTAGCCGTTGCTTGTCCTGTAGTGTTCCTATAATTAGCCAAATCTATAAAAGTTCCCACATGGCTTGCTGAAGTATCATATTTTCTCTTGCGGAAAATCTTGAGCAAAGGACGTGAGACGCTTAGAGACGGTGATGCGCCGGCCATCCTTCTCGTGGTCCAGCTTGTGTTTGAATAGGGTGGGCAGGTCTGCGGGTATTAACTTGGCTGCCGATGAGGTCCTGTTTGTGAAGCAGCCGTTAGACGTTGCTTCTCCTGCAGTGTTCCTATAATTAGCCAATTCTAGAAAAGTTCGCACGTTGCTTGCTGAAGGATCATCGTATCTCTTTCGAAAAATCTTGACCAAAGGAAGTGAGACGTTAGATACGGTGATGCGCCATTCATGCTTCTCGCGCTCCAGCTTGTGTTTGAATAGGGTGGGCGAGTTTTCGTTGAATCAACATGGCTGCCAATGAGATCATGTTTGTGAAGCAGCCGATAGCTTTTGCTTGTCCTGTAGTGTTCCTATAATTAGCCAATTGTACTAAAGTTCGCACGTTTTGTTCTGAAGCATCATCGTTTCATTGCGGAAAATCTTGAGCAAAGGACATGAGACGGTTAGTCACGGTGATGCGCCATCCATGCTTCTCGCGCTCCAGCTGGTGTTTGAATAGGGTGGGCGAGGTCTCCTGGAAATAACCATTTTGAAACAGCGCAACAAAGACGGGACGTGGAAACTGAGGTGTAACAGCGCTTGTTTGTCTTTACACCTCAGTTTCCACGTCCCGTCTTTACAGCGCTTGTTTGTCTTTACACCTCAGTTTCCACGTCCCGTCTTTGTTGCGCTGTTTCAAAATGGATACGTACCAACTTGCCCAAATTTCTGCTTTACTCCTGGAAATAACATGGCTGCCGATGAGAGTCATGCTTGTGAAGCAGCGGTTAGCCAGTGCCTGTCCTGTAGTGTTCCTATAATAACCCATTTTAGAAAAGTTCGCACGTGGCTTGCTGAAGCATCATCGTTTCTCTTGCGGAAAATCTTGAGCAAAGGACATGAGACACTCAGACACGGTGATGCGCCATACATGCCTTTCGCGCTTGAGATAAAGTTTCAAAAGGTTGGGCAAAGTCTCCGGGTATTAAATGGGCTGCCAATGAGCTCATGTTTGTGAAGCAGCCGATAGCTGTTGCTTGTCCAGTAGTGTTCCTATAATTAGCCAATTCTAGTAAAGATCGCATGTGGCGTACCGAAGCATCATCGTTTCTCTTGCGGAAAATCTTGAGCAAAGCACATGAGACGCTTAGAAACGGTAATGCGCCACCCATGCTTCTCGCGCTCTAGGTGGTGTTCGAATAGGGTGGGCGAGGTCTCCTGGTATTAACTTGGCTGCCGAAGAGCTCATGTTTGTGAAGCAGCCGTTAGCCGTTGCTAGTCCTTTAGTGTACCTATAATTAGCCAATTCTTAAAAGTTCGCACGAGCCGTGCTGAAGCATGATCGTTTCTGTTTCGGAAAATCTTGAGCAAAAGATATGCGACGCTTAGACATGTTAGTGAGCCATCCATGCTTTTCGCGCTCCAGCTTGTGTTTGAATAGGGTGTGCGAATTCCCCTTGTATTAACGTGGCTGCCGAAGAGGTCATGTTTGTGAAGCAGACGTTAGCCGTTGCTTGTCCTGTAGTGTTCCTATAATTGGCCAATTCTAGAAAAGTTCGCACGTGGCTTGCTGAAGGATCATCGTTTCTCTTTCGAAAAATCTTGACCAAAGGACGTGAGACGCTTAGACACGGTGATGCGCCATCCATGGTTCTCGCGCTCCAGCTTGTGTTTGAATAAGGTGGGCGAGTTCTCCTTGTGTTATCTTGGCTGCCAATGAGCTCATGTTTGTGAAGCAGCCAATAGCTGTTGCTTGTCCTGTAGTGTTCCTATAATTAGCAATATGTAGTAAAGTTCGCACGTTTCGTGCCGAAGCATCATCGTTTCTCTTGCGCAAAATCTTGAGCAAAGTGACATGTTTTTGAAGCAGCCGATAGCTGTTGCGTGTCCTGTAGTGTTCCTATAATTAGACAATTGTACTAAAGTTCGCACATTTCGTGCTGAAGCATTATCGTTTCATTGCGGAAAATCTTGAGCAAAGGACATGAGACGGTCAGACACGGTGATGCGCCATCCATGCTTCTCGCGCTCCAGCTGGTGTTTGAATAGGGTGGGCGAAGTCTCCGGGTATTAACGTTGCTGCCGATGAGGTCATGTTTGTGAAGAAGCCGTTAGCTGTTGCTTGTCCTGTAGTGTTCCTATAATTAGCCAATTCTTAAAACTTCGCACGAGCCGGGCTGAAGCTTGATCGTTTCTCTTTCGGAAAATCTTGAGCAAAGGACATGAGAGGCTTAGAAACGGATATGAGCCATCCATGCTTCTCGGGCTCTAGCTTTCGTTTGAATACGTTGGGCGGGGTCTCCGGGTATTTACTTGGCTGCCGTTGAGATCATGTTTGTGAAGCAGCCGTTAGAAGTTGGCTTTCGTGTAGTGTTCCTATAATTAGGAAATTCTAGAAAACTTCGCACGTTGCTTGCTGAAGCATCATCGTTTCTCTTTCGGAAAATCTTGAGCGAAGGACGTGAGACGCTTAGACACTGTTATGCGCCATCGATGCTTCTCGCACTCCAGCTTGTCTTTTAATAGGGTGGACGAGGTCTCCGGGAAAAAATTTGGATGTCGATGACATCATGTTTGTGAAGAAGCCGTTAGCCGTCGCTTGTCCAGTAGTGCTCCTATAATTAGCCAATTCTCGTAAAGTTAGCACCTGGTATGCTGAAGCATGATCGTTTCTCTTGCAGAAAATCTTGATCAAAGGACGTGAGACACTTAGACACGGTGATGCGCCATCCATGCTTTTCGCGCTACAGCTAATGTTTGAATAGGGTGGGCAGGACTCCGCGTATTAACATGGCTGCCGATGAGGTCATGTTTGTGAAGCAGCCGTTAGCCGTTACTTCTCCTGTAGTGTTCCTATAATTAGCCAATCCTAGTAAAGTTAGCACGTGGCTTGCTGATGCATGATCACATCTCTTGTGGAAAAATCTTTAGCAAAGGACATGAGACGCTTAGAAACGGTGATTCGCCATCCATGCTTATCACGCTCCAGCTAGTGTTTGAATAGGTTCGGCGAGTTACCAATGTGTTAACGTGGTTGCCGATGAGGTCATGTTTGTGAAGCAGCCGTTAGCCATTGCCTGTCGTGTAGTGTTCCTATAATAGCCCATTCTAGAAAAGTTCGCAAGTGGCTTGCTGAAGCATCATCGTTTCACTTGCGGAAAATCTTGAGCAAAGGACGTGAGACGCTTAGAGACGGTGATGCGCCGGCCATCCTTCTCGTGGTCCAGCTTGTGTTTGAATAGGGTTGGCAGGTCTGCGGGTATTAACTTGGCTGCCGATGAGGTCATGTTTGTGAAGCAGTTGTTAGCCGTTCCTTGTCCTGTAGTGTTCCTATAATTAGCCAACTCTAGTAAAGTTCGCACGTGGCGTGTTGAAGCAGGAGCATTTCTTGGGGAAAAATCTTGAGCAAAGGACATGAGACGCTTAGACACCGTGATGCGCCATCCATGCTTCTCGCGCTGTAGCTGGTGTTTGAATAGGGTTGGCGAGGTCTCCGGGTATTGACTTGGCTACCGATGAGCTCATGTTTGTGAAGCAGCCGTTAGCCGTTGCTTGTTCTGTAGTGTTCCTATAATTAGCCAAATCTATAAAAGTTCCCACATGGCTTGCTGAAGTATCATATTTTCTCTTGCGGAAAATCTTGAGCAAAGGACGTGAGACGCTTTGAGACGGTGATGCGCCGGCCATCCTTCTCGTGGTCCAGCTTGTGTTTGAATAGGGTGGGCATATCTGCGGGTATTAACTTGGCTGCCGATGAGGTCATATTTGTGAAGCAGCCGTTAGCCGTTGCTTCTCCTGTAGTGTTCCTATAATTAGCCAATTCTAGAAAAGTTCGCACGTGGCTTGCTGAAGGATCATCGTATCTCTTTCGAAAAATCTTGACCAAAGGACGTGAGACGTTAGACACGGTGATGCGCCATTCATGCTTCTCGCGCTCCAGCTTGTGTTAGAATAGGGTGGGCGAGTTTTCGTTGAATTAACATGGCTGCCAATGAGATCATGTTTGTGAAGCAGCCGATAAGCTGTTGCTTGTCCTG
Organism: Amblyomma americanum; assembly: GCA_030143305.2. Taxonomy (NCBI): domain Eukaryota; kingdom Metazoa; phylum Arthropoda; class Arachnida; order Ixodida; family Ixodidae; genus Amblyomma; species Amblyomma americanum. The sequence goes on along the minus strand of JARKHS020009582.1, from coordinate 406,022 downwards.
TAGTGTTCCTTTAATTAGCCAATTGTACTAAAGTTCGCACGTTTTGTGCTGAAGCATCATCGTTTCATTGCGGAAAATCTTGAGCAAAGGACATGAGACGGTTAGTCACGGTGATGCGCCATCCATGCTTCTCGCGCTCCAGCTGGTGTTTGAATAGGGTGGGCGAGGTCTCCGGGTATTTTCTTGGCTGCCGATGAGCTCTTGTTTGTGAAGCAGCCGTTTGCTGTTGTTTGTCCTGTAGTGTTCCTATAATTAGCCAATTCTAGTAAAGTTCGCACGTGGCGTGCTGAAGCATTATCGTTTATCTTGCGGAAAATCTAGAGCAAAGGACGTGAGAAACTTAGACACGTTGATGCGCCATCCATGCTTCTCCCGCTCCAGATAGTGTTTGAATAGAGTGGGCGAGCTCTCCTAGTATTTACTTCGCTGCCAATGAGCTCATGTTTGTGAAGCAGCCGTTAGCCGTTGCTTCTCCTGTAGTGTTTCCATAATTAGCAAATTGTACTAAAGTTCGCACGTTTCGTGCCGAAGCATCGTCGTTTCTCCTGCGGAAAAATCTTGAGCAAAGGACATGAGACGCTTGGACACAGAGATGCGCCGTCCATGCTTCCCGCGCTCCACCTGGTGTTTGAATAGGGTGGGCGAGGTTTCCGGGTATTAACTTGGCTGCCGATGAGCTCTTGTTTGTGAAGCAGCCGTTAGCTGTTGTTTGTCCTGTAGTGTTCCTATAATTAGTCAATTCTAGTAAAGTTCGCACGTGGCGTGCTCAACCATCATCGTTTCTCTTGCGGAAAATCTCGAGCAAAGGACATGAGACGCTTAGATACGGTAATGCGCCATCCATGCTTCTCGCACTCTAGGTGGTGTTTGAATAGGGTGGGTGAGGTCTCCGGGTATTAACTTGGCTCCCGATGAGATCATGTTTGTGAAGCAGCCGTTAGCCGTTCCTTGTCCTGTAGTGTTCCTCTAATTAGACATTTCTAGTACAGTTCGCACGTGGCGTGCTGAAGCATCTTCGTTTCTCTTGCGGAAAATCTTGAGCAAAGGACATCAGACGCTTAGACACGGTGATCCACCATCCATGCTTTTCGCGCTCCAGCTGGCGTTTGAATAGGGTGGGCGAGGTATCGTGGTAATAACATGGCTGCCGATGAGAGTTATGCTTGTGAAGCAGCGGTTAGCCAGTGCCTGTCGTGTAGTGTTCCTATAATAACCCATTCTAGAAAAGTTCGCACGTGGCTTGCTGAAGCATCATCGTTTCTCTTGCGGAAAATCTTGAGCAAAGGACATGAGACACTCAGACACGGTGATGCGCCATCCATGCTTTTCGCGCTACAGCTAATGTTTGAATAGGGTGGGCAGGACTCCGCGTATTAACATGGCTGCCGATGAGGTCATGTTTGTGAAGCAGCCGTTAGCCGTTACTTCTCCTGTAGTGTTCCTATAATTAGCCAATTCTAGTAAAGTTAGCACGTGGCTTGCTGATGCATTATCACATCTCTTGTGGAAAAATCTTTAGCAAAGGGCATGAGACGCTTAGAAACGGTGATTCGCCATCCATGCTTATCACGCTCCAGCTAGTGTTTGAATAGGTTCGGCGAGTTACCAATGTGTTAACGTGGTTGACGATGAGGTCATGTTTGTTAAGCAGCCGTTAGCCATTGCCTGTCCTCTAGTGTTCCTATAATAGCCCATTCTAGAAAAGTTCGCAAGTGGCTTGCTGAAGCATCATCGTTTCACTTGCGGAAAATCTTGAGCAAAGGACGTGAGACGCTTAGAGACGGTGATGCGCCGGCCATCCTTCTCGTGTTCCAGCTTGTGTTTGAATAGGGTTGGCAGGTCTGCGGGTATTAACTTGGCTGCCGATGAGGTCATGTTTGTGAAGCAGTTGTTAGCCGTTCCTTGTCCTGTAGTGTTCCTATAATTAGCCAATTCTAGTACAGTTCGCACGTGGCGTGTTGAAGCATGAGCATTTCTTGGGGAAAAATCTTGAGCAAAGGACATGAGACGCATAGACACCGTGTTGCGCCATCCATGGTTCTCGCGCTGTAGCTGGTGTTTGAATAGGGTTGGCGAGGTCTCCGGGTATTGACTTGGCTACCGATGAGCTCATGTTTGTGAAGCTGCCGTTAGCCGTTGCTTGTTCTGTAGTGTTCCTATAATTAGCCAAATCTATAAAAGTTCCCACATGGCTTGCTGAAGTATCATATTTTCTCTTGCGGAAAATCTTGAGCAAAGGACGTGAGACGCTTTGAGACGGTGATGCGCCGGCCATCCTTCTCGTGGTCCAGCTTGTGTTTGAATAGGGGGGCCGAGTTTTCGTTGAATTAGCTTGGCTGCCAATGAGATCATGTTTGTGAAGCAGCCCATAGCTGTTGCTTGTCCTGTAGTGTTCCTTTAATTAGCCAATTGTACTAAAGTTCGCACGTTTTGTGCTGAAGCATCATCGATTCATTGCGGAAAATCTTGAGCAAAGGACATGAGACGGTTAGTCACGGTGATGCGCCATCCATGCTTCTCGCGCTCCAGCTGGTGTTTGAATAGGGTGTGCAGGTCTGCGGGTATTAACTTGGCTGCCGATGAGGTCATGTTTGTGAAGCAGCCGTTAGCCGTTGCTTCTCCTGTAGTGTTCCTGTAATTAGCCAGTTCTAGAAAAGTTCGCGAGTGGCTTGCTGAAGGACGATCGTTTCTCTTCCGGAAAATCTTGAGCAAAGGACGTGAGACACTTAGACACGGTGATGCGCCATCCATGCTTCTCGCGCTCCAGCTAGTGTTTGAATAGGGTGGGCGAGTTCTCCTTGTATTAACTTGGCTGCCAATGAGCTCATGTTTGTGAAGCAGCCGTTAGCCGTTCCTTGTCCTAAAGTGTCCCTATAATTAGCCAATTTTAGTAAAGATCGCACGTGGCGTGCTGAACCATCATCGTTTCTCTTCCGGAAAATCTTCAGCAAAAGACATGAGACGCTTAGACACGGCGATGTGCCACCCATGCTTCTCGCGCTCTAGCTGGAGTTTGAATAGGGTGGGCGAGGTCTCCGGGTATTAAATTGGCTGCCGATGAGGTCATGTTTTTGAAGCAGCTATTAACCGTTGCTTGTGCTGTTGTGTTCCTATAATTAGCCCATTCTAGCAGTGTTCGCACATGGCATGCTGAAGCATCATCGTTTCTTTTTCGGAAAATCTTGAGCAATTCACATGAGACGCTTAGACACGGTGATACGCCATCCATGCTTCTGGCGCTTCAGATAGTGTTTCAATAGGGTGGGCGAAGTCTCCTTGTATTAACTTGGCTGCCAATGAGCTCATGTTTGTGAACCAGCCGATAGCTGTTGCTTATCCTGTAGTGTTCCTATAATTAGCCAATTGTAGTAAAGTTCGCACGTTTCGTGCCGAAGCATCATCGTTTCTCTTGCGCAAAATCATGAGCAAAGGACATGAGACGCTTAGACACGGTAATGAGCCATCCATGCTTCTCGCGCTCCAGCTGGTGTTTGAATCGGGTGGACGAGGTCTCCGGGTATTAACTTGGCTGCTGATGAGGTTATGTTTTTTAAGCAGCTATTAGCCGTTGCTTGAGCTGTAGTGTTCCTATTTTTAGCCCATAATAGCAGAGTTCGCACGTGGCGTGCTGAAGCATGATCGTTTCTCTTGCGGAAAATCTTGAGCAAAGGACCCGAGACGCTTAGGCACCGTGATGCGCCATCAATGTTTCTCGCGCTGTAGCTGGTGTTTGAATAGGGTTGGCGAGGTCTCCGGGTATTGATTTGGCTACCGATGAGCTTATGTTTGTAAAGCAGCCGTTAGCCGTTGCTTCTCCTGTAGTGTTCCTATAATTAGCCAATTCTAGAAAAGTTCGCACGTGGCTTGCTGAAGGATCATCGTATCTCTTTCGAAAAATCTTGACCAAAGGACGTGAGACGTTAGATACGGTGATGCGCCATTCATGCTTCTCGCGCTCCAGCTGGCGTTTGAATAGGGTGGGCGAGTTCTCCGGGTATTAACTTGGCTGCCGAAGAGCTCATGTTTGTGAAGCAGCCGTTAGCCGTTGCTAGTCCTTTAGTGTTCCTATAATTAGCCAATTCTTAAAAGTTCGCACGAGCCGTGCTGAAGAATCATCGTTTCTCTAGCGGAAAAATCTTGAGCAAAGGCCATGAGACGCTTAGACACGGTGATGCGCCATCCATGCTTCTCGTGCTCCAAATAGTGTTTGAATTGGGTGGGCGAAGTCTCCGGGTATTAACGTTGCTGCCGATGAGGTCATGTTTGTGAAGAAGCCGTTAGCTGTTGCTTGTCCTGTAGTGTTCCTATAGTTGGCCAATTCTAGAAAAGTTCGCACGAGGCTTGCTGAGGGATCATCGTTTCTCTGTCGAAAAATCTTGACCAAAGGACGTGAGACGCTTAGACACGGTGATGCGCCATCCATGGTTCTCGCGCTCCAGCTTGTGTTTGAATAGGGTGGGCGAGTTCTCCTTGTGTTATCTTGGCTGCCAATGAGCTCATGTTTGTGAAGCAGCTGATAGCTGTTGCTTGTCCTGTAGTGTTCCTATAATTATCCAATTGTACTAAAGTTCGCACGTTTCGTGCTGAAGCGTCATCGTTTTATTGTGGATAATCTTGAGCAAAGGACATGAGATGGTTAGTCACGGTGATGCGCCATCCATGCTTCTCGCGCTCCAGCTGGTGTTTGAATAGGGTGGACGAGGTCTCCTGGTATTAACATGGCTGCCGATGAGATTGATGCTTGTGAAGCAGCGGTTAGCCAGTGCCTGTCCTGTAGTGTTCCTATAATGACCCATTCTAGAAAAGTTCGCACGTGGCTTGCTGAAGCATCATCGTTTCTCTTGCGGAAAAATCTTGAGCAAAGAACATGAGACGCTTAGACACGGTGATGCGCCATGCATGCTTCTCGCGCTCCAGCTGGTGTTTGAATAGGGTGGACGAGGTCTCCTGGTAATAACATGGCTGCCGATGAGATTCATGCTTGTGAAGCAGCGGTTAGCCAGTGCCTGTCCTGTAGTGTTCCTATAATAACCCATTCTAGAAAAGTTCGCACGTGGCTTTCTGAAGCATCATCGTTTCTCTTGCGGAAAATCTTGAGCAAAGGACATGAGACACTCAGACACGGTGATGCGCCATACATGCTTCTCGCGCTTCAGATAGTGTTTCAATAGGGTGGGTGAGGTCTCCGAGAATTAACTTGGCTGCCGATGACATCATGTTTGTGAAGCAGCCGTTAGCCGTTGCTTGTCCTATAGTGCCCCTATAATTACCTAATTCTCGTAAAGTTCGCACGTGGCATGCTGAAGCATTATCGTTTCTCTTGCGGAAAATCTTGAGCAAAGGACATGAGACGCGTAGACACGGTGATGCGCCATCCATGCTTCTCGCTCTCTAGCTGGTGTTTGAATAGGGTTGGCGAGGTCTCCGGGTATTGACTTGGCTACCGATGTGCGCATGGTTGTGAAGAAGCCGTTAGCTGTTGCTTGTCCTGTAGTGTTCCTGTCAATAGCCAATTCTAGAACAGTTCGTACGTGGCGTGCTGAAGCATTATCGTTTCTTTTGCGGAAATTATACCGCAAAAAACATGAGACGCTTAGACACGGTGATGCGCCATCCATGCTTCTCGCGCTCCAGCTGCTGTTTGAATAGGGTGGGCGAGGTCTCCGGGTATTGACTTGGCTACCGATGTGCGCATGGTTGTGAAGAAGCCGTTAGCTGTTGCTTGTCCTGTAGTGTTCCTGTCAATAGCCTATCCTAGAACAGTTCGTACGTGGCGTGCTGAGGCATTATCGTTTCTTTTGCGGTAATTATAGAGCAAAGAACATGAGACGCTTAGACACGGTGATGCGCCATCCATGCTTCTCGCGCTCCAGCTGGTGTTTGAATAGGGTGGGCGAGGTCTCCGGGTATTAACTTGACTGCCGATGAGGTCATGTTTGTCAAGCAGCCGTTAGCCGTTGCTTGTCCTGTAGTGTGCCTATTATTAGCCAATTCTAGTAAAGTTCGCACGTGGCTTGCTGAAGGATCATCGTTTCTCTGTCGAAAAATCTTGACCAAAGGACGTGAGACGCTTAGACACGGTGATGCGCCATCCATGGTTCTCGCGCTCCAGCTTGTGTTTGAATAGGGTGGGCGAGTTCTCCTTGTGTTATCTTGGCTGCCAATGAGGTCATGTTTGTGAAGCAGCCGATAGCTGTTGCTTGTCCTGTAGTGTTCCTATAATTAGCCAATTGTACTAAAGTTCGCACGTTTCGTGCTGAAGCATCATCGTTTTATTGCGGATAATCTTGAGCAAAGGACATGAGAAGGTTAGTCACGGTGATGCGCCAGCCATGCTTCTCGCGCTCCAGCTGTTGTTTGAATAGGGTGGGCGAGGTCTCCGAGTATTAATATGGCTGCCGATGAGGTCATGTTTGTAAAGCAGCTGTTAGCCGTTGCTTGTCCTGTAGTGTTCCTATCATTAGCCAATTCTAGTAAAGTTCGCACGTTGCGTGCTGTAGCTTGATCATTTTTGGGGAGAAAAATCTTGAGCAAAGGACATGAGACGCTTAGACACGGTGATGCGCCATCCATAATTCCCGCGCTCCAGCTGGTGTTTGATTAGGGTGGGCGAGGTCTCTGGGTATTAACTTGGCTGCCGATGAGCTCTTGTTTTGAAGCAGCCGTTAGCTGTTGTTTGTCCTGTAGTGTTCCTATAATTAGCCAATTCTAGTAAAGTTCCCACGCGGCGTGCTGAACCATCATCGTTTCTATTGCGGAAAATCTTGAGCAAAGGACATGACTCGCTTAGACACGGTGATGCGCCAATCATGGTTCTCGCGCTCTAGCTGGTGTTTGAATAGGGTGGGCGAGGTCTCCGGGTATTGAATTGGCTACCGATGAAGTCATGTTTTTGAAGCAGCTATTAGCCGTTGCTTGTGCTGTAGTGTTCCTATAATTAGCCCATTCTAGCAGTGTTCGCACGTGGCATGCTGAAGCATCATCGTTTCTTTTTTGGAAAATCTTGAGCAATTGACATGAGACGCTTAGACCCGGTGATGCGCCATCCATGCTTCTGGCGCTTCAGATAGTGTTTCAATAGGGTGGGCGAAGTCTCCTTGTATTAACTTGGCTACCAATGAGCTCATGTTTGTGAAGCAGCCGATAGCTGTTGCTTGTCGTGTAGCGTTCCTATATTTAGCCAATTGTAGTAAAGTTCGCACGTGGCGTGCCGAAGCATCATCGTTTCTCTTGCGGAAAATCTTGAGCAAATTACATGAGACGCTTAGACACGGTGATGCGCCACCCATGCTTCTCGCGCTCTAGGTGGTGTTTGAATAGGGTGGATGAGGGTCTCCGGGTATAAACATGTCTGCTGATGAGCTCTTGTTTGTGAAGCAGCCGTTAGCGTTTGTTTGTCCTGTAGTGTTCCTGTAATTAGCCTATTCTTGTACAGTTCGCACGTGGCGTGCTGAAGCATAATCGTTTCTCTTGCGGAAAATCTTGAGCAAAGCACATGAGACGCTTAGACACGGTGATGCGCCATCCATGCTTCTCGCGCTCCAGCTGGTGTTTGAATAGGGTAGGCGAGGTCTCCGGGTCTTGACTTGGCTGCCGATGAGGTCACGTTTGTGAAGTAGTCGTTAGGAGTTGCTTGTCCTGTAGTGTTCCTATAATTAGCCAAATCTATAAAAGTTCCCAACATGGCTAGCTGAAGTATCATAATTTCTCTTGCGGAAAAATCTTGTGTAAGGGACGTGACACGCTTAGAGACGGTGATGCGCCGTCCATACTTCTCGTGGTCCAGCTTGTGTTTGAATAGGGTGGGCAGGTCTCCGGGTATTAACTTGGCTGCCGATGAGGTCTTGTTTGTGAAGCAGCCGTTAGCCGTTCGTTGCCCTGTAGGATTCCTATAATTAGCCAATTCTAGTAAAGTTCGCACGTTGCGTCCTGAAGCTTTATCATTTTTTTGGGGGAAAATCTTGAGCAAAGCACATGAGACGCTTTGACAGGGTGACGTGCCATTCATGCTTCTCGCACTCCAGCTAGTGTTTAAATAGGGTGCGCGAATTCCCCTTGTATTAACGTGGCTGCCGATGAGGTCATGTTTGTGAAGCAGCCGTTAGCCGTTGCTTGTCCTATAGTGTTCCTATAATTAGCCAATTCTAGAAAAGTTCGCACGTGGCTTGCGGAAGGATGATCGTTTCTCTTTCGAAAAATCTTGACCAAAGGATGTCAGACGCTTAGACACGGTGATGCGCCATCCATGCTTCTCGCGCTACAGCTTGTGCTTGAATAGGGTGGGCGAGTTCTCCTTGTGTTATCTTGGCTGCCAATGAGCTCGTTTGAGAAGCAGCCGATAGCTGTTGCTTGTCCTGTAGTGTTCCTATAATTAGCCAATTGTATTAAAGTTCACACGTTTTGTGCTGAAGCATCATCGTTTTATTGCGGAAAATCTTGAGCAAAGGACACGAGACGCTTAGACACGGTGATGCGACATCCATGCTTCCCGCGCTCCAGATGGTGTTTGAATGGGGTGGGCTAGGTCTCCGAGTATTAACTTGGCTGCCGATGAGCTCTTGTTTGTGAAGCAGCCTTTAGCTGTTGTTTGTCCTGTAATGTTTCTATAATTAGCCAATTCTAGAAAAGTTCGCACGTGGCTTGCTGAAGGATCATCGTTTCTCTTTCGAAAAATCTTGACCACAGGACGTGAAACGCTTAGACATGGTGATGCGCCATCCATGCTTCTCGCGCTCCAGCTGGTGTTCGAATAGGGTGGGCGAGGTCTCCGGGTATTAACTTGGCTGCCGATGAGGTCATGTTTGTGAAGCAGCCGTTAGCCGTTGCTAGTCCTGTATTCTTCCTATAATTAGCCAGTTCTGGAAGAGCTCGCGAGTGGCTTGCTGAAGTATGATCGTTTCTCTTGCGGAAAATCTTGACCAAAGGACGTGAGACGCTTAGACACGGTGATGCGCCATCCATGCTTCTCGCGCTCCAGCTTGTTTGAGTAGGGTGCGCTGGTCTGCGGATATTAACTTGGCTGCCGATGAGGTCATGTTTGTGAAGCAGCCGTTAGCCGTTCCTTGTCCTGTAGTGTTCCTATAATTAGCCAATTCTTGAATAGTTCGCACGAGACTTGCTGAAGGATCATCGTTTCTCTTTCGAAAAATCTTGACCAAAGGACGTGAGACGCTTAGACAGGGTGATGCGCCATCCATGCTTCTCGCGCTCCACCTTGTTTGAATAGGGTGGGCAGGTCTCCGGGTATTAACTTGGCTGCCGATGAGGTCATGTTTGTGAAGCAGCCGTTAGCCGTTGCTTGTCCTGTAGTGTTCCTATCAATAGCCAATTCTAGAAAAGTTCGCACGTGGCTTGCTGAAGGATCATCGTTTCTCTTTCGAAAAATCTTGAGGAAAGGACATGAGACGCTTAGACACGGTGATGCGCCATCCATGCTTCTCGCGCTGCAGCTAGTGTTTCAGTAGAGTGGGCGAGGTCTTCGTGTATTGCCTTGGCTACCGATGAGCTCATCGTTGTGAAGCAGCCGTTAGCTGTTGCTTGTCCTGTACTGTTCCTATCACTAGCCCATTCTATTACAGTTCGGACGTGGCGTGCTGAAGCATTATCGTTTATCTTGCGGAAAATCTAGAGCAAAGGACATGAGGCGCTTAGGCACGGTGATGCGCCATCCATGCTTCTCGCGCTCCGGCTGGTATTTGAATAGGGTGGGCGAGGTCTCCTGGTAATAACATGGCTGCCGATGAGAGTCATGCTTGTGAAGCAGCCGTTAGCCAGTGCCTTTCCTGTAGTGTTCCTATAATTAGCCAATTCTAGTAAACTTCGCACGTGGCGTGCTGAACCATCATAGTTTCTCTTGCGGAATATCTTGAGCAAAGGACATGACTCGCTTAGGCACGGTGATGCGCCATTCATGCTTCTCGCGCTCTAGCTGGTGTTTGAATAGGGTGGGCGAGGTCTCCGGGTATTGACTTTGCTACCGATTAGCTTATGGCTGTGAAGCAGCCGTTAACACTTGCTTGTCCTGTAGTCCTACAGTGTTCCTATAATTAGCCAATTCTAGAACAGTTCGCACGTGGCGTGCTGAAGCATCATCGTTTCTCATGCGGAAAATCTTGAGGAAAGGGCATGAGACGCTTAGATATGGTAATGCGCCATCCATGCTTCTCGCGTTCCAGCTTGTCTTTTATTAAGGTGGCCAGGTCTCCGGGTATTAACTTTGCTGCCGATGAGGTCATGTTTGTGAAGCAGCCTATAGCCGTTGCTTGCCCTGTGGTGTTCCTCTAATTAGCCAATTGTAGTAAAGTTCGCACGTGGCGTGCCGAAGCATCATCGTTTCTCTTGCGGAAAATCTTGAGCAAAAGACATGAGACGCTTAGACACGGTGATGCGCCACCCATGCTTCTCGCGCTCTAGGTGGTGTTTGAATAGGGTGGATGAGGTCTCCGTGTATAAACTTGTCTGCTGATGAGCTCTTGTTTGTGAAGCAGCCGTTAGCTGTTGTTTGTCCTGTAGTGTTCCTGTAATTAGCCTATTCTAGTACAGTTCGCACGTGGCGTGCTGAAGCATTATCGTTTCTCTTGCGGAAAATCTTGAGCAAAGCACATGAGACGCTTAGACACGGTGATGCGCCATCCATGCTTCTCGCGCTCCAGCTTGTGCTTGAATAGGGTGGGCGAGTTCTCCTTGTGTTATCTTGGCTGCCAATGAGCTCGTTTGTGAAGCAGCCGATAGCTGTTGCTTGTCCTGTAGTGTTCCTATATTAGCCAATTGTACTAAAGTTCACACGTTTCGTGCTGAAGCATCATCGTTTTATTGCGGAAAATCTTGAGCAAAGGACACGAGACGCTTAGACACGGTGATGCGCCATCCATGCTTCCCGCGCTCCAGCTGGTGTTTGATTAGGGTGGGCGAGGTCTCCGGGTATTAACTTGGCTGCCGATGAGCTCTTGTTTATGAAGCGGCCGTTAGCTGTTGTTTGTCCTGTAGTGTTCCTATATATAGCCAATTCTAGTTAAGTTCGCATGTGGCGTGCTGAACCATCATCGTTTCTATTGCGGAAAATCTTGAGCAAAGGACATGACTCGCTTAGACACGGTTATGCGCCAATCATGGTTCTCGCGCTCTAGCTGGTGTTTGAATAGGGTGGGCGAAATCTCCGGGTATTGAACTGGCTACCGATGAGCGTATGGTTGTGAAGCAGCCGTTAGCTGTTGCTTGTCCTGTAGTGTTCCTATAATTAGCCATTTCTAGTACACTTCGTACGTGGCGTGCTGAAGCATCTTCGTTTCTCTTGCGGAAAAATCTTGAGCAAAGGACATGAGACGCTTAGATACGGTAATGCGCCATCCATGCTTCTTGCACTCTAGGTGGTGTTTGAATAGGGTGGGTGAGGTCTCCAGGTATTAACTTGGCTGCCGATGAGATCATGTTTGTGAAGCAGGCGTTAGCCGTTGCTTGCCCTGTAGTGTTCCTATAATTAGACAATTCTAGAAAAGTTCGCGAGTGGCTTACTGAAGGATCATCGTTTCTCTTTCGAAAAATCTAGACCAAAGGACGTGAGACGCTTAGACACGGTGATGCGCCATTCATGCTTCTCGCGCTCCAGCTTGTTTGAATAGGGTGGGCAGAGCTCCGGGTATTAACTTGGCTACCGATGAGGACATGTTTGTGAAGCAGCCGTTAGCAGTTCCTTGTCCTGTAGTGTTCCTATAATTAGCCAATTCTAGTAAAGTTCGCACTTGGCGTGCTGAAGCATGATCATTTCTTTTCAGGAGGACACAGGGGCGCAACAAAAACACACGGACATAGAAGTAGACAGGGACGAGCGCTTACTATCAACAGGCTTTATTTGACGTAGACCGTTAATATCCTTTCGCAAACCCAAGCGCCACTGTGCGAATCACAAGCACGTGGGTAACAGAAAACACCAAAAGAAATCGAAAGGTAGGCGATTACAGAAATCTATCTAAGAAAACCGTTTCAGATCGGCGAAGCATTACAGACGAATCACTGATGCAGTTATCTCCTTTTTTTCTGATGTAATAGGCTTCCACCAGTTACCGTTCAATCTGATCGCGGCTTCTCAACAATACTCTACAGTCCGATAATCGGGGAAAACAGGCGACCTTCATGAAGCTCACACTCCAGACAACGGAAGTTTGGTGGAAGTGCTCTATCAACTAGGCGATAAGACGCCTGGAAGAATTGAGGAAAGTCAAGATGAAGGCACCGGAACGCCAAGATGTGCTAGTGTTGGGAGGAGCCGATGTACCGGAAGAGTTTGCGTCCGTCCTAAAGGAGGGGCCGAAATTCAGCGTCCCAGCCATTCTCAAGCCTCACGAATGGCTGTCCCTGAACCGACGACTTGCCAACGGAACGGAGCAAGAAAACCAGGAAAGGTGCCTCCTGGACGGCATCGACACCATAACGAGGTCAGTCAGTAATAGGAGTACTCCAAACCACCGATCCGATCCCACCGCAAGGGTTGTTGCTTTTTTCAAAGCCAATTCGCTCGAGCTTATGGAGGCAGACAAAGAAAGCGGTTTCGTCATTATTCCGTCTAACTGCATCAGTTATTCGTCTGTAATGCTTCGCCGATCTGAAACGGTTTTCTTAGATAGATTTCTGTAATCGCCTACATTTCGATTACTTTTGGTGTTTTCTGTTACCCACGTGCTTGTGATTCGCACAGTGGCGCTTGGGTAGGCGAGAGTATATTAACGCTCTACGTCAAATAAAGCCTGTTGATAGTAAGCGCTCGTCCCTGTCTACTTCTATGTCCGTGTGTTTTTGTTGCGCCCCTGTGTCCTCCTGAAAAGATATGAACCAACACGCCCAAATACAAGTACTTCTGATGATCATTTCTCTTGCGGAAAAATCTTGAGCAAAGCACATGAGACGCTTAGACACGGTGATCCGCCATGCATGCTTCTCGTGCTCCAGCTAGTGTTTGAATAGGGTGGGCGAGGTCTCCGGGTATTAACTTGGCTGCCGATGAGGTCTTGTTTGTGAAGCAGCCGTTAGCCGTTCGTTGCCCTGTAGGATTCCTATAATTAGCCAATTCTAGTAAAGTTCGCACGTTGCGTCCTGAAGCTTTATCATTTTTTGGGGGGAAAATCTTGAGCAAAGCACATGAGACGCTTTGACAGGGTGACGTGCCATTCATGCTTCTCGCACTCCAGCTAGTGTTTATATAGGGTGCGCGAATTCCCCTTGTATTAACGTGGCTGCCGATGAGGTCATGTTTGTGAAGCAGCCGTTAGCCGTTGCTTGTCCTATAGTGTTCCTATAATTAGCCAATTCTAGAAAAGTTCGCACGTGGCTTGCGGAAGGATGATCGTTTCTCTTTCGAAAAATCTTGACCAAAGGATGTCAGACGCTTAGACACGGTGATGCGCCATCCATGCTTCTCGCGCTACAGCTTGTGCTTGAATAGGGTGGGCGAGTTCTCCTTGTGTTATCTTGGCTGCCAATGAGCTCGTTTGAGAAGCAGCCGATAGCTGTTGCTTGTCCTGTAGTGTTCCTATAATTAGCCAATTGTATTAAAGTTCACACGTTTTGTGCTGAAGCATCATCGTTTTATTGCGGAAAATCTTGAGCAAAGGACACGAGACGCTTAGACACGGTGATGCGACATCCATGCTTCCCGCGCTCCAGATGGTGTTTGAATGGGGTGGGCTAGGTCTCCGAGTATTAACTTGGCTGCCGGTGAGCTCTTGTTTGTGAAGCAGCCTTTAGCTGTTGTTTGTCCTGTAATGTTTCTATAATTAGCCAATTCTAGAAAAGTTCGCACGTGGCTTGCTGAAGGATCATCGTTTCTCTTTCGAAAAATCTTGACCACAGGACGTGAAACGCTTAGACATGGTGATGCGCCATCCATGCTTCTCGCGCTCCAGCTGGTGTTCGAATAGGGTGGGCGAGGTCTCCGGGTATTAACTTGGCTGCCGATGAGGTCATGTTTGTGAAGCAGCCGTTAGCCGTTGCTAGTCCTGTATTCTTCCTATAATTAGCCAGTTCTGGAAGAGCTCGCGAGTGGCTTGCTGAAGTATGATCGTTTCTCTTGCGGAAAATCTTGACCAAAGGACGTGAGACGCTTAGACACGGTGATGCGCCATCCATGCTTCTCGCGCTCCAGCTTGTTTGAGTAGGGTGCGCTGGTCTGCGGATATTAACTTGGCTGCCGATGAGGTCATGTTTGTGAAGCAGCCGTTAGCCGTTCCTTGTCCTGTAGTGTTCCTATAATTAGCCAATTCTTGAATAGTTCGCACGAGACTTGCTGAAGGATCATCGTTTCTCTTTCGAAAAATCTTGACCAAAGGACGTGAGACGCTTAGACAGGGTGATGCGCCATCCATGCTTCTCGCGCTCCACCTTGTTTGAATAGGGTGGGCAGGTCTCCGGGTATTAACTTGGCTGCCGATGAGGTCATGTTTGTGAAGCAGCCGTTAGCCGTTGCTTGTCCTGTAGTGTTCCTATCAATAGCCAATTCTAGAAAAGTTCGCACGTGGCTTGCTGAAGGATCATCGTTTCTCTTTCGAAAAATCTTGAGGAAAGGACATGAGACGCTTAGACACGGTGATGCGCCATCCATGCTTCTCGCGCTGCAGCTAGTGTTTCAGTAGAGTGGGCGAGGTCTTCGTGTATTGCCTTGGCTACCGATGAGCTCATCGTTGTGAAGCAGCCGTTAGCTGTTGCTTGTCCTGTACTGTTCCTATCACTAGCCCATTCTATTACAGTTCGGACGTGGCGTGCTGAAGCATTATCGTTTATCTTGCGGAAAATCTAGAGCAAAGGACATGAGGCGCTTAGGCACGGTGATGCGCCATCCATGCTTCTCGCGCTCCGGCTGGTATTTGAATAGGGTGGGCGAGGTCTCCTGGTAATAACATGGCTGCCGATGAGAGTCATGCTTGTGAAGCAGCCGTTAGCCAGTGCCTTTCCTGTAGTGTTCCTATAATTAGCCAATTCTAGTAAACTTCGCACGTGGCGTGCTGAACCATCATAGTTTCTCTTGCGGAATATCTTGAGCAAAGGACATGACTCGCTTAGGCACGGTGATGCGCCATTCATGCTTCTCGCGCTCTAGCTGGTGTTTGAATAGGGTGGGCGAGGTCTCCGGGTATTGACTTTGCTACCGATTAGCTTATGGCTGTGAAGCAGCCGTTAGCACTTGCTTGTCCTGTAGTCCTACAGTGTTCCTATAATTAGCCAATTCTAGAACAGTTCGCACGTGGCGTGCTGAAGCATCATCGTTTCTCATGCGGAAAATCTTGAGGAAAGGGCATGAGACGCTTAGATATGGTAATGCGCCATCCATGCTTCTCGTGTTCCAGCTTGTCTTTTATTAAGGTGGCCAGGTCTCCGGGTATTAACTTTGCTGCCGATGAGGTCATGTTTGTGAAGCAGCCTATAGCCGTTGCTTGCCCTGTGGTGTTCCTCTAATTAGCCAATTGTAGTAAAGTTCGCACGTGGCGTGCCGAAGCATCATCGTTTCTCTTGCGGAAAATCTTGAGCAAAAGACATGAGACGCTTAGACACGGTGATGCGCCACCCATGCTTCTCGCGCTCTAGGTGGTGTTTGAATAGGGTGGATGAGGTCTCCGTGTATAAACTTGTCTGCTGATGAGCTCTTGTTTGTGAAGCAGCCGTTAGCTGTTGTTTGTCCTGTAGTGTTCCTGTAATTAGCCTATTCTAGTACAGTTCGCACGTGGCGTGCTGAAGCATTATCGTTTCTCTTGCGGAAAATCTTGAGCAAAGCACATGAGACGCTTAGACACGGTGATGCGCCATCCATGCTTCTCGCGCTCCAGCTTGTGCTTGAATAGGGTGGGCGAGTTCTCCTTGTGTTATCTTGGCTGCCAATGAGCTCGTTTGTGAAGCAGCCGATAGCTGTTGCTTGTCCTGTAGTGTTCCTATATTAGCCAATTGTACTAAAGTTCACACGTTTCGTGCTGAAGCATCATCGTTTTATTGCGGAAAATCTTGAGCAAAGGACACGAGACGCTTAGACACGGTGATGCGCCATCCATGCTTCCCGCGCTCCAGCTGGTGTTTGATTAGGGTGGGCGAGGTCTCCGGGTATTAACTTGGCTGCCGATGAGCTCTTGTTTATGAAGCGGCCGTTAGCTGTTGTTTGTCCTGTAGTGTTCCTATATATAGCCAATTCTAGTTAAGTTCGCATGTGGCGTGCTGAACCATCATCGTTTCTATTGTGGAAAATCTTGAGCAAAGGACATGACTCGCTTAGACACGGTTATGCGCCAATCATGGTTCTCGCGCTCTAGCTGGTGTTTGAATAGGGTGGGCGAAATCTCCGGGTATTGAACTGGCTACCGATGAGCGTATGGTTGTGAAGCAGCCGTTAGCTGTTGCTTGTCCTGTAGTGTTCCTATAATTAGCCATTTCTAGTACACTTCGTACGTGGCGTGCTGAAGCATCTTCGTTTCTCTTGCGGAAAAATCTTGAGCAAAGGACATGAGACGCTTAGATACGGTAATGCGCCATCCATGCTTCTTGCACTCTAGGTGGTGTTTGAATAGGGTGGGTGAGGTCTCCAGGTATTAACTTGGCTGCCGATGAGATCATGTTTGTGAAGCAGGCGTTAGCCGTTGCTTGCCCTGTAGTGTTCCTATAATTAGACAATTCTAGAAAAGTTCGCGAGTGGCTTACTGAAGGATCATCGTTTCTCTTTCGAAAAATCTAGACCAAAGGACGTGAGACGCTTAGACACGGTGATGCGCCATTCATGCTTCTCGCGCTCCAGCTTGTTTGAATAGGGTGGGCAGAGCTCCGGGTATTAACTTGGCTACCGATGAGGACATGTTTGTGAAGCAGCCGTTAGCAGTTCCTTGTCCTGTAGTGTTCCTATAATTAGCCAATTCTAGTAAAGTTCGCACGTGGCGTGCTGAAGCATGATCATTTCTTTTCAGGAGGACACAGGGGCGCAACAAAAACACACGGACATAGAAGTAGACAGGGACGAGCGCTTACTATCAACAGGCTTTATTTGACGTAGACCGTTAATATCCTTTCGCAAACCCAAGCGCCACTGTGCGAATCACAAGCACGTGGGTAACAGAAAACACCAAAAGAAATCGAAAGGTAGGCGATTACAGAAATCTATCTAAGAAAACCGTTTCAGATCGGCGAAGCATTACAGACGAATCACTGATGCAGTTATCTCCTTTTTTTCTGATGTAATAGGCTTCCACCAGTTACCGTTCAATCTGATCGCGGCTTCTCAACAATACTCTACAGTCCGATAATCGGGGAAAACAGGCGACCTTCATGAAGCTCACACTCCAGACAACGGAAGTTTGGTGGAAGTGCTCTATCAACTAGGCGATAAGACGCCTGGAAGAATTGAGGAAAGTCAAGATGAAGGCACCGGAACGCCAAGATGTGCTAGTGTTGGGAGGAGCCGATGTACCGGAAGAGTTTGCGTCCGTCCTAAAGGAGGGGCCGAAATTCAGCGTCCCAGCCATTCTCAAGCCTCACGAATGGCTGTCCCTGAACCGACGACTTGCCAACGGAACGGAGCAAGAAAACCAGGAAAGGTGCCTCCTGGACGGCATCGACACCATAACGAGGTCAGTCAGTAATAGGAGTACTCCAAACCACCGATCCGATCCCACCGCAAGGGTTGTTGCTTTTTTCAAAGCCAATTCGCTCGAGCTTATGGAGGCAGACAAAGAAAGCGGTTTCGTCATTATTCCGTCTAACTGCATCAGTTATTCGTCTGTAATGCTTCGCCGATCTGAAACGGTTTTCTTAGATAGATTTCTGTAATCGCCTACATTTCGATTACTTTTGGTGTTTTCTGTTACCCACGTGCTTGTGATTCGCACAGTGGCGCTTGGGTAGGCGAGAGTATATTAACGCTCTACGTCAAATAAAGCCTGTTGATAGTAAGCGCTCGTCCCTGTCTACTTCTATGTCCGTGTGTTTTTGTTGCGCCCCTGTGTCCTCCTGAAAAGATATGAACCAACACGCCAAAATACAAGTACTTCTGATGATCATTTCTCTTGCGGAAAAATCTTGAGCAAAGCACATGAGACGCTTAGACACGGTGATCCGCCATGCATGCTTCTCGTGCTCCAGCTAGTGTTTGAATAGGGTGGGCGAGGTCTCCGGGTATTGACTTGGCTACCGATGAGCTCATGGTTGTGAAGCAGCCGTTAGCTGTTGCATGTCCTGTAGTGTTCCTATCACTAGCCCATTCTATTACAGTTCGTACGTGGCGTGCTGAAGCATTATCGTTTATCTTGCGGAAAATCTAGAGCAAAGGACATGAGATGCTTAGACACGGTGATGCGCCATCCATGCTTCTCGCGCTCCAGCTGGTATTTGAATAGGGTGGGCGAGGTCTCCTGGTAATAACATGGCTGCCGATGAGAGTCATGCTTGTGAAGCAGCCGTTAGCCAGTGCCTTTCCTGTAGTGTTCTTATAATAACCCATTCTAGAAAAGTTCGCACGTGGCTAGCTGAAGCATCATCGTTTCTCTTGCGGAAAATCTTGAGCAAAGGACATGAGACACTCAGACACGGTGATGTGCCACCCATGCTTCTCGCGCTCTAGCTCGAGTTTGACTAGGGTGGGCGAGGTCTCCGGGAATTAACTTGGCTGCCGATGATGTCTTGTTTATGAAGCAGCCGTTAGCTGTTGTTTGTCCTGTAGTGTTCCTATTATTAGCCAATTCTAGTAAAGTTCGCACGTGGCGTGCTGAACCATCATAGTTTCTCTTGCGGAAACTCTTGAGCAAAGGACATGACTCGCTTAGGCACGGTGATGCGCCATTCATGCTTCTCGCGCTCTAGCTGGTGTTTGAATAGGGTGGGCGAGGTCTCCGGGTATTGACTTTGCTACCGATGAGCTTATGGCTGTGAAGCAGCCGTTAGCACTTGCTTGTCCTGTAGTCCTGCAGTGTTCCTATAATTAGCCAATTCTAGTACAGTTCGCACGTGGCGTGCTCAAGCATCATCGTTTCTCATGCGGAAAATCTTGAGGAAAGGGCATGAGACGCTTAGATATGGTAATGCGCCATCCATGCTTCTCGCGTTCCAGCTTGTCTTTTAATAAGTTGGCCAGGTCTCCGGGTATTAACTTTGCTGCCGATGAGATCATGTTTGTGAAGCAGGCGTTAGCCGTTGCTTGCCCTGTAGTGTTCCTATAATTAGACAATTCTAGAAAAGTTCGCGAGTGGCTTTCTGAAGGATCATTGTTTCTCTTTCGAAAAATCTAGACCAAAGGACGTGAGACGCTTAGACACGGTGATGCGCCATTCATGCTTCTCGCGCTCCAGCTTGTTTGAATAGGGTGGGCAGGTCTCCGGGTATTAACTTGGCTGCCGATGAGATTATGTTTGTGATGCAGCCGTTAGCCGTTCCTTGTCCTGTAGTGTTCCTATAATTAGCCAATTCTAGAAACGTTCGCACGTGGCTTGCTGAAGGATCATCGTTTCTCTTTTGAAAAATCTTGACCAAAGGACGTGAGACGCTTAGACAGGGTGATGCGGCATCCATGCTTCTCGCGCTCCAGCTTGTTTGAATAGGGTGGGCAGGTCTCCGGGTAATAACTTGGCTGCCGGTGAGGTCATGTTTGTGAAGCAGCCGTTAGCCGTTGCTTTTCTTGTGGTGTTCCTATAATTAGCCAATTCTAGAAATGTTCGCACGTGGCTTGCTGAAGGATCATCGTTTCTCTTTCGAAAAATCTTGAGCAAAGGACATGAGACGCTTAGACACGGTGATGCGCCATCCATGCTTCTCGCGCTCCAGCTGGTGTTTGAATAGGGCGCACGAGGTGTCTGGGTATTAACTTGGCTGCCGATGACATTTTGTTTGTGAAGCAGCCGTTTGCCGTACCTTGTCCTTATGTGTTCCTATAATTAGGCAATTTTAGTAAAGATCGCACGTGGCGTGCTGAACCATCATCGTTTCTCTTCCGGAAAATCTTCAGCAAAAGACATGAGACGCTTAGACACGGTGATGTGCCACGCATGCTTCTCGCGCTCTAGCCGGAGTTTGAGTACGGTGGGCGAGGTCTCCGGGTATTAAATTGGCTGCCGATGAAGTCATGTTTTTGAAGCAGCTATTACCCGCTGCTTGTGGTGTAGTGTTCCTATAATTAACCCAATCTAGCAGTGTTCGCACGTGGCATGATGAAGCGTCATCGTTTCTTTTTCGGAAAATCTTGAGCAATTGACATGAGACGCTTAGACACGGTGATGCGCCATCCATGCTTCTGGCGCTTCAGATAGTGTTTCAATAGGGTGGGCGAAGTCTCCTTGTATTAACTTGGCTACCAATGAGCTCATGTTTGTGAAGCAGCCGTTAGCCGTTGCTTGTCCTGTAGTGTTCCTATTATTAGCCAATTCTAGAAAAGTTCGCACGTGGCTTGCTGAAGGATCATCGTTTCTCTTTCGAAAAATCTTGACCAAAGGACGTGAGACGCTTAGACACGGTCATTCGCCATCCATGCTTCTCGCGCTCCAGCTTGTTTTAATAGGGTGGGCAGGTCTCCGGGTATTAACTTGGCTGCCGATGAGGTCATGTTTGTGAAGCAGCCGTTAGCCGTTGCTTGTCCTGTAGTGTTCCTATAATTAGCCAATTCGAGAAAAGTTCGCACGTGCCTTGCTGAAGGATCATCGTTTCTCTTGCGGAAATTATAGAGCAAAGAACATGAGACGCTTAGACACGGTGATGCGCCATCCATGCTTCTCGCGCTCAAGCTGGTGTTTGAATAGGGTGGGCGAGGTCTCCGGGTATTAACTTGGCTGCCGATGAGGTCATGTTTGTGGAGCAGCCGTTAGCCGTTGCTTGTCCTGTATTGTTCCTATAAATAGCCAATTCTAGAAAAGTTCGCACGTGGCTTGCTGAAGGATCATCGTTTCTCTTTCGAAAAATCTTGACCAAAGGACGTGAGACGTTTAGACACGGTGTTGCGCCAGCCAGGCTTCTCGCGCTTCAGCTTGTTTGAGTAGGGTATGCAGGTCTCCGGGTATTAACTTGGCTACCGATGAGGTCATGTTTGTGTAGCAGCAGTTAGCCGTTGCTTGTCCTGTAGCGTTCCTATATTTAGCCAAATCTATAAAAGTTCCCAACACGGCTTGCTCATGTTTGTGAAGCAGCCGATAGCTGTTGCTTATACTGTAGTGTTCCTATAATTAGCCAAATGTAGAATAGTTCGCACGTTTCGTGCCGAGGCATCATCGTTTCTTTTGCGCAAAATCTTGAGCAAAGGACATGAGACGCTTAGACAAAGTGATGCGTCATCCCTGCTTCTCGCACTCCAGCTGGTGTTTGAATAGGGTGGGTGAGGTCTCCGGGAATTAACTTAGCTGCCGATGACGTGTTTGTGAAGCAGCCGTTAGCCGTTGCTTGTCCTGTAGTGCACCTATAATTAGCCAATTCTCGTAAAGTTCGCAGGTGGCGTGCTGAAGCATGATCTTTTCTCCAGCGGAAAATTTTAAGCAAAGCACATGAGACGCTTAGACACGGTGATGCGCCATCCATGCCTCTCGCGCTCCAGCTAGTGTTTGAATAGGGTGTGCGCCGTCTCCGGGTATTAACTTGGCTGCCAATGAGGTCATGTTTGTGAAGCAGCAGATAGCTGTTGCTTGTCCTGTGGTGTTCCTATAATTAGCCAATTCTTAAAAGTTCGCACGAGCCGTGCTGAAGCATGATCGTTTCTCTTTCGGAAAATCTTGAGCAAAGGACATGAGACACTTAGACACGGTAATGAGTCATCCATGCTTCTCGCGCTCCAGCTGGTGTTTGAATAAGGTGGGCGAGGTCTCCGGGTATTAACTTGGCTGCCGATGAGGTCATGTTTGTGAAGCAGCCGTTAGCTGTTGCTTGTCCTTTAGTGTTCCTATAACTAGCCAATTTTAGTAAAGATCGCACGTGGCATGCTGAACCATCCCCGTTTCTCTTCCGGAAAATCTTTAGCAACGGACATGAGACGCTTAGACACGGAGATGCGCCATCCATGCTTCTCGCGCTTCAGATAGTGTTTCAATAGGGTGGGCGAAGTCTCCTTGTATTAACTTGGCTGCCAATGAGCTCATGTTTGTGAAGCAACCGATAGCTGTTGCTTATCCTGTAGTGTTCCTATAATTAGTCAGTTGTAGTAAAGTTCGCCCGTTTCGTGCCGAAGCATCATCGTTTCTCTTGCGCAAAATCTTGAGCAAAGGTCATGAGACGCTTAGACACAGTGATGCGTCATCCCTGCTTCTCGCACTAAAGCTGGTGTTTGAATAGGGTGGGCGAGGTCTCCGGGAATTAACTTTGCTGCCGATAAGCTCATGTTTGTGAAGCAGCCGTTAGCTGTTGCTTGTCCTATTGTGTTCCTGTAATTAGCCCATTCTAGTACAGTTCGTAAGTGGCGTGCTGAAGCATCATCGTTTCTCTTGCGGAAAATCTAGAGCAAAGGACATGAGACGCTTAGATACGGTGATGCGCCATCCATGCTTCTCGCGCTCTAGCTGGTGTTTGAATAGGGTGGGCGAGGTCTCCTGGTATTAAATAGGCTGCCGCAGAGGTCATGTTGTGAAGCTGCCGTTAGTCGTTGCTAATCCTTTAGTGTTCCTATAATTAGCCAATTCTAGTACAGTTCGCACGTGGCGTGCGGAAGCATGATCATTTTTTGGGGGGAAAAATCTTGAGCAAAGGACATGAGACGCTTAGACACAGTGATGCGCCATCCATGCTTCTCGCGCTCCAGTATGTGTTTGAATAGGGTGGGCGAGTTCTCCTTGTATTAACTTGGCTGCCAATGAGTCATGTTTGTGAAGTAGCCGATAGCTGTTGCTTGTCCTGTAGTGTTCCTATAATTAGCCAATTCTAGTACAGTTCGCACGTGGCGTGCTGAAGCATCATCGTTTCTCTTGCGGAAAATCTTGAGCAAAGGACATGAGACGCTTAGATACGGTAATGCACCATCCATGCTTCTCGCACACTAGGTGGTGTTTGAATAGGGTGGGTGAGGTCTCCGGCTATTATCTTGGCTGCCGATGAGGTCATGTTTGTGAAGCAGCCGTTAGCCGTTGCTTGTCCTGTAGTGTTCCTATAATTATCCAATTCTAGAAAAGTTCGCACGTGGCTTGCTGAAGAATGATCATTTCTCTTGCGGAAAAATTTTAAGCAAAGCACATGAGACGCTTAGATACGGTGATGCGCTATCCATGCGTCTTGCAATCTAGGTGGTGTTTGAATAGGGAGGGCGATGTCTCCGGGTATTGACTTGGCTACCGATGAGGTCATGGTTGTGAAGTAGCCGTTAGATGTTCTTGTCCTGTAGTGTTCCTTTCAATAGCCCATTCTAGTACAGTTCGCACGTGGCGTGCTGAAGCGTTATCGTTTATCTCGCGGAAAATCTAATGCAAAGGACATGAGACGCTTCCCTGTTTCCCTTCTTTTCTTGTCCCTTGTAGTTCGCGCTGCTCAAATCATGAGACGCTTAGACACGGTAATGCGCCATCCACGCTTCTCGCGCTCCAGCTGGTGTTTGAATAGGGTGGGCGAGGTCTTCTGGTAATAACATGGCTGCCGATGAGAGTGATGCTTGGGAAGCAGCCGTTAGCCAGTGCCTGTCCTGTAGTGCTCCTATAATAACCCATTCTAGAAAAGTTCGCACGTGGCTTGCTGTAACATCATCGTTTCTCTTGCGGAAAATCTTGAGCAAAACACATGAGACGCATAGATACGGTAATGCGCCATCTATGCTTCTCGCACTCTAGGTGGAGTTTGAATAGGGTGGGTGAGGTCTCCGGGTATTACCTTGGCTGCCGATGAGGTTATGTTTGTGAAGTAGCCGTTAGCCGTTCCTTGTCCTGTAGTGTTCCTATAATTAGCCCATTCTAGCAGTGTTCGCACGTGGCATGCTGAAGCATCATCGTTTCTCTTTCGGAAAATCTTGAGCAAAGGACATGAGACGCTTAGACACGGAGATGCGCCATCCATGCTTCTCGCGCTTCAGACAGTGTTTAAATAGGGTGGGCGAAGTCTCCTTGTATTAACTTGGCTGCCAATGAGCTCATGTTTGTGAACCAGCCGATAGCTGTTGCTTATACTGTAGTGTTCCTATAATTAGCCAAATGTAGAATAGTTCGCACGTTTCGTGCCGAGGCATCATCGTTTCTTTTGCGCAAAATCTTGAGCAAAGGACATGAGACGCTTAGACAAAGTGATGCGTCATCCCTGCTTCTCGCACTCCAGCTGGTGTTTGAATAGGGTGGGTGAGGTCTCCGGGAATTAACTTAGCTGCCGATGACGTGTTTGTGAAGCAGCCGTTAGCCGTTGCTTGTCCTGTAGTGCACCTATAATTAGCCAATTCTCGTAAAGTTCGCAGGTGGCGTGCTGAAGCATGATCTTTTCTCTAGCGGAAAATTTTAAGCAAAGCACATGAGACGCTTAGACACGGTGATGCGCCATCCATGCCTCTCGCGCTCCAGCTAGTGTTTGAATAGGGTGTGCGCCGTCTCCGGGTATTAACTTGGCTGCCAATGAGGTCATGTTTGTGAAGCAGCAGATAGCTGTTGCTTGTCCTGTGGTGTTCCTATAATTAGCCAATTCTTAAAAGTTCGCACGAGCCGTGCTGAAGCATGATCGTTTCTCTTTCGGAAAATCTTGAGCAAAGGACATGAGACACTTAGACACGGTAATGAGTCATCCATGCTTCTCGCGCTCCAGCTGGTGTTTGAATAAGGTGGGCGAGGTCTCCGGGTATTAACTTGGCTGCCGATGAGGTCATGTTTGTGAAGCAGCCGTTAGCTGTTGCTTGTCCTTTAGTGTTCCTATAACTAGCCAATTTTAGTAAAGATCGCACGTGGCATGCTGAACCATCACCGTTTCTCTTCCGGAAAATCTTTAGCAACGGACATGAGACGCTTAGACACGGAGATGCGCCATCCATGCTTCTCGCGCTTCAGATAGTGTTTCAATAGGGTGGGCGAAGTCTCGTTGTATTAACTTGGCTGCCAATGAGCTCATGTTTGTGAAGCAACCGATAGCTGTTGCTTATCCTGTAGTGTTCCTATAATTAGTCAGTTGTAGTAAAGTTCGCCCGTTTCGTGCCGAAGCATCATCGTTTCTCTTGCGCAAAATCTTGAGCAAAGGTCATGAGACGCTTAGACACAGTGATGCGTCATCCCTGCTTCTCGCACTAAAGCTGGTGTTTGAATAGGGTGGGCGAGGTCTCCGGGAATTAACTTTGCTGCCGATAAGCTCATGTTTGTGAAGCAGCCGTTAGCTGTTGCTTGTCCTATTGTGTTCCTGTAATTAGCCCATTCTAGTACAGTTCGTAAGTGGCGTGCTGAAGCATCATCGTTTCTCTTGCGGAAAATCTAGAGCAAAGGACATGAGACGCTTAGATACGGTGATGCGCCATCCATGCTTCTCGCGCTCTAGCTGGTGTTTGAATAGGGTGGGCGAGGTCTCCTGGTATTAAATAGGCTGCCGCAGAGGTCATGTTGTGAAGCTGCCGTTAGTCGTTGCTAATCCTTTAGTGTTCCTATAATTAGCCAATTCTAGTACAGTTCGCACGTGGCGTGCGGAAGCATGATCATTTTTTGGGGGGAAAAATCTTGAGCAAAGGACATGAGACGCTTAGACACAGTGATGCGCCATCCATGCTTCTCGCGCTCCAGTATGTGTTTGAATAGGGTGGGCGAGTTCTCCTTGTATTAACTTGGCTGCCAATGAAGTCATGTTTGTGAAGTAGCCGATAGCTGTTGCTTGTCCTGTAGTGTTCCTATAATTAGCCAATTCTAGTACAGTTCGCACGTGGCGTGCTGAAGCATCATCGTTTCTCTTGCGGAAAATCTTGAGCAAAGGACATGAGACGCTTAGATACGGTAATGCACCATCCATGCTTCTCGCACACTAGGTGGTGTTTGAATAGGGTGGGTGAGGTCTCCGGCTATTATCTTGGCTGCCGATGAGGTCATGTTTGTGAAGCAGCCGTTAGCCGTTGCTTGTCCTGTAGTGTTCCTATAATTATCCAATTCTAGAAAAGTTCGCACGTGGCTTGCTGAAGAATGATCATTTCTCTTGCGGAAAAATCTTGAGCAAAGGACATGAGACGCTTAGACACGGTGATGCGCCATCCATGCTTCTCGCGCTCCAGCTAGTGTTTGAATAGGGTGGGCGCGGTCTCCGGGTATTGACTTGGCTACCGATGAGCTCATGGTTGTGAAGCAGCCGTTAGCTGTTGCTTGTCCTGTAGTGTTCCTATCACTAGCCCATTGTATTACAGTTCGCACGTGGCGCGCTGAATCATTATCGTTTATCTTGCGGAAAATCTAGAGCAAAGGACATGAGACGCTTAGATACGGTGATGCGCCATCCATGCTTCTCGCGCTCTAGCTGGTGTTTGAATAGGGTGGGCGAGGTCTCCTGGTATTAAATAGGCTGCCGCAGAGGTCATGTTGTGAAGCTGCCGTTAGTCGTTGCTAATCCTTTAGTGTTCCTATAATTAGCCAATTCTAGTACAGTTCGCACGTGGCGTGCTGAAGCATCTTCGTTTCTCTTGCGGAAAATCTTGAGCAAAGGACATGAGACGCTTAGATACGGTAATGCACCATCCATGCTTCTCGCACACTAGGTGGTGTTTGAATAGGGTGGGTGAGGTCTCCGGCTATTATCTTGGCTGCCGATGAGGTCATGTTTGTGAAGCAGCCGTTAGCCGTTGCTTGTCCTGTAGTGTTCCTATAATTAGCCAATTCTAGAAAAGTTCGCACGTGGCTTGCTGAAGGGTCATCGTTTCTCTTTCGAAAAAACTTGACCAAAGCACGTGAGACGCTTAGACACGGCGATGCGCCATCCAGGCTTCTCGCGCTCCAGCTTCTTTGAATAGGGTGGGTGAGGTGTCCGGATATTATCTTGGCTGCCGATGAGGTCATGTTTGTGAAGCAGCCGTTAGCCGTTCCTTGTCCTGTAGTGTTCTTATAATTAGCCAATTCTCGTAAAGTTCGCACGTGGCGTGTTGAAGAATGATCATTTCTCTTGCGGAAAAATCTTGAGCAAAGGACATGAGACGCTTAGACACGGTGATGCGCCATCCATGCTTCTCGCGCTCCAGCTAGTGTTTGAATAGGGTGGGCGCGGTCTCCGGGTATTGACTTGGCTACCGATGAGCTCATGGTTGTGAAGCAGCCGTTAGCTGTTGCTTGTCCTGTAGTGTTCCTATCACTAGCCAATTGTATTACAGTTCGCACGTGGCGCGCTGAATCATTATCGTTTATCTTGCGGAAAATCTAGAGCAAAGGACATGAGACGCTTAGATACGGTGATGCGCCATCCATGCTTCTCGCGCTCTAGCTGGTGTTTGAATAGGGTGGGCGAGGTCTCCTGGTAATAACATGGCTGCCAATGAGAGTCATGCTTGTGAACCAGCCGTTAGCCAGTGCCTGTCCTGTAGTGCTTCTATAATAACCCATTCTAGAATAGTTCGCACGTGGCTTACTGTAGCATCATCGTTTCTCTTGCGGAAACATCTTGAGCAAAGGACATGAGACGCTTAGACACGGTGATGCGCCATCCATGCCTCTCGCGCTCTAGCTGGTGTTTGAATAGGGTGTGCGCAGTCTCCGGGTATTAACTTGGCTGCCAATGAGGTCATGTTTGTGAAGCAGCCGATAGCTGTTGCTTGTCCTGTGGTGTTCCTATAATTAGCCAATTCTAGTAAAGTTCGCACGTGGCGTGCCGAAGCATCATCGTTTCTCTTGCGGAAAATCTTGAGCAAAGGACATGAGACGCTTAGACACGGCGATGCGCCACCCATGCTTCTCGCGCCCTAGCTGCTGTTCGAATAGGGTGGGCGAGGTCTCCAGGTATTAAATTGGTTGCCGCAGAGGTCATGTTTGTGAAGCTGCCGTTAGCCGTTGCTAATCCCTTAGTGTTCCTATAATTAGCCAATTCGTAAAAGTTCGCACGAGCCGTGCTGAAGCATGATCGTTTCTCTTTGGGAAAATCTTGAGCAAAGGACATGAGACACTTAGACACGGTAATGAGTCATCCATGCTTCTCGCGCTCCAGCTGGTGTTTGAATAGGGTGGGCGAGGTCTCCGGGTATTAACTTGGCTGCCGATGAGGTCATGTTTGTGAAGCAGCCGATAGCTGTTGCTTATCCTGTAGTGTTAATATAATTAGTCAGTTGTAGTAAAGTTCGCCCGTTTCGTGCCGAAGCATCATCGTTTCTCTTGCGCAAAATCTTGAGCAAAGGACATGAGACGCTTAGACACAGTGATGCGTCATCCCTGCTTCTCGCACTAAAGCTGGTGTTTGAATAAGGTGGGCGAGATCTCCGGGAATTAACTTGGCTGCCGATGACATCATGTTTGTGAAGCAGCCGTTAGCCGTTGCTTGTCCTGTAGTGCTCCTATAATTAGCCAATTCTCGTAAAGTTCGCACGTGGCGTGCTGAGGCATGATCGTTTCTCTTGCGGAAATTCTTGAGCAAAGGACATGAGACGCTTAGATACGGTGATGCGCTATCCATGCTTCTCGCACTCTAGGTGGTGTTTGAATAGGGAGGGCGAAGTTTCCGGGCACTAACTTTGCTGCCGATAAGCTGATGTTTGTGAAGCAGCCGTTAGCTGCTGCTTGTCCTATAGTGTTCCTGTAATTAGCCCATTCTAGTACAGTTCGTACGTGGCGTGCTGAAGCATCATCGTTTCTCTTGCGGAAAATCTTGAGCAAAGGACATAAGACGCTTAGACACGGTGATGCGCCATCCATGCTTCTCGCGCTCTAGCTGGTGTTTGAATAGGGTGGGCGAGGTCTCCGGGTATAAACTTGGCTGCCGATGAGGTCATGTTTGTGTAGCAGCCGTTAGCCGTTGCTTGTTCTGTAGCGTTCCTATAATTAGCCAAATCTATAAAAGTTCCCAACACGGCATGCTGAAGTATCATATTTTCTCTTGCGGAAAATCTTGAGCAAAGGACGTGAGACGTTTAGAGACAGTGATGCGCCGTCCATGCTTCTCGTGGTCCAGCTTGTGTTTGAATAGGGTGGGCAGGTCTCCGGGTATTAACTTGGCTGCCGATGAGGTAATGTTTGTGAAGCAGCAGTTAGCCGTTCCTTTTCCTGTAGTGTTCCTATAATTAGCCAATTCTAGTAAAGTTCGCACGTGGCGTGCTGAAGCATGATCATTTTTTGATGGGAAAAATCTTGAGCAAAGGACATGAGACGCTTAGACACGGAGATGCGCCATCCATGCTTCTCGCGCTCCAGCTAGTGTTTGAATAGGGTGTGCGAATTACTCTTGTATTAACGTGGCTGCCGATGAGGTCATGTTTGTGAAGCAGCCGTCAGCCGTTGCTTGTCCTGTAGTGTTTCTATAATTAGCCAATTCTAGAAAAGTTCTCTCGTGGCTTGCTGAAGGATCATCGTTTCTCTAGCGTAAAATCTTGGGCAAAGGACATGAGACGCTTAGATACGGTAATGCGCCATCCATGCTTCTCGCACACTAGGTGGTGTTTGAATAGGGTGGGTGAGGTCTCCGGGTATTAACTTGGCTGCCAATGAGGTCATGTTTGTGAAGCAGCCGATAGCTGTTGCTTGTCCTGTGCTGTTCCTATAATTAGCCAATTCTAGTAAAGTTCGCACGTGGCGTGCCGAAGCATCATCGTTTCTCTTGCGGAAAATCTTGAGCAAAGGACATGAGACGCTTAGACACGGCGATGCGCCACCCATGCTTCTCGCGCCCTAGCTGCTGTTCGAATAGGGTGGGCGAGGTCTCCTGGTATTAAATTGGCTGCCGCAGGGGTCATGTTTGTGAAGCTGCCGTTAGCCGTTGCTAATCCTTTAGTGTTCCTATAATTAGCCAATTCTTAAAAGTTCGCACGACCCGTGCTGACGCATGATCGTTTCTCTTTCGGAAAATCTTGAGCAAAGGACATGAGACACTTAGACACGGTAATGATTCATCCATGCTTCTCGCTCTCCAGCTGGTGTTTGAATAGGGTGGGCGAGGTCTCCGGGTTTTAACTTGGCTGCCGATGAGGTCATGTTTGTGAAGCAGCCGTTAGCTGTTGCTTGTACTTTAGTGTTCCTATAACTAGCCAATTTTAGTAAAGATCGCAAGTGGCATGCTGAACCATCACCGTTTCTCTTCCGGAAAATCTTTAGCAACGGACATGAGACGCTTAGACGCGGAGATGCGCCATCCATGCTTCTCGCTCTTCAGATAGTGTTTCGAATAGGGTGGGCGAAGTCTCCTTGTATTAACTTGGCTGCCAATGAGCTCATGTTTGTGAAGCAGCCGATAGCTGTTGCTTATCCTGTAGTGTTCCTATCATTAGTCAGTTGTAGTAAAGTTCGCCCGTTTCGTGCCAAAGCATCAGCGTTTCTCTTGCGCAAAATATTGAGCAAAGGTCATGAGACGCTTAGACACAGTGATGCGTCATCCCTGCTTCTCGCACTAAAGCTGGTGTTTGAATAGGGTGGGCGAGGTCTGCGGGAATTAATTTGGCTGCCGATGACATCATGTTTGTGAAGCAGCCGTTAGCCGTTTCTTGTCCTGTAGTGCTCCTATAATTAGCCAATTCTCGTAAAGTTCGCACGTCGCGTGCTGAAGCATGATCGTTTCTCTTGCGGAAAATCTTGAGCAAAGGACATGAGACGCTTAGATACGGTGATGCGCTATCCATGCTTCTCGCACTCTAGGTGGTGTTTGAATAGGGAGGGCGAAGTCTCCGGGTATTAACTTTGCTGCCGATAAGCTCATGTTTGTGAAGCAGCCGTTAGCTGTTGCTTGTCCTATTGTGTTCCTGTAATTAGCCCATTCTAGTACAGTTCGTAAGTGGCGTGCTGAAGAATCATCGTTTCTCTTGCGGAAAATCTTGAGCAAAGGACATGAGACGCTTAGACACGGTGATGCGCCATCCATGCTTCTCGCGCTCTAGCTGGTGTTTGAATAGGGTGGGCGAGGTCTCCGGGTATTAACTTGGCTGCCGGTGAGGTCATGTTTGTGTAGCAGCCGTTAGCTGTTGCATGTCCTGTAGTGTTCCTATAATTAGCCAAATCTATAAATGTTCCCAACATGGCTTGCTGAAGTAACATATTTTCTCTTGCGGAAAATCTTAAGCAAAGGACATGAGACGCTTAGATACGGTGATGCGCTATCCATGCTTCTCGCACTCTAGGTGGTGTTTGAATATGGAGGGCAAAGACTCCGGGTATTAACTTTGCTGCCGATAAGCTTATGTTTGTGAAGCAGCCGTTAGCTGTTGCTTGTCCTATAGTGTTCCTGTAATTAGCCCATTCTAGTACAGTTCGTAAGTGGCGTGCTGAAGCATCATCGTTTCTCTTGCGGAAAATCTTGAGCAAAGGACGTGATACACTTAGAGACAGTGATGCGCCGTCCATGCTTCTCGTGGTCCAGCTTGTGTTTGAATAGGGTGGGCGAGTTCTCCTTGTATTAACTTGGCTGCCAATGAGGTCATGTTTGTGAAGTAGCCGATAGCTGTTGCTTGTCCTGTAGTGTTCCTATAATTAGCCAATTCTAGTACAGTTCGCACGTGGCGTGCTGAAGCATCTTCGTTTCTCTTGCGGAAAATCTTGAGCAAAGGACATGAGACGCTTAGATACGGTAATGCACCATCCATGCTTCTCGCACACTAGGTGGTGTTTGAATAGGGTGGGTGAGGTCTCCGGGTATTATCTTGGCTGCCGACGAGGTCATGTTTGTGAAGCAGCCGTTAGCCGTTCCTTGTCCTGTAGTGTTCCTATAATTAGCCAATTCTAGTAAAGTTCGCACGCGGCGTGCTGAAGAATGATCATTTCTCTTGCGGAAAAATCTTGAGCAAAGGACATGAGATGCTTAGACACGGTGATGCGCCATCCATGCTTCTCGCGCTCCAGCTAGTGTTTGAATAGGGTGGGCGCGGTCTCCGGCAATTGACTGGGCTACCGATGAGCTCATGGTTGTGAAGCAGCCGTTAGCTGTTGCTTGTCCTGTAGTGTTCCTATCACTAGCCCATTCTATTACAGTTCGCACGTGGCGCGCTGAATCATTATCGTTTATCTTTCGGAAAATCTAGAGCAAAGGACATTAGACGCTTAGACACGGTGATGCGCCATCCATGCTTCTCGCGCTCCAGCTGGTGTTTGAATAGGGTGGGGGAGGTCTCCTGGTAATAACATGGCTGCCGATGAGAGTCATGCTTGTGAAGCAGCCGTTAGCCAGTGCCTGTCCTCTAGTGTTCCTATAATAACCCATTCTAGAAAAGTTTGCACGTGGCTTGCTGAAGCATCATCGTTTCTCTTGCAGAAAATCTGAAGCAAAGGACATGAGACACTCAGTCACGGTGATGCGCCATACATGTTTCTCGCGCTTCAGATAGAGTTTCAAAACGTTGGGCGAAGTCTCCGGGTATTAACTTCGCTGCCAATGAGCTCATGTTTGTGAAGCAGCCGTTAGCTGTTGCTTGTCCTCTAGTGTTCCTATAATTAGCCAATTCTAGTAAAGTTCGCACGTTGCGTGCCGAAGCATCATCGTTTCTCTTGCGGAAAATCTTGAGCAAAGGACATGAGACGCTTAGACACGGTGATGCGCCTTCCATGCTTCTCGCGCTCTAGCTGGTGTTTGAATAGGGTGGGCGAGGTCTCCGGGTATTAAGTTGCCTGCCGGTGAGGTCATGTTTGTGTAGCAGCCGTTAGCCGTTGCATGTCCTGTAGTGTTCCTATAATTAGCCAAATCTATAAAAGTTCCCAACATGGCTTGCTGAAGTATCATATTTTCTCTTGCGGAAAATCTTAAGCAAAGGACATGAGACGCTTAGATACGGTGATGCGCTATCCATGCTTCTCGCACTCTGGGTGGTGTTTGAATATGGAGGGCAAAGTATCCGGGTATTAACATTGCTGCCGATAAGCGCATGTTTGTGAAGCAGCCGTTAGCTGTTGCTTGTCCTATAGTGTTCCTGTAATTAGCCCATTCTATTACAGTTCGTAAGTGGCGTGCTGAAGCATCATCGTTTCTCTTGCGGAAAATCTTGAGCAAAGGACGTGATACGCTTAGAGACAGTGATGCGCCGTCCATGCTTCTCGTGGTCCAGCTTGTGTTTGAATAGGGTGGGCAGGTCTCCGGGTATTAACTTGGCTGCCTATGAGGTAATGTTTGTGAAGCAGCAGTTAGCCGTTCCTTGTCCTGTAGTGTTCCTATAATTAGCCAATTCTAGTAAAGTTCGCATGTGGCGTGCGGAAGCATGATCATTTTTTTGGGGGAAAAATCTTGAGCAAAGGACATGAGACGCTTAGAACGGCGATGCGCCACCCATGCTTCTCGCGCCCTAGCTACTGTTCAAATAGGGTGGGCAAGGTCTCCGGGTATTAACTTGGCTGCCGAAGAGGTCATGTTTGTGAAGCAGCTGTTAGCCGTTGCTAATCCTTTAGTGTTCCTATAATTAGCCAATTCTTAAATGTTCGCACGAGCCGTGCTGAAGCATGATCGTTTCTCTTTCGGAAATTCTTGAGCAAAGGACATGAGACGCTTACACACGGTGATGTGCCACCCATGCTTCTCGCGCTCTAGCTGGAGTTTGAATAGGGTGGGCGAGGTCTCCGGGTATTAACTTGGCTGCCGATGAGGTCATGTTCTTGACGCAGCTGTTAACCGTTGCTTGTGCTGTAGTGTTCCTATAATTAGCCCATTCTAGTACAGTTCGCACGTGGCGTGCTGAAGCATCATCGTTTCTCTTGCGGAAAATCTTGAGCAAAGGACATGAGACGCTCAGACACGGTGATGCGCCATCCATGCTTCTCGCGCTTCAGATAGTGTTTAAATAGGGTGGGCGAAGTCTCCGGGTATTAACTTGGCTGCCAATGAGCTCATGTTTGTGAAGCAGCCGATAGCTGTTGCTTGTCCTGTAGTGTTCCTATAATTAGCAAATTCTAGTAAAGTTCGCACGTTGCGTGCCGAAGCATCATCGTTTCTCTTGCGGAAAATCTTGAGCAAAGGACATGAGACGCTCAGACAAAGTGATGCGTCATCCCTGCTTCTCGCACTCCAGCTGGTGTTAGAATACGGTGGGCGAGGTCACCGGGAATTAACTTGGCTGCCGATGACATTGTGTTTGTGAAGCAGCCGTTAGTCGTTGCTTGTCCTGTAGTGTTCCTTTCAATAGCCCATTCTAGTACAGTTCGCACGTGGCGTGCTGAAGGATTAGCGTTTCTCTTGCGGAAATTATAGAGCAAAGAACATGAGACGCTTAGACACGGTGATGCGCCATCCATGCTTCTCGCGCTCCAGCTGGTGTTTGAATAGGGTGGGCGAGGTCGCCGGGTAATAACTTGGCTGCCAATGAGCTCATGTTTGTGAAGCAGCTGATAGCTGTTGCTTATACTGTAGTGTTCCTATAATTAGCCAATAGTAGTAAAGTTCGCACGTTTCGTGCCGAAGCATCATCGTTTCTCTTGCGCAAAATCTTGAGCAAAGGACATGAGACGCTCAAACACAGTGATGCGTCATCCCTGCTTCT
Organism: Amblyomma americanum; assembly: GCA_030143305.2. Classification (NCBI taxonomy): domain Eukaryota; kingdom Metazoa; phylum Arthropoda; class Arachnida; order Ixodida; family Ixodidae; genus Amblyomma; species Amblyomma americanum. The sequence continues at coordinate 371,545 of JARKHS020009582.1, read as the reverse complement.
CGCACTAAAGCTGGTGTTTGAACAGGGTGGGCGAGGTCTCTGGGAATTAACTTGGCTGGCGATGACATCATGTTTGTGAAGCAGCCGTTAGCCGTTGCTTGTCCTGCAGTGCTCCTATAATTAGCGAATTCTCGTAAAGTTCGCACGTGGCGTGCTGAAACATGATCGTTTCTCTTGCGGAAAATCTTGAGCAAAGGACATGAGACGCTTTGATGCGGTGATGCGCTATCCATGCTTCTCGCACTCTAGGTGGTGTTTGAATAGGGAGGGCGAAGTCTCCGCGCACTAACTGTGCTGCCGATAAGCTCATGTTTGTGAAGCAGCCGTTAGCTGTTGCTTGTCCTGTAGTGTTTATGTAATTAGCCCCTTCTAGTACAGTTCGTACGTGGCGTGCTGAAGCATCATCGTTTCTCTTGCGGAAAAACTTGAGCAAAGGACATGAGACGCTTAGACACGGTGATGCGCCATCCATGCTTCTCGCGCTCTAGCTGGTGTTTGAATAGGGTGAGCGAGTTCTCCGGGTATTGGTTTGGCTACCGATGAGCTCATGGTTGTGAAGTAGCCGTTAGCTGTTGCTTTTCTGTAGTGTTCCTATCAATAGCCCATTCTAGTACAGTTCACACGTGGCGTGCTTATGCATTATCGTTTCTCTTGCGGAAATTATAGAGCAAAGAACATGAGACGCTTAGACACAGTGATGCGCCATCCATGCTTCTCGCGCTCCAGCTAATGTTTGAATAGGGTGGGCGAGTTCTCCTTGTATTTACTTGGCTGTTAATGAGCTCTTGTTTGTGAAGCAGCCCTTAGCTGTTGTTTGTCCTGTAGAGTTCCTATAATTAGCCAATTCTAGTGAAATTCGCACGTGGCGTGCTGAAGAATGATCATTTCTCTTGCGGAAAAATCTTGAGCAAAGGACATGAGACGCTTAGACTCGGGTATGCGCCATCCATGCTTCTTGCGCTCCGGCTAGTGTTTGAATAGGGTGGGCGCGGTCTCCGTTTATTGACTTGGCTACCGATGAGCTTATGGTTGTGAAGCAGCCGTTAGCTGTTGCTTGTCCTGTAGTGTTCCTATAATTAGCCAATTCTAGTACAGTTCGCACGTGGCGTGCTGAAGCATCTTCGTTTCTCTTGCGGAAAATCTTGAGCAAAGGACATGAGACGCTTAGACAAGGTGATGCGCCATCCATGCTTCTCGCGCTCCAGCTAGTGTTTGAATAGGGTGGGCGCGGTCTCCGGGTATTGACTTGGCTGCCGATGAGGTCATGTTTGTGAAGCAGCCGTTAGCCGTTGCTTGTCCTGTAGTGTTCCTATAATTAGCCAATTCTAGAAATGTTCGCACGTGGCTTGCTGAAGGATCATAGTTTCTAATTCGAAAAATCTTTACCAAAGGACGTGAGACGCTTAGACACGGTGATGCGCCATCCAGGCTTCTCGCGCTCCAGCTTGTTTGAATAGGGTGAGCAGGTCTCCGGGTATTAACTTGGCTGCCGATGAGGTCATGTTTGTGAAGCAGCCGTTAGCCGTTCCTTGTCCTGTAGTGTTCCTATAATTAGCCAATTCTAGTAAAGTTCGCACGTGGCGTGCTGAAGAACGATCATTTCTCTTGCGGAAAAATCTTGAGCAAGGGACATGAGACGCTTAGACACGGTGATGCGCCATCCATGCTTCTCGCGCTCCAGCTAGTGTTTGAATAGGGTGGGCGCGGTCTCCGGGTATTGACTTGGCTACCGATGAGCTCATGGTTGTGAAGCAGCCGTTAGCTGTTGCTTGTCCTGTAGTGTTCCTATAACTAGCCCATTCTATTACAGTTCGCACGTGGCGTGCTGAAGCATCGTCGTTTCTCTTGCGGAAAATCTTGAGCAAAGGACATGAGACACCCAGACACGGTGATGCGCCATACATATTTCTCGCGCTTCAGATAGAGTTTCAAAACGTTGGGCGACGTCTCCGGGTAATAACTTCGCTGCCAATGAGCTCATGTTTGTGAAGCAGCCGATAGCTGTTGCTTGTCCTGTAGTGTTCCGATAATTAGCTAATTCTAGTAAAGTTCGCACGTTGCGTGCCGAAGCATCATCGTTTCTCTTGCGGAAAATCTTGAGCAATGGACATGAGACGCTTAGACACGGTGATGCGCCACCCATGCTTCTCGCGCCCTAGCTGCTGTTCGAATAGGGTGGGCGAGGTCTCCGGGTATTAACTTGGCTGCCGAAGAGGTCATGTTTGTGAAGCAGCTTTTAGCCGTTGCTAATCCTTTAGTGTTCCTATAATTAGCCAATTCCTAAATGTTCGCACGAGCCGTGCTGAAGCATCATCGTTTCTCTTTCGGAAAATCTTGAGCAAAGGACATGAGACGCTTAGACACGGAGATGCGCGATCATGCTTCTTGCGCTTCAGATAGTGTTTAAAAAGGGTGGGTGAAGTCTCCTTGTATTAACTTGGCTGCCAATGAGCTCATGTTTGTGAAGCAGCCGATAGCTGTTGCTTATCCTGTAGTGTTCTTACAATTAGCCAATTGTAGTAAAGTTCGCATGTTTCGTGCCGAAGCATCATCGTTTCTCTTGCGCAAAATCTTGAGCAAAGGACATGCGACGCTTAGACACAGTGATGCGTCATCCCTGCTTCTCGCACTCCAGCTGGTGTTTGAATAGGGTGGGCGAGGTCTCCGGGAATTAATTTGGCTGCCGATGACATTGTGTTTGTGAAGCAGCCGTTAGCCGTTGCTTGTCCTGTAGTGTTCCTATAATTAGCCAAAGCTATAAAAGTTCCCAACATGGCTTGCTGAAGTATCATATTTTCTCTTGCGGAAAATCTTGAGCAACGGACGTGAGACGCTTAGAGACGGTGATGCGCCGTCCATGCTTCTCGTGGTCCATCTTGTGTTTGAATAGGGTGGACAGGTCTCCGGGTATTTTCTTGGCTGCCGATGAGGTCATGTTTGTGAAGCAGCCGTTAGCCGTTCCTTGTCCTGTAGTGTTCCTATAATTTGCCAATTCTAGTAAAGTTCGCACGTGGCGTGTTGAAGCATGATCATTTTTCGGGGGGAAAAATCTTGAGCAAAGGACATGAGACGCTTAGACACAGTGATGCGCCATCCTTGCTTCCCGCGCTCCAGCTAGTGTTTGAATAGGGTGTGCGAATTCCCCTTGTATTAACGTGCCTGCCGAAGAAGTCATGTTTATGAAGCAGCCTTTAGCCGTTGCTTGTCCTGTATTGTTCCTATAATTAGCCAATTCTAGAAAAGTTCGCACGTGGCTTGCTGAAGGATCATCGTTTCTATTTCGAAAAATCTTGACCAAACAATGTGAGACATTAAGACACGGTGATGCGCCATCCATGCTTCTCGCGCTCCAGCTTGTGTTCGAATAGGGTGCGCGAGTTCTCCTTGTATTAACTTGGCAGAAAATGAGCTGATGTTTGTGAAGCAGCCGATAGCTGTTGCTTGTCCTGTAGCGTTCCTATAATTAGCTAATTGTACTAAAGTCCGCACGTTTCGTGCTGAAGCATCATCGTTTCGTTGCGGGAAATCTTTAGCAAAGGACATGAGACGCTTAGACACGGTGATGCGCCATCCATGCTTCTCGCGCTCCAGCTGGTGTTTAAATAGGGTGGGCGAGGTCTCTGGGTATTAACTTGGCTGCCGATGAGGTCATGTTTGTGAAGCAGCCGTTAGCCGTTGCTAGTCCTGTATTGTTCCTACATTTAGCCAATTCTAGAAAAGTTCGCACGTGGCTTGCTGAAGGATCATCGTTTCTCTTTCGAAAAGTCTTGACCAAAGAACGTGAGACATTAAGACACGGTGATGCGCCATCCATGCTTCTCGCGCTCCAGCTAGTGTTTGAATAGGGTGGGCGAGGTGTCCGGATATTGACTTGGCTACCGATGAGCTCATTGTTGTGAAGCAGCCGTTAGCTGTTGCTTGTCCTGTAGTGTTCCTATATTTACCCAATTGTAGAAAAGTTTGAACTTGGCTTGCTGAAGGATGATCGTTTCTCTTTCGAAAAATCTTGACCAAAGGACGTGATACGCTTAGACACGGTGATGCGCCATCCATGCTTCTCGAGCTCCAGCTAGTGTTTGAATAGGGTGGGCGAGGTCTCCGGGTATTGACTTGGCTACCGATGAGCTCATGGTTGTGAACCAGCCGTTAGCTGTTGCTTGTCCTGTAGTGTTCCTATCACTAGCCCATTCTATTACAGTTCGCACGTGGCGTGCTGAAGCATTATCGTTTATCTTGCGGAAAAATCTAGAGCAAAGGACATGAGACGCTTAGACATGGTGATGCGCCATCCATGCTTCTCGCGCTCCAGTTGGTCTTTGAATATGGTGGGCGAGGTCTCCTGGTAATAACATGGCTGGCGATAAGAGTCATGCTTGTGAAGCAGCCGTTAGCAAGTGCCTGTCCTTTAGTGTTCCTATAATTAGCCAATTCTAAAAAAGTTCGCACGTGGCTTGCTGAAGGATCATCGTTTACCTTTCGAAAAATCTTGATCAAAGGACGTGAGACGCTTAGACATGGTGATGGGCCATCCAGGCTTCTCGCGCTCCAGCTTGTTTGAATAGGGTGGGCAGGTCTCCGGGTATTAACTAGGCTGCCGATGAGGTCATGTTTGTGAAGCAGCCGTTAGCCGTTCCTTGTCCTGTAGTGCTCCTATAATTAGCCAATTCTGGTAAAGTTCGCACGTGGCGTGCTGAAGAATGATCATTTATCTTGCGGAAAAATCTTGAGCAAAGGACATGAGACTCTTAGACACGGTGATGCGCCATCCATGCTTCTCGCGCTCCAGCTAGTGTTTGAATAGGGTGGGCGCGGTCTCCGGGTATTGACTTGGCTACCGATGAGCTCATGTTTGTGAAGCAGCCGTTAGCTGATGCTTGTCCTGTAGTGTTCCAATAACTAGCCCATTCTATTACAGTTCGCACGAGCCGTGCTGAAGCATCATCGTTTCTCTTTCGGAAAATCTTGAGCAAAGCACGTGAGACACTTAGACACGGTGATGCGCTATCCATGCTTCTCGCCCTCCAGCTAGTGTTTGAATAGGGTGGGCGAGTTCTCATTGTATTTACTTGGCTGCCAATGAGCTCATGTTTGTGAAGCAGCCGTTAGCTGTTGCTTGTCCTGTAGTGTTCCTATCACTAGCCCATTCTATTACAGTTCGCACGTGGCGTGCTGAAGCATTATCGTTTATCTTGCGGAAAAATCTAGAGCAAAGGACATGAGACGCTTAGACATGGTGATGCGCCATCCATGCTTCTCGCGCTCCAGTTGGTCTTTGAATTGGGCGAGGTCTCCTGGTAATAACATGGCTGGCGATGAGAGTCATGATTGTGAAGCAGCCGTTAGCCAGTGCCTGTCCTGTAGTGTTCCTATAAAAACCCATTCTAGAAAAGTTCGCACGTGGCTTGCTGAAGCATCATTGTTTCTCTTGCGGAAAATCTTGAGCAAAGGACATGAGACACTCAGACACGGTGATGCGCCATGCATGCTTCTCGCGCTCTAGCTGGTGTTTGAATAGGGTGGGCGAGGTCTCCGGGTATTGACTTGGCTGCCGATGAGGTCATGTTTGTGAAGCAGCCGTTTGCCGTTGCTAGTCCTGTATTGTTGCTATAATTAGCCAGTTCTAGAAAAGTTCGCACGTGGCGTGCTGAAGCATGATCGTTTCTCTTGCTGAAAAACTTAAGCAAAAGACATGAGACGCTTAGGTACGGTGATGCGCCATCCATGCTTCTCGCACTCTAGGTGGTGTTTGAATAGGGAGGGCGAAGTCTCCGGGCATTAGCTTGGCTGCCGATAAGCTCATGCTTAAAATCAGTTGCAGGGCGAGTTGGCACTTCATGCTAACATTCACATCGCAAGATGAACACGGACACGAGGGGAGACACCACGAAGCGCCGACTTCAACAAAAGTTTATTGCTGTGCGAGCGACTATATATGGTGTACAGCGGGCATGCGCAGCAACGAAAAGGTACAATCATGAGCATCTGGGGATTCGCATCTGGTGATTCCGTTTCAAAACAGTAGCGGTTTATCTGTCGATAATTTCCTGGAATTGCTTTCAACTTACCTTAAGTCAACATTCACAGTTTGGGAAGGCACCATCGTCACTCAAAAAAAACGGAATATGCATTGGCTCCTGCGTTGCTCCGGTTTTGAGCGACATTTTTCTAGCGGAGGGGGACCGGGAATTGAAGCGTAGAAGTGAAAGGTCCAGTGTTGTAGGCATCTTCAGATATGTGGATGATTTTCTCGTTTTCACCGGCACAGAAGATATGTCCAATCAGGCAAACTTGTTTAGTATTCTGTCTTTGTTTTCTGAATGCCTTCAACCACTAATCTTGACGCATGAACTGGCTGTGAACAGATTCATCAGATTTCTTGACTTGGGTATTTATTTTTTCTGCTGAGCGTGTGTGCTGGGCTTATGAACCGCGAGGAAACAAACGTGTTCTTCCTTTTGGTTCCGCCCACTCAAAACTAGTAAAACGTGCGATTGTTAAGTCATGCTTTTGCAGTGCTCTCGAGAAATCGTGCGAGCATAGACTGGAGTCTGCGTTCCTTAACCAGGTGACCAGGTTGAGCAGCTCTGGCTATCCAGGCACGCTCTTGTTAGCGGTTGCAGAGAGCTTGCTCAAAGAGAGCAGGGAAGTGGTTCGTAACCAAGACGGAGCTGACAGAGATTGGAGAGAGAATATGACGGTATTGCCGTACATGCACACCATCGCTCACCAGCTCAAAAAAATTGGAAAAAGAGCAGGAGATCATGTGGTCTTTTCCGCTCCTGAGAAACTCTCTAAACTATGCAAAAAGGTGAATTCCGCTGTCTCTGTCAGCAATTCCTGCGCTGTTAGGCACAGGCAGCCATTTCCGAAGTGCGCGAGAAACGTGGTGTACTCGATCCCATTGCCCTGTGGACGAGCCTACATTGGCCAAACAGGCAGGTGCCTCAACGAGAGGCTCATGGAACATAACAGCGTCATCGGGGCATCTCGTCATCTCGGCATACACTGCCGTGGTTGCCAACAGTGCAAGGAACGTGGTCCTTCTTTGAGAGGAAACACCATCCTTCACAAGTACAGTACTCACGGATTGAAATAGGACATTCGGAGCGCGTGGCCGTCGCTTCATGGAGCGCCGCCCGTAGACGCTCATGGAACCAAGGTGGTGCATTGTGGTATGGCGTGAGAGGGAGAACATCTACAAAGCAGAATTGTTCCTTCCAGTAGCCAATCAGTCGGCCTGTGGTTTACCACATGCCTGCGTGGCACTGCAAGGCTAGCGCTCCGAATGTCCGATTTCAATCCGTGAGTACTGTACATAAGCAAAACAGCCAGGGAGATTGCTGAGGCTGGAGAGAATGCAAAAAAAGGGGATCACTGTGTCAGCACTCCATTATTGCTGTTAAGTGATAAGGGGCGTCATATCTTGCGAATTTCGGAATGAGTATTATGGCTTCGACGTTATTGTGCGTGTATTGCTTTTTAGGTTTTTTAGCTTTTTGTTTTTCTTTTTTTGTCGTGTGTAGAAAATGATGTGTTCGCTTGCGATGTGGCGCCGCTACCAGATGCTCATGATTGTACCTTTTCGTTGCTGCGCATGCCCGCTGTACACCATATGTAGTCGCTCGCACAGCAATAAACTTTTGTTGAAGTCGGCGCTTTGTGGTGTCTCCCCTCGTGTCCGTGTTCGTCTTGCGCTGTGAATGTTAGCAGATATGCTCATGTTTGTGAAGCAGCCGTTAGCTGTTGCTTGTCCTGTAGTGTTCCTGTAATAAGCCCATTCTAGTACAGTTCGGACGTGGCGTGCTGAAGCATCATCGTTTCTCTTGCGTTAATTATAGAGCAAAGAACATGAGACGCTTAGACACGGTGATGCGCCATCCATGCTTCTCGAGCTCCAGCTGGTGTTTGAATAGGGTGGGCGAGGTCTCCGGGTATAAACTTGGCTGCCGATGAGGTCATGTTTGTGAAGCGCGCGTTAGCCGTTGCATGTCCTGTAGTGTTCCTATAATTAGCCAAATCTATAAAAGTTCCAACATGGCTTGCTGAAGTATCATATTTTCTCTTGCGGAAAATCTTAAGCAAAGGACATGAGATGCTTAGATACGGTGATGCGCTATCCATGCTTCTCGCACTCTAGGTGGTGGTTGAATATGGAGGGCAAAGTCTCCGGGTAATAACTTTGCTGCCGATAAGCTCATGTTTGTGAAGCAGCCGTTAGCTGTTGCTTGTCCTATAGTGTTCCTGTAATTAGCCCACTCTATTACAGTTCGTAAGTGGCGTGCTGAAGCATCATCGTTTCTCTTGCGGAAAATCTTGAGCAAAGGACGTGATACGCTTAGAGACAGTGATGCGCCGTCCATGCTTCTCGTGGTCCAGCTTGTGTTTGAATAGGGTGGGCAGGTCTCCGGGTATTAACTTGGCTGCCGATGAGGTAATGTTTGTGAAGCAGCAGTTAGCCGTTCCTTGTCCTAAAGTGTTCCTATAATTAGCCAATTCTAGTAAAGTTCGCACGTGGCGTGCGGAAGCATGATCATTTTTCGGGGGGAAAAATCTTGAGCAAAGGACATGAGACGCTTAGACACAGTGATGCGCCATCCATGCTTCTCGCGCTCCAGTATGTGTTTGAATAGGGTGGGCGAGTTCTCCTTGTATTAACTTGGCTGCCAATGAGGTCATGTTTGTGAAGTAGCCGATAGGTGTTGCTTGCCCTGTAGTGTTCCTATAATTAGCCAATTCTAGTACAGTTCGCAAGTTTCGTGCCGAGGCATCATCGTTTCTCTTGCGCAAAATCTTGAGCAAAGGACATGAGACGCTTAGACAAAGTGATGCGTCATCCCTGCTTCTCGCACTCCAGCTGGTGTTAGAATACGGTGGGCGAGGTCACCGGGAATTAACTTGGCTGCCGATGACATTGTGTTTGTGAAGCAGCCGTTAGCCGTTGGTTGTCCTGTAGTGCTCCTATAATTAGCACATTCTCGTAAAGTTCGCACGTGGCGTGCTGAAGCATGATCGTTTCTCTCGCGGAAAATCTTGAGCAAAGGACATGAGACGCTTAGACACGGTGATGCGCCATCCATGCTTCTCGCACTCTAGCTGGTGTTTGAATAGGGTGGGTGGGGTCTCCGGGTATTGACTTGGCTACCGATGAGGTCATGGTTGTGAAGTAGCCGTTAGCTGTTGCTTGTCCTGTAGTGTTCCTTTCAATAGCCCATTCTAGTACAGTTCGCACGTGGCGTGCTGAAGCATTATCGTTTCTTTTGCGGAAATTATAGAGCAAAGAACATGAGACGCTTAGACACGGTGATGCGCCATCCATGCTTCTCGCGCTCCAGCTGGTGTTTGAATAGGGTGGGCGAGGTCGCCGGGTAATAACTTGGCTGCCATTGAGCTCATGTTTGTGAGGCAGCCGATAGCTGTTGCTTATACTGTAGTGTTCCTATAATTAGCCAATAGTAGTAAAGTTCGCACGTTTCGTGCCGAAGCATCATCGTTTCTCTTGCGCAAAATCTTGAGCAAAGGACATGAGACGCTTAGACAAAGTGATGCGTCATCCCTGCTTCTCGCACTCCAGCTGGTGTTAGAATACGGTGGGCGAGGTCACCGGGAATTAACTTGGCTGCCGATGACATTGTGTTTGTGAAGGAGCCGTCAGCCGTTGGTTGTCCTGTAGTGCTCCTATAACTAGCACATTCTCGTAAAGTTCGCACGTGGCGTGCTGAAGCATGATCGTTTCTCTCGCGGAAAATCTTGAGCAAAGGACATGAGACGCTTAGACACGGTGATGCGCCATCCATGCTTCTCGCACTCTAGCTGGTGTTTGAATAGGGTGGGCGCGGTCTCCGGGTATTGACTTGGCTGCCGATGAGGTCATGTTTGTGAAGCAGCCGTTAGCCGTTGCTTGTCCTGTAGTGTTCCTATAATTAGCCAATTCTAGAAATGTTCACACGTGGCTTGCTGAAGGATCATAGTTTCTAATTCGAAAAATCTTTACCAAAGGACGTGAGACGCTTAGACACGGTAATGCGCCATCCAGGCTTCTCGCGCTCCAGCTTGTTTGAATAGGGTGAGCAGGTCTCCGGGTATTAACTTGGCTGCCGATGAGGTCATGTTTGTGAAGCAGCCGTTAGCCGTTCCTTGTCCTGTAGTGTTCCTATAATTAGCCAATTCTAGTAAAGTTCGCACGTGGCGTGCTGAAGAATGATCATTTCTCTTGCGGAAAAATCTTGAGCAAGGGACATGAGACGCTTAGACACGGTGATGCGCCATCCATGCTTCTCGCGCTCCAGCTGCTGTTTGAATAGGGTGGGCGCGGTCTCCGGGTATTGACTTGGCTACCGATGAACTCATGGTTGTGAAGCAGCCGTTAGCTGTTGCTTGTCCTGTAGTGTTCCTATAACTAGCCCATTCTATTACAGTTCGCACGTGGCGTGCTGAAGCATCGTCGTTTCTCTTGCGGAAAATCTTGAGCAAAGGACATGAGACACTCAGACACGGTGATGCGCCATACATATTTCTCGCGCTTCAGATAGAGTTTCAAAATGTTGGGCGACGTCTCCGGGTATTAACTTTGCTGCCAATGAGCTCATGTTTGTGAAGCAGCCGATAGCTGTTGCTTGTCCTGTAGTGTTCCTATAATTAGCTAATTCTAGTAAAGTTCGCACGTTGCGTGCCGAAGCATCATCGTTTCTCTTGCGGAAAATCTTGAGCAGTGGACATGAGACGCTTAGACACGGTGATGCGCCACCCATGCTTCTCGCGCCCTAGCTGCTGTTCGAATTGGGTGGGCGAGGTCTCCGGGTATTAACTTGGCTGCCAAAGAGGTCATGTTTGTGAAGCAGCTTTTAGCCGTTGCTAATCCTTTAGTGTTCCTATAATCAGCCAATTCCTAAATGTTCGCACGAGCCTTGCTGAAGCATCATCGTTTCTCTTTCGGAAAATCTTGAGCAAAGGACATGAGACGCTTAGACACGGAGATGCGCCATCATACTTCTCGCGCTTCAGATAGTGTTTAAAAAGGGTGGGTGAAGTCTCCTTGTATTACCTTGGCTGCCAATGAGCTCATGTTTGTGAAGCAGCCGATAGCTGTTGCTTATCCTGTAGTGTTCCTATAATTAGCCAATTGTAGTAAAGTTCGCATGTTTCGTGCCGAAGCATCATCGTCGTTTCTCTTGCGAAAAATCTTGAGCAAAGGACATGAGACGCTTAGACACAGTGATGCGTCATCCCTGCTTCTCGCACTCCAGCTGGTGTTTGAATAGTGTGGGCGAGGTCTCCGGGAATTAATTTGGCTGCCGATGACATTGTGTTTGTGAAGCAGCCGTTAGCCGTTGCTTGTCCTGTAGTGTTCCTATAATTAGCCAAAGCTATAAAAGTTCCCAACATGGCTTGCTGAAGTATCATATTTTCTCTTGCGGAAAATCTTGAGCAACGGACGTGAGACGCTTAGAGACGGTGATGCGCCGTCCATGCTTCTCGTGGCCCATCTTGTGTTTGAATAGGGTGGACAGGTCTCCGGGTATTTTCTTGGCTGCCGATGAGGTCATGTTTGTGAAGCAGCCGTTAGCCGTTCCTTGTCCTGTAGTGTTCCTATAATTTGCCAATTCTAGTAAAGTTCGCACGTGGCGTGCTGAAGCATGATCATTTTTCGGGGGGAAAAATCTTGAGCAAAGGACATGAGACGCTTAGACACAGTGATGCGCCATCCTTGCTTCCCGCGCTCCAGCTAGTGTTTGAATAGGGTGTGCGAATTCCCCTTGTATTAACGTGCCTGCCGAAGAAGTCATGTTTATGAAGCAGCCTTTAGCCGTTGCTTGTCCTGTATTGTTCCTATAATTAGCCAATTCTAGAAACGTTCGCACGTGGCTTGCTGAAGGATCATCGTTTCTCTTTCGAAAAATCTTGACCAAACAACGTGAGACATTAAGACACGGTGATGCGCCATCCATGCTTCTCGCGCTCCAGCTTGTGTTCGATTAGGGTGCGCGAGTTCTCCTTGTAATAACTTGGCAGAAAATGAGCTGATGTTTGTGGAGCAGCCGATAGCTGTTGCTTGTCGTGTAGCGTTCCTATAATTAGCTAATTGTACTAAAGTCCGCACGTTTCGTGCTGAAGCATCATCGTTTCATTGCGGGAAATCTTTAGCAAAGGACATGAGACGCTTAGACACGGTGATGCGCCATCCATGATTCTCGCGCTCCAGCTGGTGTTTGAATAGGGTGGGCGAGGTCTCTGGGTATTAACTTGGCTGCCGATGAGGTAATGTTTGTGAAGCAGCAGTTAGCCGTTCCTTGTCCTAAAGTGTTCCTATAATTAGCCAATTCTAGTAAAGTTCGCACGTGGCGTGCGGAAGCATGATCATTTTTCGGGGGGAAAAATCTTGAGCAAAGGACATGAGACGCTTAGACACAGTGATGCGCCATCCATGCTTCTCGCGCTCCAGTATGTGTTTGAATAGGGTGGGCGAGTTCTCCTTGTATTAACTTGGCTGCCAATGAGGTCATGTTTGTAAAGTAGCCGATAGGTGTTGCTTGTCCTGTAGTGTTCCTATAATTAGCCAATTCTAGTACAGTTCGCAAGTTTCGTGCCGAGGCATCATCGTTTCTCTTGCGCAAAATCTTGAGCAAAGGACATGAGACGCTTAGACAAAGTGATGCGTCATCCCTGCTTCTCGCACTCCAGCTGGTGTTAGAATACGGTGGGCGAGGTCACCGGGAATTAACTTGGCTGCCAATGACATTGTGTTTGTGAAGCAGCCGTTAGCCGTTGGTTGTCCTGTAGTGCTCCTATAATTAGCACATTCTCGTGAAGTTCGCACGTGGCGTGCTGAAGCATGATCGTTTCTCTTGCGGGAAATCTTAAGCAAATGACATGAGACGCTTAGGTACGGTGATGCGCCATCCATGCTTCTCGCACTCTCGGTGGTGTTTGAATAGGGAGGGCGAAGTCTCCGGGCATTAGCTTGGCTGCCGATGACTTCATGTTTGTGAAGCAGCCGTTAGCCGTTGCTTCTCCTGTAGTGCTCCTATAATTAGCCAATTCTCGTAAAGCTCGCACGTGGCGTGCTGAAGCATGATCGCTTATCTTGCGGAAAATCTTGAGCAAAGGACATGAGACGCTTAGATACGGTGATGCGCTATCCATGCTTCTCTCGCTCTAGGTGGTGTTTGAATAGGGAGGGCTAAGTCTCCGGGCATTAACTTGGCTGCCGATAAGCTCATGCTTAAAATCAGTTGCAGGGCGAGTTGGTACTTCATGCTAACATTCACATCGCAAGACGAACACGGACACGAGGGGAGACACCACAAAGCGCCGACTTCAACAAAAGTTTATTGCTGTGCGAGCGACTATATATGGTGTACAGCGGGCATGCGCAGCAACGAAAAGGTACAATCATGAGCATCTGGGGATTCGCATCTGGTGATTCCGTTTCAAAACAGTAGCGGTTTATCTGTCGATAATTCCCTGGAATTGCTTTCAACTTACCTTAAGTCAACATTCACAGTTTGGGAAGGCACCATCGTCACTCAAAAAAACGGAATATGCATTGGCTCCTGCGTTGCTCCGGTTTTGAGCGACATTTTTCTAGCGGAGCGGGACCGGGAATTGAAGCGTAGAAGTGAAAGGTCCAGTGTTGTAGGCATCTTCAGATATGTGGATGATTTTCTCGTTTTCACCGGCACAGAAGATATGTCCAATCAGGCAAACTTGTTTAGTATTCTGTCTTTGTTTTCTGAATGCCTTCAACCACTAATCTTGACGCATGAACTGGCTGTGAACAGATTCATCAGATTTCTTGACTTGGGTATTTATTTTTTCTGCTGAGCGTGTGTGCTGGGCTTATGAACCGCGAGGAAACAAACGTGTTCTTCCTTTTGGTTCAGCCCACTCAAAACTAGTAAAACGTGCGATTGTTAAGTCATGCTTTTGCAGTGCTCTCGAGAAATCGTGCGAGCATAGACTGGAGTCTGCGTTCCTTAACCAGGTGACCAGGTTGAGCAGCTCTGGCTATCCAGGCACGCTCTTGTTAGCGGTTGCAGAGAGCTTGCTCAAAGAGAGCAGGGAAGTGGTTCGTAACCAAGACGGAGCTGACAGAGATTGGAGAGAGAATATGACGGTATTGCCGTACATGCACACCATCGCCCACCAGCTCAAAAAAATAGGAAAAAGAGCAGGAGATCATGTGGTCTTTTCCGCTCCTGAGAAACTCTCTAAACTATGCAAAAAGGTGAATTCCGCTGTCTCTGTCAGCAATTCCTGCGCTGTTAGGCACAGGCAGCCATTTGCGAAGTGCGCGAGAAACGTGGTGTACTCGATCCCATTGCCCTGTGGACGAGCCTACATTGGCCAAACAGGCAGGTGCCTCAACGAGAGGCTCATGGAACATAACAGCGTCATCGGGGCATCTCGTCATCTCGGCATACACTGCCGTGGTTGCCAACAGTGCAAGGAACGTGGTCCTTCTTTGAGAGGAAACACCATCCTTCACAAGTACAGTACTCACGGATTGAAATAGGACATTCGGAGCGCGTGGCCGTCGCTTCATGGAGCGCCGCCCGTAGACGCTCATGGAACCAAGGTGGTGCATTGTGGTATGGCGTGAGAGGGAGAACATCTACAAAGCAGAATTGTTCCTTCCAGTAGCCAATCAGTCGGCCTGTGGTTTACCACATGCCTGCGTGGCACTGCAAGGCTAGCGCTCCGAATGTCCGATTTCAATCCGTGAGTACTGTACATAAGCAAAACAGCCAGGGAGATTGCTGAGGCTGGAGAGAATGCAAAAAAAGGGGATCACTGTGTCAGCACTCCATTATTGCTGTTAAGTGATAAGGGGCGTCATATCTTGCGAATTTCGGAATGAGTATTATGGCTTCGACGTTATTGTGCGTGTATTGCTTTTTAGGTTTTTTAGCTTTTTGTTTTTCTTTTTTTGTCGTGTGTAGAAAATGATGTGTTCGCTTGCGATGTGGCGCCGCTACCAGATGCTCATGATTGTACCTTTTCGTTGCTGCGCATGCCCGCTGTACACCATATGTAGTCGCTCGCACAGCAATAAACTTTTGTTGAAGTCGGCGCTTTGTGGTGTCTCCCCTCGTGTCCGTGTTCGTCTTGCGCTGTGAATGTTAGCAGATATGCTCATGTTTGTGAAGCAGCCGTTAGCTGTTGCTTGTCCTGTAGTGTTCCTGTAATAAGCCCATTCTAGTACAGTTCGCACGTGGCGTGCTGAAGCATCATCGTTTCTCTTGCGTTAATTATAGAGCAAAGAACATGAGACGCTTAGACACGGTGATGCGCCATCCATGCTTCTCGCACTCCAGCTGGTGTTTGAATAGGGTGGGCGAGGTCTCCGGGTATAAACTTGGCTGCCGATGAGGTCATGTTTGTGAAGCGCGCGTTAGCCGTTGCATGTCCTGTAGTGTTCCTATAATTAGCCAAATCTATAAAAGTTCCAACATGGCTTGCTGAAGTATCATATTTTCTCTTGCGGAAAATCTTAAGCAAAGGACATGAGATGCTTAGATACGGTGATGCGCTATCCATGCTTCTCGCACTCTAGGTGGTGTTTGAATAGGGAGGGCGAAGTCTCCGGGCACTAACTTTGCTGCCAATAAGCTCATGTTTGTGAAGCAGCCGTTAGCTGTTGCTTGTCCTGTAGTGTTCCTATGTAATTAGCCCATTCTAGTACAGTTCGCACGTGGCGTGCTGAAGCATCATCGTTTCTCTTGCGGAAAAACTTGAGCAAAGGACATGAGACGCTTAGACACGGTGATGCGCCATCCATGCTTCTCGCGCTCCAGCTGGTGTTTGAATAGGGTGAGCGAGTTCTCCGGGTATTAACTTGGCTACCGATGAGCTCATGTTTGTGAAGCAGCCGTTAGCTGTTGCTTTTCTGTAGGGTTCCTATCAATTAGCCAATTCTAGTAAAGTTCGCACGTGGCGTGCTGAAGCATCATCGTTTCTCTTGCGGAAATCTTGAGCAAAGGACATGAGACGCTTAGACACAGTGATGCGCCATCCATGCTTCTCGCGCTCCAGCTAGTGTTTGAATAGGGTGGGCGAGTTCTCCTTGTATTTACTTGGCTGTCAATGAGCTCATGTTTGTGAAGCAGCCGTTAGCTGTTGCTTGTCCTGTAGTGTTCCTATAATTAGCGAATTCTAGTAAAGTTCGCACGTGGCGTGCTGAAGCATGATCGTTTCTCTTGCGGAAAAATCTTGAGCAAAGGACGTGAGACGCTTAGACACGGTGATGCGCCATCCATGCTTCTCGCAGCTCCAGCTGTGTTTGAATAGGGCGGGCGAGGTCTCCGGGTATTAACTAGGCTGCCGATGAGGTCATGTTTGTGAAGCAGCCGTTAGCCGTTGCTTGTCCTGTAGTGCTCCTATAATTAGCCAATTCTGGTAAAGTTCGCACGTGGCGTGCTGAAGCATGATCGTTTCTCTTGCGGAAAAATCTTGAGGAAAGGACATGAGACGCTTAGACACGGTGATGCGCCATCCATGCTTCTCGCGCTCCAGCTAGTGTTTGAATAGGGTGGGCGCGGTCTCCGGGTATTGATTTGGCTACCGATGAGCTCATGTTTGTGAAGCAGCCGTAAGCCGTTGCTTGTCCTGTAGTGTTCCTATAATTAGCCAATTCTAGAAAGTTCGCACGTGGCATGCTGAAGGATCATCGTTTCTCTTTCGAAAAATCTTGACCAAAGGACGTGAGACGCTTAGACACGGTGATGCGCCATCCATGCTTCTCGCGCTCCAGCTAGTGTTTGAATAGGGTGGGCGAGAATCCGGGTATTGACTTGGCTACCGATGAGGTCATGGTTGTGAAGCAGCCGTTAGCTGTTGCTTGTCCTGTAGTGTTCCTATCACTAGCCCATTCTAGTACAGTTCGCACGTGGCGTGCTGAAGCATTATCGTTTATCTTGCGGAAAAATCTAGAGCAAAGGACATGAGACGCTTAGACATGGTGATGCGCCATCCATGCTTCTCGCGCTCCAGTTGGTCTTTGAATAGGGTGGGCGAGGTCTCCTGGTAATAACATGGCTGGCGATGAGAGTCATGATTGTGAAGCAGCCGTTAGCCAGTGCCTGTCCTGTAGTGTTCCTATAAAAAGCCCATTCTAGAAAAGTTCGCACGTGGCTTGCTGAAGCATCATTGTTTCTCTTGCGGAAAATCTTGAGCAAAGGACATGAGACACTCGGACACGGTGATGCGCCATGCATGCTTCTCGCGCTCTAGCTGGTGTTTGAATAGGGTGGGCGAGGTCTCCGGGTATTGACTTGGCTACCGATGAGCTCATGTTTGTGAAGCAGCCGATAGCTGTTGCTTGTCCTTTACTGTTCCTATAATTAGCCAATTGTACTAAAGTTGGCACGTTTCGTGCTGAAGCATCATCGTTCTATTGCGGAAAATCTTGAGCAAAGGACATGAGACGGTTAGACACGGTGATGTGCCATCCATGCTTCTCGCGCTCCAGCTGGTGTTTGAATAGGGTGGCCGAGGTCTTCGGCTAATAACTTGGCTGCCGATGAGGTCATGTTTGTGAAGCAGCCATTTGCCGTTGCTAGTCCTGTATTGTTCCTATAATTAGCCAGTTCTAGTAAATTTCGCACCTGGCGTGCTGAAGCATGATCGTTTCTCTTGCGGAAAATCTTAAGCAAAGGACATGAGACGCTTAGGTACGGTGATGCGCCATCCATGCTTCTCGCACTCTAGGTGGTGTTTGAATAGGGTGGGCGAGTTCTCCTTGTATTAACTTGGCTGCCAATGAGCTCATGGTTGTGAAGCAGCCGTTAGCTGTTGCTTGTCCTGTAGTGTTCCTATAACTAGCCCATTCTATTACAGTTCGCACGTGGCGTGCTGAAGCATCGTCGTTTCTCTTGCGGAAAATCTTGAGCAAAGGACATGAGACACCCAGACACGGTGATGCGCCATACATATTTCTCGCGCTTCAGATAGAGTTTCAAAACGTTGGGCGACGTCTCCGGGTAATAACTTCGCTGCCAATGAGCTCATGTTTGTGAAGCAGCCGATAGCTGTTGCTTGTCCTGTAGTGTTCCGATAATTAGCTAATTCTAGTAAAGTTCGCACGTTGCGTGCCGAAGCATCATCGTTTCTCTTGCGGAAAATCTTGAGCAATGGACATGAGACGCTTAGACACGGTGATGCGCCACCCATGCTTCTCGCGCCCTAGCTG
This sequence comes from Amblyomma americanum, assembly GCA_030143305.2. Classification (NCBI taxonomy): domain Eukaryota; kingdom Metazoa; phylum Arthropoda; class Arachnida; order Ixodida; family Ixodidae; genus Amblyomma; species Amblyomma americanum. Next base: position 353,358 of record JARKHS020009582.1, on the reverse strand, counting down.
CTGTTCGAATAGGGTGGGCGAGGTCTCCGGGTATTAACTTGGCTGCCGAAGAGGTCATGTTTGTGAAGCAGCTTTTAGCCGTTGCTAATCCTTTAGTGTTCCTATAATTAGCCAATTCCTAAATGTTCGCACGAGCCGTGCTGAAGCATCATCGTTTCTCTTTCGGAAAATCTTGAGCAAAGGACATGAGACGCTTAGACACGGAGATGCGCGATCATGCTTCTTGCGCTTCAGATAGTGTTTAAAAAGGGTGGGTGAAGTCTCCTTGTATTAACTTGGCTGCCAATGAGCTCATGTTTGTGAAGCAGCCGATAGCTGTTGCTTATCCTGTAGTGTTCTTACAATTAGCCAATTGTAGTAAAGTTCGCATGTTTCGTGCCGAAGCATCATCGTTTCTCTTGCGCAAAATCTTGAGCAAAGGACATGCGACGCTTAGACACAGTGATGCGTCATCCCTGCTTCTCGCACTCCAGCTGGTGTTTGAATAGGGTGGGCGAGGTCTCCGGGAATTAATTTGGCTGCCGATGACATTGTGTTTGTGAAGCAGCCGTTAGCCGTTGCTTGTCCTGTAGTGTTCCAATAATTAGCCAAAGCTATAAAAGTTCCCAACATGGCTTGCTGAAGTATCATATTTTCTCTTGCGGAAAATCTTGAGCAACGGACGTGAGACGCTTAGAGACGGTGATGCGCCGTCCATGCTTCTCGTGGTCCATCTTGTGTTTGAATAGGGTGGACAGGTCTCCGGGTATTTTCTTGGCTGCCGATGAGGTCATGTTTGTGAAGCAGCCGTTAGCCGTTCCTTGTCCTGTAGTGTTCCTATAATTTGCCAATTCTAGTAAAGTTCGCACGTGGCGTGTTGAAGCATGATCATTTTTCGGGGGGAAAAATCTTGAGCAAAGGACATGAGACGCTTAGACACAGTGATGCGCCATCCTTGCTTCCCGCGCTCCAGCTAGTGTTTGAATAGGGTGTGCGAATTCCCCTTGTATTAACGTGCCTGCCGAAGAAGTCATGTTTATGAAGCAGCCTTTAGCCGTTGCTTGTCCTGTATTGTTCCTATAATTAGCCAATTCTAGAAAAGTTCGCACGTGGCTTGCTGAAGGATCATCGTTTCTATTTCGAAAAATCTTGACCAAACAATGTGAGACATTAAGACACGGTGATGCGCCATCCATGCTTCTCGCGCTCCAGCTTGTGTTCGAATAGGGTGCGCGAGTTCTCCTTGTATTAACTTGGCAGAAAATGAGCTGATGTTTGTGAAGCAGCCGATAGCTGTTGCTTGTCCTGTAGCGTTCCTATAATTAGCTAATTGTACTAAAGTCCGCACGTTTCGTGCTGAAGCATCATCGTTTCGTTGCGGGAAATCTTTAGCAAAGGACATGAGACGCTTAGACACGGTGATGCGCCATCCATGCTTCTCGCGCTCCAGCTGGTGTTTAAATAGGGTGGGCGAGGTCTCTGGGTATTAACTTGGCTGCCGATGAGGTCATGTTTGTGAAGCAGCCGTTAGCCGTTGCTAGTCCTGTATTGTTCCTACATTTAGCCAATTCTAGAAAAGTTCGCACGTGGCTTGCTGAAGGATCATCGTTTCTCTTTCGAAAAGTCTTGACCAAAGAACGTGAGACATTAAGACACGGTGATGCGCCATCCATGCTTCTCGCGCTCCAGCTAGTGTTTGAATAGGGTGGGCGAGGTGTCCGGATATTGACTTGGCTACCGATGAGCTCATTGTTGTGAAGCAGCCGTTAGCTGTTGCTTGTCCTGTAGTGTTCCTATATTTACCCAATTGTAGAAAAGTTTGAACTTGGCTTGCTGAAGGATGATCGTTTCTCTTTCGAAAAATCTTGACCAAAGGACGTGATACGCTTAGACACGGTGATGCGCCATCCATGCTTCTCGAGCTCCAGCTAGTGTTTGAATAGGGTGGGCGAGGTCTCCGGGTATTGACTTGGCTACCGATGAGCTCATGGTTGTGAAGCAGCCGTTAGCTGTTGCTTGTCCTGTAGTGTTCCTATCACTAGCCCATTCTATTACAGTTCGCACGTGGCGTGCTGAAGCATTATCGTTTATCTTGCGGAAAAATCTAGAGCAAAGGACATGAGACGCTTAGACATGGTGATGCGCCATCCATGCTTCTCGCGCTCCAGTTGGTCTTTGAATATGGTGGGCGAGGTCTCCTGGTAATAACATGGCTGGCGATAAGAGTCATGCTTGTGAAGCAGCCGTTAGCAAGTGCCTGTCCTTTAGTGTTCCTATAATTAGCCAATTCTAAAAAAGTTCGCACGTGGCTTGCTGAAGGATCATCGTTTACCTTTCGAAAAATCTTGATCAAAGGACGTGAGACGCTTAGACATGGTGATGGGCCATCCAGGCTTCTCGCGCTCCAGCTTGTTTGAATAGGGTGGGCAGGTCTCCGGGTATTAACTAGGCTGCCGATGAGGTCATGTTTGTGAAGCAGCCGTTAGCCGTTCCTTGTCCTGTAGTGCTCCTATAATTAGCCAATTCTGGTAAAGTTCGCACGTGGCGTGCTGAAGAATGATCATTTATCTTGCGGAAAAATCTTGAGCAAAGGACATGAGACTCTTAGACACGGTGATGCGCCATCCATGCTTCTCGCGCTCCAGCTAGTGTTTGAATAGGGTGGGCGCGGTCTCCGGGTATTGACTTGGCTACCGATGAGCTCATGTTTGTGAAGCAGCCGTTAGCTGATGCTTGTCCTGTAGTGTTCCAATAACTAGCCCATTCTATTACAGTTCGCACGAGCCGTGCTGAAGCATCATCGTTTCTCTTTCGGAAAATCTTGAGCAAAGCACGTGAGACACTTAGACACGGTGATGCGCTATCCATGCTTCTCGCCCTCCAGCTAGTGTTTGAATAGGGTGGGCGAGTTCTCATTGTATTTACTTGGCTGCCAATGAGCTCATGTTTGTGAAGCAGCCGTTAGCTGTTGCTTGTCCTGTAGTGTTCCTATCACTAGCCCATTCTATTACAGTTCGCACGTGGCGTGCTGAAGCATTATCGTTTATCTTGCGGAAAAATCTAGAGCAAAGGACATGAGACGCTTAGACATGGTGATGCGCCATCCATGCTTCTCGCGCTCCAGTTGGTCTTTGAATTGGGCGAGGTCTCCTGGTAATAACATGGCTGGCGATGAGAGTCATGATTGTGAAGCAGCCGTTAGCCAGTGCCTGTCCTGTAGTGTTCCTATAAAAACCCATTCTAGAAAAGTTCGCACGTGGCTTGCTGAAGCATCATTGTTTCTCTTGCGGAAAATCTTGAGCAAAGGACATGAGACACTCAGACACGGTGATGCGCCATGCATGCTTCTCGCGCTCTAGCTGGTGTTTGAATAGGGTGGGCGAGGTCTCCGGGTATTGACTTGGCTGCCGATGAGGTCATGTTTGTGAAGCAGCCGTTTGCCGTTGCTTGTCCTGTAGTGTTCCTGTAATAAGCCCATTCTAGTACAGTTCGGACGTGGCGTGCTGAAGCATCATCGTTTCTCTTGCGTTAATTATAGAGCAAAGAACATGAGACGCTTAGACACGGTGATGCGCCATCCATGCTTCTCGAGCTCCAGCTGGTGTTTGAATAGGGTGGGCGAGGTCTCCGGGTATAAACTTGGCTGCCGATGAGGTCATGTTTGTGAAGCGCGCGTTAGCCGTTGCATGTCCTGTAGTGTTCCTATAATTAGCCAAATCTATAAAAGTTCCAACATGGCTTGCTGAAGTATCATATTTTCTCTTGCGGAAAATCTTAAGCAAAGGACATGAGACGCTTAGATACGGTGATGCGCTATCCATGCTTCTCGCACTCTAGGTGGTGGTTGAATATGGAGGGCAAAGTCTCCGGGTAATAACTTTGCTGCCGATAAGCTCATGTTTGTGAAGCAGCCGTTAGCTGTTGCTTGTCCTATAGTGTTCCTGTAATTAGCCCACTCTATTACAGTTCGTAAGTGGCGTGCTGAAGCATCATCGTTTCTCTTGCGGAAAATCTTGAGCAAAGGACATGATACGCTTAGAGACAGTGATGCGCCGTCCATGCTTCTCGTGGTCCAGCTTGTGTTTGAATAGGGTGGGCAGGTCTCCGGGTATTAACTTGGCTGCCGATGAGGTAATGTTTGTGAAGCAGCAGTTAGCCGTTCCTTGTCCTAAAGTGTTCCTATAATTAGCCAATTCTAGTAAAGTTCGCACGTGGCGTGCGGAAGCATGATCATTTTTCGGGGGGAAAAATCTTGAGCAAAGGACATGAGACGCTTAGACACAGTGATGCGCCATCCATGCTTCTCGCGCTCCAGTATGTGTTTGAATAGGGTGGGCGAGTTCTCCTTGTATTAACTTGGCTGCCAATGAGGTCATGTTTGTGAAGTAGCCGATAGGTGTTGCTTGCCCTGTAGTGTTCCTATAATTAGCCAATTCTAGTACAGTTCGCAAGTTTCGTGCCGAGGCATCATCGTTTCTCTTGCGCAAAATCTTGAGCAAAGGACATGAGACGCTTAGACAAAGTGATGCGTCATCCCTGCTTCTCGCACTCCAGCTGGTGTTAGAATACGGTGGGCGAGGTCACCGGGAATTAACTTGGCTGCCGATGACATTGTGTTTGTGAAGCAGCCGTTAGCCGTTGGTTGTCCTGTAGTGCTCCTATAATTAGCACATTCTCGTAAAGTTCGCACGTGGCGTGCTGAAGCATGATCGTTTCTCTCGCGGAAAATCTTGAGCAAAGGACATGAGACGCTTAGACACGGTGATGCGCCATCCATGCTTCTCGCACTCTAGCTGGTGTTTGAATAGGGTGGGTGGGGTCTCCGGGTATTGACTTGGCTACCGATGAGGTCATGGTTGTGAAGTAGCCGTTAGCTGTTGCTTGTCCTGTAGTGTTCCTTTCAATAGCCCATTCTAGTACAGTTCGCACGTGGCGTGCTGAAGCATTATCGTTTCTTTTGCGGAAATTATAGAGCAAAGAACATGAGACGCTTAGACACGGTGATGCGCCATCCATGCTTCTCGCGCTCCAGCTGGTGTTTGAATAGGGTGGGCGAGGTCGCCGGGTAATAACTTGGCTGCCATTGAGCTCATGTTTGTGAGGCAGCCGATAGCTGTTGCTTATACTGTAGTGTTCCTATAATTAGCCAATAGTAGTAAAGTTCGCACGTTTCGTGCCGAAGCATCATCGTTTCTCTTGCGCAAAATCTTGAGCAAAGGACATGAGACGCTTAGACAAAGTGATGCGTCATCCCTGCTTCTCGCACTCCAGCTGGTGTTAGAATACGGTGGGCGAGGTCACCGGGAATTAACTTGGCTGCCGATGACATTGTGTTTGTGAAGGAGCCGTTAGCCGTTGGTTGTCCTGTAGTGCTCCTATAATTAGCACATTCTCGTAAAGTTCGCACGTGGCGTGCTGAAGCATGATCGTTTCTCTCGCGGAAAATCTTGAGCAAAGGACATGAGACGCTTAGACACGGTGATGCGCCATCCATGCTTCTCGCACTCTAGCTGGTGTTTGAATAGGGTGGGCGCGGTCTCCGGGTATTGACTTGGCTGCCGATGAGGTCATGTTTGTGAAGCAGCCGTTAGCCGTTGCTTGTCCTGTAGTGTTCCTATAATTAGCCAATTCTAGAAATGTTCACACGTGGCTTGCTGAAGGATAATAGTTTCTAATTCGAAAAATCTTTACCAAAGGACGTGAGACGCTTAGACACGGTAATGCGCCATCCAGGCTTCTCGCGCTCCAGCTTGTTTGAATAGGGTGAGCAGGTCTCCGGGTATTAACTTGGCTGCCGATGAGGTCATGTTTGTGAAGCAGCCGTTAGCCGTTCCTTGTCCTGTAGTGTTCCTATAATTAGCCAATTCTAGTAAAGTTCGCACGTGGCGTGCTGAAGAATGATCATTTCTCTTGCGGAAAAATCTTGAGCAAGGGACATGAGACGCTTAGACACGGTGATGCGCCATCCATGCTTCTCGCGCTCCAGCTAGTGTTTGAATAGGGTGGGCGCGGTCTCCGGGTATTGACTTGGCTACCGATGAACTCATGGTTGTGAAGCAGCCGTTAGCTGTTGCTTGTCCTGTAGTGTTCCTATAACTAGCCCATTCTATTACAGTTCGCACGTGGCGTGCTGAAGCATCGTCGTTTCTCTTGCGGAAAATCTTGAGCAAAGGACATGAGACACTCAGACACGGTGATGCGCCATACATATTTCTCGCGCTTCAGATAGAGTTTCAAAATGTTGGGCGACGTCTCCGGGTATTAACTTTGCTGCCAATGAGCTCATGTTTGTGAAGCAGCCGATAGCTGTTGCTTGTCCTGTAGTGTTCCTATAATTAGCTAATTCTAGTAAAGTTCGCACGTTGCGTGCCGAAGCATCATCGTTTCTCTTGCGGAAAATCTTGAGCAATGGACATGAGACGCTTAGACACGGTGATGCGCCACCCATGCTTCTCGCGCCCTAGCTGCTGTTCGAATTGGGTGGGCGAGGTCTCCGGGTATTAACTTGGCTGCCAAAGAGGTCATGTTTGTGAAGCAGCTTTTAGCCGTTGCTAATCCTTTAGTGTTCCTATAATCAGCCAATTCCTAAATGTTCGCACGAGCCTTGCTGAAGCATCATCGTTTCTCTTTCGGAAAATCTTGAGCAAAGGACATGAGACGCTTAGACACGGAGATGCGCCATCATACTTCTCGCGCTTCAGATAGTGTTTAAAAAGGGTGGGTGAAGTCTCCTTGTATTACCTTGGCTGCCAATGAGCTCATGTTTGTGAAGCAGCCGATAGCTGTTGCTTATCCTGTAGTGTTCCTATAATTAGCCAATTGTAGTAAAGTTCGCATGTTTCGTGCCGAAGCATCATCGTCGTTTCTCTTGCGAAAAATCTTGAGCAAAGGACATGAGACGCTTAGACACAGTGATGCGTCATCCCTGCTTCTCGCACTCCAGCTGGTGTTTGAATAGTGTGGGCGAGGTCTCCGGGAATTAATTTGGCTGCCGATGACATTGTGTTTGTGAAGCAGCCGTTAGCCGTTGCTTGTCCTGTAGTGTTCCTATAATTAGCCAAAGCTATAAAAGTTCCCAACATGGCTTGCTGAAGTATCATATTTTCTCTTGCGGAAAATCTTGAGCAACGGACGTGAGACGCTTAGAGACGGTGATGCGCCGTCCATGCTTCTCGTGGCCCATCTTGTGTTTGAATAGGGTGGACAGGTCTCCGGGTATTTTCTTGGCTGCCGATGAGGTCATGTTTGTGAAGCAGCCGTTAGCCGTTCCTTGTCCTGTAGTGTTCCTATAATTTGCCAATTCTAGTAAAGTTCGCACGTGGCGTGCTGAAGCATGATCATTTTTCGGGGGGAAAAATCTTGAGCAAAGGACATGAGACGCTTAGACACAGTGATGCGCCATCCTTGCTTCCCGCGCTCCAGCTAATGTTTGAATAGGGTGTGCGAATTCCCCTTGTATTAACGTGCCTGCCGAAGAAGTCATGTTTATGAAGCAGCCTTTAGCCGTTGCTTGTCCTGTATTGTTCCTATAATTAGCCAATTCTAGAAACGTTCGCACGTGGCTTGCTGAAGGATCATCGTTTCTCTTTCGAAAAATCTTGACCAAACAACGTGAGACATTAAGACACGGTGATGCGCCATCCATGCTTCTCGCGCTCCAGCTTGTGTTCGAATAGGGTGCGCGAGTTCTCCTTGTATTAACTTGGCAGAAAATGAGCTGATGTTTGTGGAGCAGCCGATAGCTGTTGCTTGTCGTGTAGCGTTCCTATAATTAGCTAATTGTACTAAAGTCCGCACGTTTCGTGCTGAAGCATCATCGTTTCATTGCGGGAAATCTTTAGCAAAGGACATGAGACGCTTAGACACGGTGATGCGCCATCCATGATTCTCGCGCTCCAGCTGGTGTTTGAATAGGGTGGGCGAGGTCTCTGGGTATTAACTTGGCTGCCGATGAGGTAATGTTTGTGAAGCAGCAGTTAGCCGTTCCTTGTCCTAAAGTGTTCCTATAATTAGCCAATTCTAGTAAAGTTCGCACGTGGCGTGCGGAAGCATGATCATTTTTCGGGGGGAAAAATCTTGAGCAAAGGACATGAGACGCTTAGACACAGTGATGCGCCATCCATGCTTCTCGCGCTCCAGTATGTGTTTGAATAGGGTGGGCGAGTTCTCCTTGTATTAACTTGGCTGCCAATGAGGTCATGTTTGTAAAGTAGCCGATAGGTGTTGCTTGTCCTGTAGTGTTCCTATAATTAGCCAATTCTAGTACAGTTCGCAAGTTTCGTGCCGAGGCATCATCGTTTCTCTTGCGCAAAATCTTGAGCAAAGGACATGAGACGCTTAGACAAAGTGATGCGTCATCCCTGCTTCTCGCACTCCAGCTGGTGTTAGAATACGGTGGGCGAGGTCACCGGGAATTAACTTGGCTGCCAATGACATTGTGTTTGTGAAGCAGCCGTTAGCCGTTGGTTGTCCTGTAGTGCTCCTATAATTAGCACATTCTCGTGAAGTTCGCACGTGGCGTGCTGAAGCATGATCGTTTCTCTTGCGGGAAATCTTAAGCAAATGACATGAGACGCTTAGGTACGGTGATGCGCCATCCATGCTTCTCGCACTCTCGGTGGTGTTTGAATAGGGAGGGCGAAGTCTCCGGGCATTAGCTTGGCTGCCGATGACTTCATGTTTGTGAAGCAGCCGTTAGCCGTTGCTTCTCCTGTAGTGCTCCTATAATTAGCCAATTCTCGTAAAGCTCGCACGTGGCGTGCTGAAGCATGATCGCTTATCTTGCGGAAAATCTTGAGCAAAGGACATGAGACGCTTAGATACGGTGATGCGCTATCCATGCTTCTCTCGCTCTAGGTGGTGTTTGAATAGGGAGGGCTAAGTCTCCGGGCATTAACTTGGCTGCCGATAAGCTCATGCTTAAAATCAGTTGCAGGGCGAGTTGGTACTTCATGCTAACATTCACATCGCAAGACGAACACGGACACGAGGGGAGACACCACAAAGCGCCGACTTCAACAAAAGTTTATTGCTGTGCGAGCGACTATATATGGTGTACAGCGGGCATGCGCAGCAACGAAAAGGTACAATCATGAGCATCTGGGGATTCGCATCTGGTGATTCCGTTTCAAAACAGTAGCGGTTTATCTGTCGATAATTCCCTGGAATTGCTTTCAACTTACCTTAAGTCAACATTCACAGTTTGGGAAGGCACCATCGTCACTCAAAAAAACGGAATATGCATTGGCTCCTGCGTTGCTCCGGTTTTGAGCGACATTTTTCTAGCGGAGCGGGACCGGGAATTGAAGCGTAGAAGTGAAAGGTCCAGTGTTGTAGGCATCTTCAGATATGTGGATGATTTTCTCGTTTTCACCGGCACAGAAGATATGTCCAATCAGGCAAACTTGTTTAGTATTCTGTCTTTGTTTTCTGAATGCCTTCAACCACTAATCTTGACGCATGAACTGGCTGTGAACAGATTCATCAGATTTCTTGACTTGGGTATTTATTTTTTCTGCTGAGCGTGTGTGCTGGGCTTATGAACCGCGAGGAAACAAACGTGTTCTTCCTTTTGGTTCAGCCCACTCAAAACTAGTAAAACGTGCGATTGTTAAGTCATGCTTTTGCAGTGCTCTCGAGAAATCGTGCGAGCATAGACTGGAGTCTGCGTTCCTTAATCAGGTGACCAGGTTGAGCAGCTCTGGCTATCCAGGCACGCTCTTGTTAGCGGTTGCAGAGAGCTTGCTCAAAGAGAGCAGGGAAGTGGTTCGTAACCAAGACGGAGCTGACAGAGATTGGAGAGAGAATATGACGGTATTGCCGTACATGCACACCATCGCCCACCAGCTCAAAAAAATAGGAAAAAGAGCAGGAGATCATGTGGTCTTTTCCGCTCCTGAGAAACTCTCTAAACTATGCAAAAAGGTGAATTCCGCTGTCTCTGTCAGCAATTCCTGCGCTGTTAGGCACAGGCAGCCATTTGCGAAGTGCGCGAGAAACGTGGTGTACTCGATCCCATTGCCCTGTGGACGAGCCTACATTGGCCAAACAGGCAGGTGCCTCAACGAGAGGCTCATGGAACATAACAGCGTCATCGGGGCATCTCGTCATCTCGGCATACACTGCCGTGGTTGCCAACAGTGCAAGGAACGTGGTCCTTCTTTGAGAGGAAACACCATCCTTCACAAGTACAGTACTCACGGATTGAAATAAGACATTCGGAGCGCGTGGCCGTCGCTTCATGGAGCGCCGCCCGTAGACGCTCATGGAACCAAGGTGGTGCATTGTGGTATGGCGTGAGAGGGAGAACATCTACAAAGCAGAATTGTTCCTTCCAGTAGCCAATCAGTCGGCCTGTGGTTTACCACATGCCTGCGTGGCACTGCAAGGCTAGCGCTCCGAATGTCCTATTTCAATCCGTGAGTACTGTACATAAGCAAAACAGCCAGGGAGATTGCTGAGGCTGGAGAGAATGCAAAAAAAGGGGATCACTGTGTCAGCACTCCATTATTGCTGTTAAGTGATAAGGGGCGTCATATCTTGCGAATTTCGGAATGAGTATTATGGCTTCGACGTTATTGTGCGTGTATTGCTTTTTAGGTTTTTTAGCTTTTTGTTTTTCTTTTTTTGTCGTGTGTAGAAAATGATGTGTTCGCTTGCGATGTGGCGCCGCTACCAGATGCTCATGATTGTACCTTTTCGTTGCTGCGCATGCCCGCTGTACAGCATATGTAGTCGCTCGCACAGCAATAAACTTTTGTTGAAGTCGGCGCTTTGTGGTGTCTCCCCTCGTGTCCGTGTTCGTCTTGCGCTGTGAATGTTAGCAGATATGCTCATGTTTGTGAAGCAGCCGTTAGCTGTTGCTTGTACTGTAGTGTTCCTGTAATAAGCCCATTCTAGTACAGTTCGCACGTGGCGTGCTGAAGCATCATCGTTTCTCTTGCGTTAATTATAGAGCAAAGAACATGAGACGCTTAGACACGGTGATGCGCCATCCATGCTTCTCGCACTCTAGCTGGTGTTTGAATAGGGTGGGTGGGGTCTCCGGGTATTGACTTGGCTACCGATGAGGTCATGGTTGTGAACTAGCCGTTAGCTGTTGCTTGCCCTGTAGTGTTCCTTTCAATAGCCCATTCTAGTACAGTTCGCACGTGGCGTGCTGAAGCATTATCGTTTCTTTTGCGGAATTTGTAGAGCAAAGAACATGAGACGCTTAGAAACGGTGATGCGCCATCCATGCTTCTCGCGCTCCAGCTGGTGTTTGAATAGGGTGGGCGAGGTCGCCGGGTAATAACTTGGCTGCCAATGAGCTCATGTTTGTGAAGCAGCCGATAGCTGTTGCTTATACTGTAGTGTTCATATAATTAGCCAATAGTAGTAAAGTTCGCACGTTTCGTGCCGAAGCATCATCGTTTCTCTTGCGCAAAATCTTGAGCAAAGGACATGAGACGCTCAAACACAGTGATGCGTCATCCCTGCTTCTCGCACTAAAGCTGGTGTTTGAATAGGGTGGGCGAGGTCTCCGGGAATTAACTTGGCTGGCGATGACATCATGTTTGTGAAGCAGCCGTTAGCCGTTGCTTGTCCTGCAGTGCTCCTATAATTAGCGAATTCTCGTAAAGTTCGCACGTGGCGTGCTGAAGCATGATCGTTTCTCTTGCGGAAAATCTTGAGCAAAGGACATGAGACGCTTAGATGCGGTGATGCGCTATCCATGCTTCTCGCACTCTAGGTGGTGTTTGAATAGGGAGGGCGAAGTCTCCGGGCACTAACTTTGCTGCCGATAAGCTCATGTTTGTGAAGCAGCCGTTAGCTGTTGCTTGTCCTGTAGTGTTTATGTAATTAGCCCCTTCTAGTACAGTTCGTACATGGCGTGCTGAAGCATCATCGTTTCTCTTGCGGAAAAACTTGAGCAAAGGACATGAGACGCTTAGACACGGTGATGCGCCATCCATGCTTCTCGCGCTCTAGCTGGTGTTTGAATAGGGTGAGCGAGTTCTCCGGGTATTGGTTTGGCTACCGATGAGCTCATGGTTGTGAAGTAGCCGTTAGCTGTTGCTTTTCTGTAGGGTTCCTATCAATAGCCCATTCTAGTACAGTTCACACGTGGCGTGCTTATGCATTATCGTTTCTCTTGCGGAAATTATAGAGCAAAGAACATGAGACGCTTAGACACAGTGATGCGCCATCCATGCTTCTCGCGCTCCAGCTAATATTTGAATAGGGTGGGCGAGTTCTCCTTGTATTTACTTGGCTGTTAATGAGCTCTTGTTTGTGAAGCAGCCCTTAGCTGTTGTTTGTCCTGTAGAGTTCCTATAATTAGCTAATTCTAGTAAAATTCGCACGTGGCGTGCTGAAGAATGATCATTTCTCTTGCGGAAAAATCTTGAGCAAAGGACATGAGACGCTTAGACACGGTGATGCGCCATCCATGCTTCTTGCGCTCCGGCTAGTGTTTGAATAGAGTGGGCGCGGTCTCCGTTTATTGACTTGGCTACCGATGAGCTTATGGTTGTGAAGCAGCGGTTAGCTGTTGCTTGTCCGGTTGTGTTCCTATAATTAGCCAATTCTAGTACTGTTCGCACGTGGCGTGCTGAAGCATCTTCGTTTCTCTTGCGGAAAATCTTGAGCAAAGGACATGAGACGCTTAGACACGGTGATGCGCCATCCATGCTTCTCGCGCTCCAGCTAGTGTTTGAATAGGGTGGGCGCGGTCTCCGGGTATTGACTTGGCTGCCGATGAGGTCATGTTTGTGAAGCAGCCGTTAGCCGTTGCTTGTCTTGTAGTGTTCCTATAATTAGCCAATTCTAGAAATGTTCGCACGTGGCTTGCTGAAGAATCATAGTTTCTAATTCGAAAAATCTTTACCAAAGGACGTGAGACGCTTAGACACGGTGATGCGCCATCCAGGCTTCTCGCGCTCCAGCTTGTTTGAATAGTGTGAGCAGGTCTCCGGGTATTAACTTGGCTGCCGATGAGGTCATGTTTGTGAAGCAGCCGTTAGCCGTTCCTTGTCCTGTAGTGTTCCTATAATTAGCCAATTCTATTAAAGTTCGCACGTGGCGTGCTGAAGAATGATCATTTCTCTTGCGGAAAAATCTTGAGCAAGGGACATGAGACGCTTAGACACGGTGATGCGCCATCCATGCTTCTCGCGCTCCAGCTAGTGTTTGAATAGGGTGGGCGCGGTCTCCGGGTATTGACTTGGCTACCGATGAGCTCATGGTTGTGAAGCAGCCGTTAGCTGTTGCTTGTCCTGTAGTGTTCCTATAACTAGCCCATTCTATTACAGTTCGCACGTGGCGTGCTGAAGCATCGTCGTTTCTCTTGCGGAAAATCTTGAGCAAAGGACATGAGACACTCAGACACGGTGATGCGCCATACATATTTCTCGCGCTTCAGATAGAGTTTCAAAACGTTGGGCGACGTCTCCGGGTATTAACTTTGCTGCCAATGAGCTCATGTTTGTGAAGCAGCCGATAGCTGTTGCTTGTCCTGTAGTGTTCCTATAATTAGCTAATTCTAGTAAAGTTCGCACGTTGCGTGCCGAAGCATCATCGTTTCTCTTGCGGAAAATCTTGACCAATGGACATAAGACGCTTAGACACGGTGATGCGCCACCCATGCTTCTCGCGCCCTAACTGCTGTTCGAATAGGGTGGGCGAGGTCTCCGGGTATTAACTTGGCTGCCAAAGAGGTCATGTTTGTGAAGCAGCTTTTAGCCGTTGCTAATCCTTTAGTGTTCCTATAATTAGCCAATTCCTAAACGTTCGCACGAGCCGTGCTGAAGCATCATCGTTTCTCTTTCGGAAAATCTTGAGCAAAGGACATGAGACGCTTAGACACGGAGATGCGCCATCATGCTTCTCGCGCTTCAGATAGTGTTTAAAAAGGGTGGGTGAAGTCTCCTTGTATTAACTTGGCTGCCAATGAGCTCATGTTTGTGAAGCAGCCGATAGCTGTTGCTTATCCTGTAGTGTTCCTATAATTAGCCAATTGTAGTAAAGTTCGCATGTTTCGTGCCGAAGCATCATCGTTTCTCTTGCGCAAAATCTTGAGCAAAGGACATGAGACGCTTAGACACAGTGATGCGTCATCCCTGCTTCTCGCACTCCAGCTGGTGTTTGAATAGGGTGGGCGAGGTCTCCGGGAATTAAATTGGCTGCCGATGACATTGTGTTTGTGAAGCAGCCGTTAGCCGTTGCTTGTCCTGTAGTGTTCCTATAATTAGCCAAAGCTATAAAAGTTCCCAACATGGCTTGCTGAAGTATCATATTTTCTCTTGCGGAAAATCTTGAGCAACGGCCGTGAGACGCTTAGAGACGGTGATGCGCCGTCCATGCTTCTCGTCGTCCATCTTGTGTTTGAATAGGGTGGACAGGTCTCCGGGTATTTTCTTGGCTGCCGAAGAGGTCATGTATGTGAAGCAGCCGTTAGCCGTTCCTTGTCCTGTAGTGTTCCTATAATTTGCCAATTCTAGTAAAGTTCGCACGTGGCGTGCTGAAGCATGATCATTTTTCGGGGGGAAAAATCTAGAGCAAAGGACATGAGACGCTTAGACACAGTGATGCGCCATCCTTGCTTCCCGCGCTCCAGCTAGTGTTTGAATAGGGTGTGCGAATTCCCCTTGTATTAACGTGCCTGCCGAAGAAGTCATGTTTATGAAGCAGCCTTTAGCCGTTGCTTGTCCTGTATTGTTCCTATAATTAGCCAATTCTAGAAACGTTCGCACGTGGCTTGCTGAAGGATCATCGTTTCTCTTTAGAAAAATCTTGACCAAACAACGTAAGACATTAAGACACGGTGATGCGCCATCCATGCTTCTCGCGCTCCAGCTTGTGTTCGAATAGGGTGCGCGAGTTCTCCTTGTATTAACTTGGCAGAAAATGAGCTGATGTTTGTGAAGCAGCCGATAGCTGTTGCTTGTCCTGTAGCGTTCCTATAATTAGCTAATTGTACTAAAGTCCGCACGTTTCGTGCTGAAGCATCATCGTTTCATTGCGGGAAATCTTTAGCAAAGGACATGAGACGCTTAGACACGGTGATGCGCCATCCATGCTTCTCGCGCTCCAGCTAGTGTTTGAATAGGGTGGGCGAGTTCTCATTGTATTTACTTGGCTGCCAATGAGCTCATGTTTGTGAAGCAGCCGTTAGCCGTTGCTTGTCCTGTAGTGTTCCTATAATTACCCGATTGTAGAAAAGTTTGCACGTGGCTTGCTGAAGGATGATCGTTTCTCTTTCGAAAAATCTTGACCAAAGGACGTGATACGCTTAGACACGGTGATGCGCCATCCATGCTTCTCGAGCTCCAGCTTGTTTGAATAGGGCGGGCAGGTCTCCGGGTATTAACTAGGCTGCCGATGAGGTCATGTTTGTGAAGCAGCCGTTAGCCGTTCCTTGTCCTGTAGTGCTCCTATAATTAGCCAATTCTGGTAAAGTTCGCACGTGGCGTGCTGAAGAATGATCATTTATCTTGCGGAAAAATCTTGAGGTAAGGACATGAGACTCTTAGACACGGTGATGCGCCATCCATGCTTCTCGCGCTCCAGCTAGTGTTTGAATAGGGTGGGCGCGGTCTCCGGGTATTGATTTGGCTACCGATGAGCTCATGTTTGTGAAGCAGCCGTAAGCCGTTGCTTGTCCTGTATTGTTCCTATAATTAACCAATTGTAGAAAGTTCGCTCGTGGCATGCTGAAGGATCATCGTTTCTCTTTTGAAAAATCTTGACCAAAGGACGTGATACGCTTAGACACGGTGATGCGCCATCCATTCTTCTCGAGCTCCAGCTAGTGTTTGAATAGGGTGGTCGAGAATCCGGGTATTGACTTGGCTACCGATGAGGTCATGGTTGTGAAGCAGCCGTTAGCTGTTGCTTGTCCTGTAGTGTTCCTATCACTAGCCCATTCTATTACAGTTCGCAAGTGGCGTGCTGAAGCATTATCGTTTATCTTGCGGAAAAATCTAGAGCAAAGGACATGAGACGCTTAGACATGGTGATGCGCCATCCATGCTTCTCGCGCTCCAGTTGGTCTTTGAATAGGGTGGGCGAGGTCTCCTGGTAATAACATGGCTGGCGATGAGAGTCATGATTGTGAAGCAGCCGTTAGCCAGTGCCTGTCCTGTAGTGTTCCTATAAAAACCCATTCTAGAAAAGTTCGCACGTGGCTTGCTGAAGCATCATTGTTTCTCTTGCGGAAAATCTTGAGCAAAGGACATGAGACACTCGGACACGGTGATGCGCCATGCATGCTTCTCGCGCTCTAGCTGGTGTTTGAATAGGGTGGGCGAGGTCTCCGGGTATTGACTTGGCTACCGATGAGCTCATGTTTGTGAAGCAGCCGATAGCTGTTGCTTGTCCTTTACTGTTCCTCTAATTAGCCAATTGTACTAAAGTTGGCACGTTTCGTGCTGAAGCATCATCGTTCTATTGCGGAAAATCTTGAGCAAAGGACATGAGACGGTTAGACACGGTGATGTGCCATCCATGCTTCTCGCGCTCCAGCTGGTGTTTGAATAGGGTGGCCGAGGTCTTCGGCTAATAACTTGGATGCCGATGAGGTCATGTTTGTGAAGCAGCCATTTGCCGTTGCTAGTCCTGTATTGTTCCTATAATTAGCCAGTTATAGTAAATTTCGCACCTGGCGTGCTGAAGCATGATCGTTTCTCTTGCGGAAAATCTTAAGCAAAGGACATGAGACGCTTAGGTACGGTGATGCGCCATCCATGCTTCTCGCACTCTAGGTGGTGTTTGAATAGGGTGGGCGAGTTCTCCTTGTATTAACTTGGCTGCCAATGAGCTCATGTTTGTGAAGCAGCCGATAGCTGTTGCTTGTCCTTTTGTGTTCCTATAATTAGACAATTTTACTAAAGTTCGCACGTTTCGTGCTGAAGCATCATCGTTCCAATGCGGAAAATCTTGAGCAAAGGACATGAGACGGTTAGACACGGTGATGTGCCATCCATGCTTCTCGCGCTCCAGCTGGTGTTTGAATAGGGTGGGCGAAGTCTTCGGCTAATAACTTGGCTGCCGATGAGGTCATGTTTGTGAAGCAGCCATTTGCCGTTGCTAGTCCTGTATTGTTCCTATAATTAGCCAGTTCTAGTAAATTTCGCACCTGGCGTGCTGAAGCATGATCGTTTCTCTTGCGGAAAATCTTAAGCAAAGGACATGAGACGCTTAGGTACGGTGATGCGCCATCCATGCTTCTCGCACTCTAGGTGGTGTTTGAATAGGGAGGGCTAAGTCTCCGGGCATTAACTTGGCTGCCGATAAGATCATGCTTAAAATCAGTTGCAGGGCGAGTTGGTACTTCATGCTAACATTCACATCGCAAGACGAACACGGATACGAGGGGAGACGCCACAAAGCGCCGACTTCAACAAAAGTATATTGCAGTGCGAGCGACTATATATGGTGTACAGCGGGCATGCGCAGCAACGAAAAGGTACAATCATGAGCATCTGGTGATTCGCATCTGGTGATTCCGTTTCAAAACAGTAGCGGTTTATCTGTCGATAATTTCCTGGAATTGCTTTCAACTTACCTTAAGTCAACATTCACAGTTTGGGAAGGCACCATCGTCACTCAAAAAAACGGAATATGCATTGGCTCCTGCGTTGCTCCGGTTTTGAGCGACATTTTTCTAATGGAGCGGGACCGGGAATTGAAGCGTAGAAGTGAAAGGTCCAGTGTTGTAGGCATCTTCAGATATGTGGATGATTTTCTCGTTTTCGCCGGCACAGAAGATATGTCCAATCAGGCAAACTTGTTTAGTATTCTGTCTTTGTTTTCTGAATGCCTTCAACGACTAATCTTGACGCATGAACTGGCTGTGAACAGACTCATCAGATTTCTTGACTTGGGTATTTATTTTTTCTGCTGACCGTGTGTGCTGGGCTTATGAACCGCGAGGAAACAAACGTGTTCTTCCTTTTGGTTCAGCCCACTCAAAACTAGTGAAACGTGCAATTGTTAAGTCATGCTTTTGCAGTGCTCTCGAGAAATTGTGCGAGCATAGACTGGAGTCTGCGTTCCTTAACCAGGTGACCAGGTTGAGCAGCTCTGGCTATCCAGGCACGCTCTTGTTAGCGGTTGCAGAGAGCTTGCTCAAAGAGAGCAGGGAAGTGGTTCGTAACCAAGACGGAGCTGACAGAGATTGCAGAGAGAATATGACGGTATTGCCTTACATGCACACCATCGCCCACCAGCTCAAAAAAATAGGAAAAAGAGCAGGAGTTCATGTGGTCTTTTCCGCTCCTGAGAAACTCTCTAAACTATGCAAAAAGGTGAATTCCGCTGTCTCTGTCAGCAATTCCTGCGCTGTTAGGCACAGGCAGCCATTTGCGAAGTGCGCGAGAAACGTGGTGTACTCGATCCCATTGCCCTATGGACGAGCCTACATTGGCCAAACAGGCAGGTGCCTCATCGAGAGGCTCATGGAACATAACAACAGCGTCATTGGGGCATCTCGTCATCTCGGCATACACTGCCGTGGTTGCCAATAGTGCAAGGAACGTGGTCCTTCTTTGGGAGGAACCACCATCCTTCACAAGTACATAAGCAAAACAGCCAGGGAGATTGCTGAGGCTGGAGAGATTGCAAAAAAAGGGGATCACTGTGTCAGCACTCCATTATTGCTGTTAAGTGATAAGGAGCGTCATATCTTGCGAATTTCGGAATGAGTATTATGGCTTCGACGTTATTGTGCGTGTATTGCTTTTTAGGTTTTTTAGCTTTTTGTTTTTCTTTTTTTGTCGTGTGTAGAAAATGATGTGTTCGCTTGCGATGTGGCGCCGCTACCAGATGCTCATGATTGTACCTTTTCGTTGCTGCGCATGCCCGCTGTACACCATATGTAGTCGCTCGCACAGCAATAAATTTTGTTGAAGTCGGCGCATTGTGGTGTCTCCCCTCGTGTCCGGGTTCGTCTTGCGCTGTGAATGTTAGCAGATATGCTCATGTTTGTGAAGCAGCCGTTAACTGTTGCTTGTCCTGTAGTGTTCCTGTAATAAGCCCATTCTAGTACAGTTCGCACGTGGCGTGCTGAAGCATCATCGTTTCTCTTGCGTTAATTATAGAGCAAAGAACATGAGACGCTTAGACACGGTGATGCGCCATCCATGCTTCTCGCGCTCCAGCTGGTGTTTGAATAGGGTGGGCGAGGTCTCCGGGTATAAACTTGGCTGCCGATGAGGTCATGTTTGTGAAGCGCGCGTTAGCCGTTGCTTGTCCTGTAGTGTTCCTATAATTAGCCAAATCTATAAAAGTTCCCAACATGGCTTTCTGAAGTATCATGTTTTCTCTTGCGGAAAAATCTTGAGCAAAGGACGTGAGACGCTTAGAGACGGTGATGCGCCGTCCATGCTTCACGTGGTCCAGCTTGTGTTTGAATACGGTGGGCAGGTCTCCGGGTATTAACTTGGCTGCCGATGAGGTCAAGTTTGTGAAGCAGCCGTTAGCCGTTCCTTGTCCTGTAGTGTTCCTATAATTAGCCAATTCTAGTAAAGTTCGCACGTCGCGTGCTGAAGCATGATCATTTTTCTGGGGGAAAAATCTTGAGCAAAGGACATGAGCTCGTGGAAGCCTTTTATATCAAAAAACGAGGGGACAATTGCATCACTGATACCTCGGTTATTATCTGACACAGTGAAATGATGTTCCTTGATGCATATCTGTGAAAGGTAGATGTTTATCAAATAGATATTAAGAGCATGGATAAGGTCAGAGGCTATATATACGCTCTTCTCTGAATAAACCCTGTTGATAGTGTAGCGCTCGTCCTGTTCCCTTCCTTGTCCGTGTTGCCAGTTTGCGCTCTTATGTCTTTCACAAAGGACATGAGACGCTTAGACACGGTGATGCGCCATCCATGCTTCTCGCGCTCCAGCTAGTGTTTTAATAGGGTGTGCGAATTCCTGTTGTATTAACGTGGCTGCCGATAAGGTCATGTTTGTGAAGCAGCCGTTAGCCGTTGTTAGTCCTGTATTGTTCCTATAATTAGCCAGTTCTAGAAAAGTTCGCGAGTGGCTTGCTGAAGGACGATCGTTTCTCTTCCGGAAAATCTTGAGCAAAGGACGTGAGACACTTAGACACGGTGATGCGCCATCCATGCTTCTCGCGCTCCAGCTAGTGTTTGAATAGGGTGGGCGAGTTCCCCTTGTATTAACTTGGCTTCCATTGAGCTCATGTTTGTGAAGCAGCCGATAGCTGTTCCTTGTTCTCTAGTGTTACTATAATTAGCCAATTCTAGTAAAGTTCGCACCTGGCGTGCTGAAGCATGAATATTTTTGGGGGAAAAATCTTGAGCAAAGGACATGAGACGCTTAGACACGGTGATGCGCCATCCATGCTTCTCGCGCTCCAGCTAGTGTTTGAATAGGGTGTGCGAATTCCTCTTGTATTAACGTGGCTGCCGATAAGGTCATGTTTGTGAAGCAGCCGTTAGCCGTTGCTAGTCCTGTATTGTTCCTATAATTAGCCAGTTCTAGAAAAGTTCGCGAGTGGCTTGCTGAAGGACGATCGTTTCTCTTCCGGAAAATCTTGAGCAAAGGACGTGACACACTTAGACACGGTGATGCGCCATCCATGCTTCTCGCGCTCCAGCTAGTGTTTGAATAGGGTGGGCGAGTTCTCCTTGTATTTACTTGGCTGCCAATGAGATCATGTTTGTGAAACAGCCGATAGCTGTTGCTTGTCCTGTAGTGTTCTTTTAATTAGCAAATTGTACTAAAGTTCGCACGTTTCGTGCCGAAGCATCATCGTTTCTCTTGCGGAAAAATCTTGAGCAAAGGAAATGAGACGCTTAGACACGGTGATGCTTCATCCCTGCTTCTCGCACTCCAGCTGGTGTTTGAATACGGTGGGCGAGTTCTCATTGTATTTACTTGGCTGCCAATGAGCTCATGTTTGTGAAGCAGCCGTTAGCCATTGCTTGTCCTTTAGTGTTCCTATAATTAGCCAATTCTAGAAAAGTTTGCACGTGGCTTGCTGAAGGATCATCCTTTCTCTTTCGAAAAATCTTGACCAAAGGACGTGATACGCTTAGACACTGTGATGCGCCATCCATGCTTCTCGCGCTCCAGCTTAATTGAATAGGGTGGGCAGGTCTCCGGGTATTAACTTGGCTGCCGATGAGGTGATGTTTGTGAAGCAGCCGTTAGCCGTTCCTTGTCCTGTAGTGTTCCTATAATTAGCCAATTCTAGTAATGTTCGCAGGTGGCGTGCTGAAGCATGATCATTTCTCTTGCGGAACAATCTTCAGGAAAGGACATGAGACGCTTAGACATAGTGATGCGCCATCCATGCTTCTCGCGCTCCAGTTGGTCTTTGAATAGGGTGGGCGAGGTCTCCTGGTAATAACATGGCTGGCGAAGAGAGGAATGCTTGTGAAGCAGACGTTAGCCAGTGCCTGTCCTGTAGAGTTCCTATAATAACCCATTCTAGAAAAGTTCGCACGAGGCTTGCTGAAGCATCATTGTTTCTCTTCCGGAAAATCTTGAGCAAAGGACATGAGACGCTTAGACACGGTGATGCGCCATCCATGCTTCTCGCGCTCTAGCTGGTGTTTGAATAGGGTGGGCGAGGCCTCCGGGTATTGAATTGGCTACCGATGAGCTCATATTTGTGAAGTAGCCGTTAGCTGTTGCTTGTCTTGTAGTGTTCCTATCAATAGCCCATTCTAGTACAGTTCGCACGTGGCGTGCTGCAGTATCATAATTTCTCTTGCGGAAAACCTTGAGCAAAGCACGTGAGACGCTTAGATACGGTGATGCGCCGTCCATGCTTCTCGTGCTCCAGCTTGTATTTGAATAGGGTGGCAAGTATCCGGGTATTGACTTGGCTACCGATGAGCTCATGGTTGTGAAGTAGCCGTTAGCTGTTGCTTGTCCTGTACTGTTCCTATCAATAGCCCATTATAGTACAGTTCGCACGTGGCGTGCTGAAGCATTATCGTTTCTCTTGCGGAAATTGTAGAGCAAAGAACATGAGACGCTTAGACACGGTGATGCGCCATCCATGCTTCTCGCGCTCCAGCTGGTGTTTGAGTAGGGTGGACAGGTCTCCGGGTATTAACTTGGCTGCCGATAAGGTCATGTTTGTGAAGCAGCCGTTAGCCGTTCCTTGTCCTGTAGTGTTCCTCTAATTAGCCAATTCTAGTAAAGTGTGCACGTGGCGTGCTGATGCATGATCATTTTTTGGGGGGAAACATCTTGAGCAAAGGACATGAGACGCTTAGACACGGTGATGCGCCATGCATGCTTCTCGCGCTCCAGCTAGTGCTTGAATAGGGTGTGCGAATTCCCCTTGTATTAACGTGGCTGCCGAAGAGGTCATGTTTATGAAGCAACCGTTAGCCGTTGCTTGTCCTGTAGTGTTCCTATAATTAGCCTATTCTAGAAAAGTTTGCTCTTGGCTTGCTGAAGGATCATCGGTTCTCTTTCGAAAACTCTTGAGCAAAGGACGTGAGCGCTTAGACACGGTGTTGCGCCATCCATGCTTCTCGCGCTCCAGCTTGTGTTTGAATAGGGTGGGCGAATTCTCCTTGCATTAACTTGGCTGCCAATGAGCTCATGTTTGTGAAGCAGCCGATAGCTGTTGCTTGTCCTGTAGTGTTCCTATAATTAGCCAATTGTACTAAACTTCGCACGTTTCGTGCAGATGCATCATCGTTTCATTGCAGAAAATCTTGAGCAAAGGGCATGAGACGCTTAGACACGGTGATGCGCCATCCATGCTTGTCGGCTCCTGCTGGTGTTTGAATAGGGTGGGCGAGGTCTCCGGGTATTATCTTGGCTGCCGATGAGGTCATGTTTGTAAAGCAGCCGTTAGCCGTTGCTAGTCCTGTATTGTTCCTACAATTAGCAAGTTCTAGAAAAGTTCGCGAGTTGCTTGCTGAAGGATGATCGTTTCTCTTGCGGCAGACCTTGAGCAAAGGACGTGAGGCACTGAGACACGGTGATGCGTCATCCATGCTTCTCGCGCTCCAGCTAGTGTTTTAATAGGGTGGGCGAGTTCTCATTGTATTTACTTGGCTGCCAATGAGCTCATGTTTATGAAGCAGCTGATAGGTGTTGCTTGTCCTGTAGTGTTCCTATTATTAGCCAATTGTAGTAAAGTTCGCACGTTTCGTGCCGAAGCATCATCGTTTCTCTTGCGCAAAATCTTGAGCAAAGGACATGAGATGTTTAGACACAGTGATGCGTCATCCCTGCTTCTCGCACTCCAGGTGGTGTTTGAATAGGGTGGGCGAGGTCTCCGGGAATTAACTTGGCTGTCGATGACATTGTGTTTGTGAAGCAGCCGTTAGCCGTTGCTTGTCCTGTAGTGCTCCCATAATTAGCCAATTCTCGTAAAGTTCGCACGTGGCGTGCTGAAGCATGATCGTTTCTCTTGCGGAAAATCTTAAGCAAAGGACATGAGACGCTTAGATACGGTGATGCGCTATCCATGCTTCTTGCAATCTAGGTGGTGTTTGAAAAGGGAGGGCGAAGTCTCCGGGCATTAACTTGGCTGCCGATAAGCTCATGTTTGTGAAGCA
The DNA here is from genome assembly GCA_030143305.2 of Amblyomma americanum. Classification (NCBI taxonomy): domain Eukaryota; kingdom Metazoa; phylum Arthropoda; class Arachnida; order Ixodida; family Ixodidae; genus Amblyomma; species Amblyomma americanum. Next base: position 329,840 of record JARKHS020009582.1, on the reverse strand, counting down.
GCCGTTAGCTGTTGCTTGTCCTATAGTGTTCCTGTAATTAGCCCATTCTAGTACAGCTCGCACGTGGCGTGTTGAAGCATCATCGTTTCTCTTGCGGAAAATCTTGAGCAACGGACATGAGACGCTTTGACACGGTGATGCGCCATCCATGCTTCTCGCGCTCTACCTGGTGTTTGAATAGCGTGGGCGGGGTCTCCGGGTATTGACTTGGCTACCGATGAGCTCATGGTTGTGAAGTAGCCGTTAGCTGTTGCTTGTGCTGTAGTGTTCCTATCAATAGCCCATTCTAGTACAGTTCGCACGTGGCGTGCTGAAGCATTATCGTTTCTCTTGCGGAAATTATAGAGCAAATAACATGAGACGCTTAGACACGGTGATGCGACATCCATGCTTCTCGCGCTCCAGCTGGTGTTTGAGTAGGGTGGACAGGTCTCCGGGTATTAACTTGGCTGCCGATGAGGTCATGTTTGTGAAGCAGCCGTTAGCCGTTCCTTGTCCTCTAATTAGCCAATTCTAGTAAGGTTTGCACGTGGCGTGCTGAAGCATGATCATTTTTTGGGGGGAAACATCTTGAGCAAAGGACATGAGACGCTTAGACACGGTGATGCGCCATGCATGCTTCTCGCGCTCCAGCTAGTGTTTGAATAGGGTGTTCGAATTCCCCTTGTATTAACGTGGCTGCCGAAGAGGTCATGTTTATAAAGCAGCCGTTAGCCGTTGCTTGTCCTGTAGTGTTCCTATAATTAGCCTATCCTAGAAAAGTTCGCACGTGGCTTGCTGAAGGATCATCGTTTCTCTTTCGAAAAATCTTGACCAAAGGACGTGAGACGCATAGACACGGTGATGCGCCATCCATGCTTCTCGCGCTCCAGCTTGTGTTTGTATAGGGTGGGCGAGTTCTCCTTGTATTAACTTGGCTGCCAATGAGCTCATGTTTGTGAAGCAGCCGATAGCTGTTGCTTGTCCTGTAGTGTTCCTATAATTAGCCAACTGTATTAAAGTTCGCACGTTTCGTGCAGATGCATCATCGTTTCTTTGCAGAAAGTCTTGAGCAAAGGACATGAGACGCTTAGACACGGTGATGCGCCATCCATGCTTCTCGCGCTCCAGCTGGTGTTTGAATAGGGTGGGCGAGGTCTCCGGGTATTATCTTAGCTGCCGATGAGGTCATGTTTGTAAAGCAGCCGTTAGCGTTGCTAGTCCTGTATTGTTCGTACAATTAGCAAGTTCTAGAAAAGTTCGCGAGTTGCTTGCTGAAGGATGATCATTTCTCTTGCGGCAAACCTTGAGCAAAGGACGTGAGACACTTAGACACGGTGATGCATCATCCATGCTTCTCGCGCTCTAGCTAGTGTTTTATTAGGGTGGGCGAGTTCTCGTTGTATTTACTTGGCTGCCAATGAGCTCAAGTTTGTGAAGCAGCCGATAGCTGTTGCTTGTCCTGTAGTGTTCCTATTATTAGCTAATTGTAGTAAAGTTCGCACGTTTCGTGCCGAAGCATCATCGTTTCTCTTGCGCAAAATCATGAGCAAAGGACATGAGACGCTTAGACGCAGTGATGCGTCATCCCTGCTTCTCGCACTCCAGATGGTGTTTGAGTAGGGTGGGCGAGGTCTCCGGGAATTAACTTGGCTGTTGCTGACATTGTGTTTGTGAAGCAGCCGTTAGCCGTTGCTTGTCCTGTAGTGCTCCCATAATTAGCCAATTCTCGTAAAGTTCGCACGTGGCGTGCTGAAGCATCATCGTTTCTCTTGCGGAAAATCTTGAGCAAAGGACATGAGACGCTTAGACACGGTGATGCGCCATCCATGCTTCTCGCGCTCTAGCTGGTGTTTGAATAGGGTGGGCGAGTTCTCCCGGTATTGGTTTGGCTACCGATGAGCTCATGGTTGTGAAGTAGCCGTTAGCTGTTGCTTGTCCTGCAGTGTTCCTATCAATAGCCCATTCTAGTACAGTTCACACGTGGCGTGCTGAAGCATTATCGTTTCTCTTCCGGAAATTCTAGAGCAAAGAACATGAGACGCTTAGACACGGTGATGCGCCATCCATGCTTCTCGTGCTCCAGCTGGTGTTTGAGTAGGGTGGACAGGTCTCCGGGTATTAACTTGGCTGCCGATGAGGTCATGTTTCTGAAGCAGCCGTTAGCCGTTCCTTGTCCTGTAGTGTTCCTCTAATTAGCCAATTCTAGTAAAGTTTGCGCGTGGCGTGCTGAAGCATGATTATTTTTTGGGGGGAAACATCTTGAGCAAAGGACATGAGACGCTTAGACACGGTGATGCGCCATGCATGCTTCTCGCGCTCCAGCTAGTGCTTGAATAAGGTGTGCGAATTCCCCTTGTATTAACGTGGCTGCCGAAGAGGTCATGTTTATGAAGCAGCCGTTAGCCGTTGCTTGTCCTGTAGTGTTCCCATAATTAGCCTATTATAGTAAAGTTCGCACGTGGCGTGCAGAAGCATGAACATTTTTTGGGGAAAAAACGAGCAAAGGACATGAGACGCTTAGACACGGTGATGCGTCATCCTTGCTTCTCGCTCTCCAGCTTATTTAAATAGGGTGGGCAGGTCTCCGGGTATAAACTTGGCTGCCGATGAGGTCATGTTTGTGAAGCAGCCGTTAGCCGTTCCTTGTCCTGTAGTGTTCCTATAATTAGCCAATTCTAGTAAAGTTTGCACGTGGCGTGCTGAAGCATGATCTTTTCTCTTGCGGAAAAATCTTGAGCAAAGGACATGAGACGCTTAGACACGGTGATGCGCCATCCATGCTTCTCGCGCTCCAGCTGGTATTTGAATAGTTTGGGCGAGGTCTCCGGGTATTAACTTGGCTGCCGATGAGGTCATGTTTGTAAAGCAGCCGTTAGCTGTTGCTTGTCCTTTAGTGTTCCTATAATTAGCCAATTGTAGCAAAATTCGCACGTTTCGTGCCGAAGCATCAATGTTTCTCTTGCGCAAAATCTTGAGCAAAGAAAATGAGACGCTTAGACACAGTGATGCGTCATCCCTCCTTCTCGCACTCCAGCTGGTGTTTGAATAGGGTGGGCGAGGTCTCCAGGAATTAACTTGGCTGCCGATGACATCATGTTTGTGAAGCAGCCGTTAGCCGTTGCTTGTCCTGTAGTGCTCCTATAATTAGCCAATTCTCGTAAAGTTCGCACGTGGCATGCTGAAGCATTATCGTTTCTCTTGCGGAAATTATAGAGCAAAGAACATGAGACGCTTAGACACGGTGATGCGCCATCCATGCTTCTCGCGCTCCAGCTTGTGTTTGAATAGGGTGGGCGAGTTCTCCTTGTGTTAACTTGGCTGGCAATGAGCTCATGTTTGTGAAGCAGCCGATAGCTGTTGCTTGTCCTGTAGTGTTCCTGTAATTAGCCAAAGGTACTAAAGTTTGCACGTTTCATGCTGAAGCATCACCGTTTCATTGCGGAAAATCTTGAGCAAAGGACGTAAGACACTTAGACACGTTGATGCGCCATCCATGCTTCTCGCGCTCTAGCTAGTGCTTGAATAGGGTGGGCGAGTTCTCCTTGTATTTACTTGGCTGCCAATGAGCTCATGTTTGTGAAGCAGATGATAGCTGTTGCTTGTCATGTAGTGTTCTTTTAATTAGCAAATTGTACTAAAGTTCGCACGTTTCGTGCCGAAGCATTATCGTTTCTCTTGCGGAAAAATGTTGAGCAAAGGAAATGAGACGCTTAGACACGGTGATGCGCCATCCATGCTTCTCGCACTCTAGGTGGTGTTTGAATAGGATGGGCGAGGTCTCCGGGCATTATCTTGGCTGCCGATGAGCTCATGTTTGTGAAGCAGCCGTTAGCTGTTGCTTGTCCTGTAGTGTTCCTATAATTAGCCAATTCTAGTAAAGTTCGCACCTGGCGTGATTAACCACCATCGTTTCTGTTTCGGAAAATCTTGAGCAAAGACATGAGACGATTGGACATGGTAACGTGCCACCCATGCTTCGCGCGCTCTAGCTGGTGTTTGAAGAGGGTGTGCAGGTCTCCGGGTATTAACTTGGCTGCCGATGAGGTCATGCTTGTGAAGCAGCCGTTAGCAGTTGCTTGTCCTGTAGTGTTCCTATAATTAGCCAATTCTATTAAAGTTCGCACAAGCCGTGCTGAAGCATGATCGTTTCTCTTGCGGAAAATATTGAGCAAAGGACATGAGACACTTAGACACGGTGATGCATCATCCACGCTTCTCGCGCTCTAGCTGGTGCCTGAATAGGGTGGGCGAGGTCTCCGGGTATTGACTTGGCTACCGATGCGGTCATGTTTGTGAAGCAGTAGTTAGCCGTTGCTTGTCCAGTAGTGTTCCTATAATTAGCCAATTCTAGTACATTTCGCACGTGGCGCGCTGAACCATCATTGTTTCTATTCCGGAAAATCTTGAGCAAAGGACCTGGGACGCTTATACACGGTGATGCGCAATACATCCATAGTTCTCGCACTCTAGGTGGTGCTTGAATAGGGTGGGCGAGGTCTCCGAGCATTACCTTGGCTGCCGGTGAGCTCATGTTTGTGAAGCAGCCGTTAGCTGTTGCTTGTACTCTAGTGTTCCTATAATTAGCCAATTCTAGTGAAGTTCGCACGTGGCGTACTGAGGCATCATCGTTTATCTTGCGGAAAATCTTGAGCAAAGGACATGAGACGCTTAGACACGGTGATGCGCCATCCATGCTTCTCGCATTCTAGGTGGTGTTTGAATAGGGTGGGCGAGGGATCCGGGCATTAACTTGGCTTCCGATGAGATCATGTTTGTGAAGCAGCTGTTAGCCATTCCTTGTCCTGTAGTGTTCCTATAATTAGCCAATTATTAAACGCTAGCACGAGCCGTACTGAAGCTTGATAGTTTCTCTTCCGGAAAATCTTCAGCAAAGGACATGAGACGCTTAGACACGGTGATGCGCCATGCATGCTTCTCGCGCTCCAGCTAGTGTTTGAATAGGGTGCTCGAATTCCCCTTGTATTAACGTGGCTGCCGAAGAGGTCATGTTTATGAAGCAGCCGTTAGCCGTTGCTTGTCCTGTAGTGTTCCTATATTTAGCCTATTCTAGAAAAGTTCGCACGTGGCTTGCTGAAGGATTATCGTTTCTCTTTCGAAAAATCTTGACCAAAGGACATGAGACGCTCAGATATAGTGATCCGCCATCCATGCTTCTCGCACTCTAACTGGTATTTTAATAGGGTGGGCGAGGTATCCTGGTAATAATTTGGCTACCGATGAGCTCATGTTTTTGAAGCAGCCGTTAGTCGCTGCTTGTCCTGTAGCGTTCCTATAAGTAGAAAATTCTTGTAAAATTCGCACGTGGTGTGCTGAAGCATCATCGTTTCTCTTGCGGAAAAGCTTGTGCAAAGGACACGATACGCTTAGACACTGTGATGCGCCATCCATGCTTCTCGCGCTCTAGCTGGTGTTTGAATAGGGTGGGCGAGGTCTCCGGGTATTACCTTGGCTGCCGATGAGCTCATGTTTGTGAAGTAGCCGTTAGCTGTTGCTTGTCCTGTTGTGTTCCTATAATTAGCCAATTCTAGTAAAGTTCGCACCTGGCGTGCTTAAGCACCATCGTTTCTCTTTCATAAAATCTTGAGCAAAGACATGAGACGCTCAGACATAATAACGCGCCACCCATGCTTCTCGCGCTCTAGCTGGTGTTTGAATAGGATGTACAGGTCTCCGGGTATTAACATGGCTGCCGATGAGGTCATGCTTGTGAAGCAGCCGTTAGCAGCTGCTTGTCCTGTAGTGTTCCTATAATTAGCCAATTCTAGTAAAGTTCGCACAAGCCGTGCTGAAGCATGATGGTTTCTCTTGCGGAAAATCTTGAGCAAAGGATATGAGACGCTTAGACACGGTGATGCGCCATCCATGCTTCTCGCACTCTAGCTGGTGTTTTAATAGGGTGGGCGATGTATCCAGGTATTAACTTGGCTGCCGATGAGCTCATGTTTGTGAAGCAGCCGTTCGTCGCTGCTTGTCCTGTAGCATTCCTATAATTAGCCAATTCTTGAAAAGTTCGCACGTGGTGTGCTGAAGTATCATCGTTTTTCTTGCTTAAAAGCTTATTCAAAGAACATGATGCGCTTAGACACTGTGATGCGCCATCCCTGCTTGTCGCGCTCTAGCTGGTGTTTGAATAGGGTGGGCGAGGTCTGCGGGTCTTAACTTGGCTGCCGATGAGGTCATGCTGATGAAGAAGCCGCTAGCTTTTGCTTGTCCTGTAGTTTTCCTATAATTAGCCAATTCTAGTAAATTTCGCACGTGGCATGCTGAACCATTATTGTTTTTATTCCGGAAAATCTTGAGCAAAGGACATGAGGCGCTTAGACACGGTGATGCGCCACCCATGCTTCTCGAGCTCTAGCTGGTGTTTGAATAGGGTGGGCGAGGTCTCCGGGTATTGGCTTTGTTACCGATGAGGTCATTTTTGTGAAGCAGTAGTTAGCCGTTGCTTGTCCAGTAGTGTTCCTATAATTAGCCAATTCAAAAAAATTTTGCACGTGGCGTGCTCAACCATCATTATTTCTATTGCGCAAAATCTTGAGCAAAGGACATGAGACGTTTAGACACGGTGATGCGCCATCCATTCTTCTCGCGCTCCAGCTGGTGTTTGAATAGGGTGGGCGAGGTCTCCGGGTATTAACATGGCTGCCAATGAGCTCATGTCTGTGAAGCAGCTGCTAGCTGTTCCTTGTCCTGTAGTGTTCCTATAATTAGCCAATTCTTGTGAACATCGCAGGTGGCGTGCTGAAGCATCATCGTTTCTCTTGCGGAAAATCTGATGCAAAGGACATGAGACGCTTACACACGGTTATGCGCCATCCATGCTTCTCGCGCTCCAGCTGGTGTTTGAGTAGGGTGGACAGGTCTCCGGGTATTAACTTGGCTGCCGATGAGGTCATGTTTGTAAAGCAGCCGTTAGCCGTTGCTAGTCTTGTATTGTTCCTACAATTAGCAAGTTCTAGAAAAGTTCGCGAGTTGCTTGCTGAAGGACGATCGTTTCTCTTGCGGCAGACCTTGAGCAAAGGACGTGAGACACTTAGACACGGTGATGCGTCATCCATGCTTCTCGCGCTCCAGCTAGTGTTTTAATAGGGTGGGCGAGTTCTCATTGTATTTACTAGGCTGCCAATGAGCTCATGTTTGTGAAGCAGCCGATAGCTGTTGCTTGTCCTGTAGTGTTCCTATTATTAGCCAATTGTAGTAAATTTCGTACGTTTCGTGCCGAAGCATCATCGTTTCTCTTGCGCAAAATCTTGAGCAAAGGACATGAGACGCTTAACAACAGTGATGCGTCATCCCTGCTTCTCGCACTCCAGGAAGTGTTTGAATAGGGTGGGCGAGGTCTCCGGGAATTAACTTGGCTGTCGATGACATTGTGTTTGTGAAGCAGCCGTTAGCCGTTGCTTGTCCTGTAGTGCTCCCATAATTAGCCAATTCTCGTAAAGTTCGCGCGTGGCGTGCTGAAGCATGATCGTTTCTCTTGCGGAAAATCTTAAGCAAAGGACATGAGACGCTTAGATACGGCGATGCGCTATCCATGCTTCTTGCAATCTAGGTGGTGTTTGAAAAGGGAGGTGGAAGTCTCCGGGCATTAACTTGGCTGCCGATAAGCTCATGTTTGTGAAGCAGCCGTTAGCTGTTGCTTGTCCTATATTGTTCCTGTAATTAGCCCATTCTAGTACAGTTCGCACGTGGCGTGTTGAAGCATCATCGTTTCTCTTGCGGAAAATCTTGAGCAAAGGACATGAGACGCTTTGACACCGTGATGCGCCATCCATGCTTCTCGCACTCTAGCTGGTGTTTGAATAGGGTGGGCGGGGTCTCCGGGTATTGACTTGGCTACCGATGAGCTCATGGTTGTGAAGTAGCCGTTAGCTGTTGCTTGTCCTGTAGTGTTCCTATCAATAGCCCATTCTAGTACAGTTCGCACGTGGCGTGCTGAAGCATTATCGTTTCTCTTGCGGAAATTCTAGAGCAAAGAACATGAGACGCTTAGACACGGTGATGCGCCATCCTTGCTTCTCGCGCTCCAGCTGGTGTTTGAGTAGGGTGGACAGGTCTCCGGGTATTAACTTGGCTGCCGATGAGGTCATGTTTGTGAAGCAGCCGTAAGCCGTTCCTTGTCCTGTAGTGTTCCTCTAATTAGCCAATTCTAGTAAGGTTTGCACGTGGCGTGCTGAAGCATGATCATTTTTTGGGGGGAAACATCTTGAGCAAAGGACATGAGACGCTTAGACACGGTGATGCGCCATGCATGCTTCTCGCGCTCCAGCTAGTGTTTGAATAGGGTGCTCGAATTCCCCTTGTATTAACGTGGCTGCCGAAGAGGTCATGTTTATGAAGCAGCCGTTAGCCGTTGCTTGTCCTGTAGTGTTCCTATATTTAGCCTATTCTAGAAAAGTTCGCACGTGGCTTGCTGAAGGATTATCGTTTCTCTTTCGAAAAATCTTGACCAAAGGAGGTGAGACGCTTAGACACGGTGATGCGCCATCCATGCTTCTCGCGCTCCAGCTTGTGTTTGAATAGGGTGGGCGAGTTCTCCTTGTATTAACTTGGCTGCCAATGAGCTCATGGTTGTGAAGTAGCCGTTAGCTGTTGCTTGACCTGCAGTGTTCCTATCAATAACCCATTCTAGTACAGTTCACACGTGGCGTGCTGAAGCATTATCGTTTCTCTTGCGGAAATTATTGAGCAAAGAACATGAGACGCTTAGACACGGTGATGCGCCACCCATACTTCTCGCGCTCTAGCTGGTGTTCGAATAGGGTGGGCGAGGTCTCCGGGTATTAACTTGGCTGCCGAAGAGGTCATGTTTGTGAAGCAGCCGTTAGCCGTTGCTAGTCCTTTAGTGTTCGTATAATTAGCCAATTCTTAAAAGTTCGCACAAGCCGTGCTGAAGGATCATCGTTTCACTTTCGAAAAATCTTGGCCAAAGGACGTGAGACGCTTAGACATGGTGATGCGCCATCCATGCTTCTCGCGCTCCAGCTTGTGTTTGAATAGGGTGTGCGAGTTCTCCTTGTATTAACTTGGCTGCCAATGAGCTCATGTTTGTGAAGCAGCCGATAGCTGTTCCTTGTTCTCTAGTGTTACTTTAATTAGCCAATTCTAGTAAAGTTCGCACGTGGCGTGCTGAAGCATGAACATTTTTGGGGGAAAATCTTGAGCAAAGGACATGAGACGCTTAAACACGGTGATGCGCCATCCATGCTTCTCTCGCTCCAGCTAGTGTTTGAATAGGGTGTGCGAATTCCCCTTGTATTAACGTGGCTGCCGAAGAGGTCATGTTTGTGAAGCAGCCGTTAGCCGTTGCTTGTCCTGTAGTGTTCCTATAATTATCCTATTCTAGAAAAGTTCGCACGTGAATTGCTGAAGGATCATCGTTTCTCTTTCGAAAAATCTTGACCAATGGACGTGAGACGCTTAGACACGGTGATGCGCCATCCATGCTTCTCGCGCTCCAGCTTGTGTTTGAATAGTGTGGGCGAGTTCTCCTTGTATTAACTTGGCTGCCAATGAGCTCATGTCTGTGAAGCAGCCGATAGCTGTTGCTTGTCCTGTAGTGTTCCTATAATTAGCCAATTGTACTAAAGTTTCCACGTTTCGTGCAGATGCATCATCGTTTTATTGCAGAAAATCTTGAGCAAAGGGCATGAGACGCTTAGACACGGTGATGCGCCATCCATGCTTCTCGCGCTCCTGCTGGTGTTTGAATAGGGTGGGCGAGGTCTCCGGGTAATAGTTTGGCTGCTGATGAGGTCATGTTTGTAAAGCAGCCGTTAGCCGTTGCTAGTCTTGTATTGTTCCTACAATTAGCAAGTTCTAGAAAAGTTCGCGAGTTGCTTGCTGAAGGACGATCGTTTCTCTTGCGGCAGACCTTGAGCAAAGGACGTGAGACACTTAGACACGGTGATGCGTCATCCATGCTTCTCGCGCTCCAGCTAGTGTTTTAATAGGGTGGGCGAGTTCTCATTGTATTTACTAGGCTGCCAATGAGCTCATGTTTGTGAAGCAGCCGATAGCTGTTGCTTGTCCTGTAGTGTTCCTATTATTAGCCAATTGTAGTACATTTCGCACGTTTCGTGCCGAAGCATCATCGTTTCTCTTGCGCAAAATCTTGAGCAAAGGACATAAGACGCTTAACAACAGTGATGCGTCATCCCAGCTTCTCGCACTCCAGGAGGTGTTTGAATAGGGTGGGCGAGGTCTCCGGGAATTAACTTGGCTGTCGATGACATTGTGTTTGTGAAGCAGCCGTTAGCCGTTGCTTGTCCTGTAGTGCTCCTATAATTAGCCAATTCTCGTAAAGTTCGCGCGTGGCGTGCTGAAGCATGATCGTTTCTCTTGCGGAAATTATTGAGCAAAGAACATGAGACGCTTAGACACGGTGATGCGCCACCCATACTTCTCGCGCTCTAGCTGGTGTTCGAATAGGGTGGGCGAGGTCTCCGGGTATTAACTTGGCTGCCGAAGAGGTCATGTTTGTGAAGCAGCCGTTAGCCGTTGCTAGTCCTTTAGTGTTCCTATAATTAGCCAATTCTTAAAAGTTCGCACAAGCCGTGCTGAAGGATCATCGTTTCACTTTCGAAAAATCTTGGCCAAAGGACGTGAGACGCTTAGACATGGTGATGCGCCATCCATGCTTCTCGCGCTCCAGCTTGTGTTTGAATAGGGTGTGCGAGTTCTCCTTGTATTAACTTGGCTGCCAATGAGCTCATGTTTGTGAAGCCGCCGATAGCTGTTCCTTGTTCTCTAGTGTTACTATAATTAGCCAATTCTAGTAAAGTTCGCACGTGGCGTGCTGAAGCATGAACATTTTTGGGGGAAAAATCTTGAGCAAAGGACATGAGACGCTTAGACACGGTGATGCGCCATCCATGCTTCTCGCTCTCCAGCTTATTTGAATAGGGTGGGCAGGTCTCCGGGTATAAACTTGGCTGCCGATGAGGTCATGTTTGTGAAGCAGCCGTTAGCCGTTCCTTGTCCTGTAGTGTTCCTATAATTAGCCAATTCTAGTAAAGTTCGCACGTGGCGTGCTGAAGCATGATCATTTCTCTTGCGGAAAAATCTTGAGCAAAGGACATGAGACGCTTAGACACGGTGAAGCGCCATCCATGCTTCTCGCGCTCCAGCTGGTATTTAAATAGGTTGGGCGAGGTCTCCGGGTATTTACTTGGCTGCCGATGAGCTCATGGTTGTGAAGCAGCCGTTAGCTGTTGCTTGTCCTGTAGTGTTCCTATCACTAGCCCATTGTATTACAGTTCGCACGTGGCGCGCTGAATCATTATCGTTTATCTTGCGGAAAAGCTTATTCAAAGGACATGATGCGCTTAGACACTGTGATGCGCCATCCCTGCTTGTCGCGCTCTAGCTGGTGTTCGAATAGGGTGGGCGAGGCATGCGGGTCTTAACTTGGCTGCCGATGAGGTCATGTTGATGAAGAAGCCGCTTGCTTTTGCTTGTCCTGTAGTGTTCCTATAATTAGCCAATTCTAGTAAATTTCGCACGTGGCGTGCTGAACCATTATTGTTTTTATTCCGCAAAATCTTGAGCAAAGGACATGAGGCGTGTAGACACGGTGATGCGCCACCCATGCTTCTCGCGCTCTAGCTGGTGTTTGAATAGGGTGGGCGAGGTCTCCGGGTATTGGCTTTGTTACCGATGAGGTCATTTTTGTGAAGCAGTAGTTAGCCGTTGCTTGTCCAGTAGTGTTTCTATAATTAGCCAATTCAAGTAAATTCTGCACGTGGCGTGCTGAACCATCATCGTTTATCTTGCGGACAATATTGAGCAAAGGACATGAGACGCTTAGACACGGTGATGCGCCATCCATGCTTCTCGCACTCTAGGTGGTGTTTGAATAGGGTGGGCGAGGTCTCCGGGCATTAACTTGGCTGCCGATGACCTCATGATTGTGATGCAGCCGATTGCTGTTGCTTATCCTGTAGTGATCCTATAATTAGCCAATTCTTGTGAACATCGCATGTGGCGTGCTGAAGAATCATCGTTTCTCTTGCGGAAAAATCTTGAGCAAAGGACATGAGACGCTTAGACACGGTGATGCGCCACCCATGCTTCTCGCGCTCTAGCTGGTGCTTGAATAGGGTGGGCGAGGTCTCCGGGTATTGGCTTTGTTACCGATGAGGTCATTTTTGTGAAGCAGCCGCTAGCCGTTGCTTGTCATGTAGTGTTCTTATAGATAACCAATTCTCGTAAACTTCACACGTGAAGTGCTGAACCATCATTGTTTCTATTCCGGAAAATCTTGAGCAAAGGACCTGAGACACTTAGACACGGTGATGCGCAATACATCCATTTTTCTCGCACTCTAGGTGGTGCTTGAATAGGGTGGGCGAGGTCTCCGAGCATTACCTTGGCTGCCGGTGAGCTCATGTTTGTGAAGCAGCCGTTAGCCGTTGCTAGTCTTGTATTGTTCCTACAATTAGCAAGTTCTAGAAAAGTTCGCGAGCTGCTTGCTGAAGGACGACCGTTCCTCTTGCGGCAGACCTTGAGCAAAGGACGTGAGACACTTAGACACGGTGATGCGTCATCCATGCTTCTCGCGCTCCAGCTAGTGTTTTAATAGGGTGGGCGAGTTCTCATTGTATTTACTAGGCTGCCAATGAGCTCATGTTTGTGAAGCAGCCGATAGCTGTTGCTTGTCCTGTAGTGTTCCTATTATTAGCCAATTGTAGTAAATTTCGCACGTTTCGTGCCGAAGCATCATCGTTTCTCTTGCGCAAAATCTTGAGCAAAGGACATGAGACGCTTAACAAAAGTGATGCGTCATCCCTGCTTCTCGCACTCCAGGTGGTGTTTGAATAGGGTGGGCGAGGTCTCCGGGAATTAACTTGGCTGTCGATGACATTGTGTTTGTGAAGCAGCCGTTAGCCGTTGCTTGTCCTGTAGTGCTCCCATAATTAGCCAATTCTCGTAAAGTTCGCGCGTGGCGTGCTGAAGCATGATCGTTTCTCTTGCGGAAAATCTTAAGCAAAGGACATGAGACGCTTTGACACGGTGATGCGCCATCCATGCTTCTCGCGCTCTAGCTGGTGTTTGAATAGGGTCGGCGGGGTCTCCGGGTATTGACTTGGCTACCGATGAGCTCATGGTTGTGAAGTAGCCGTTAGCTGTTGCTTGTCCTGTAGTGTTCCTGTCAATAGCCCATTCTAGTACAGTTCGCACGTGGCGTGCTGAAGCATTATCGTTTCTCTTGCGGAAATTCTAGAGCAAAGAACATGAGACGCTTAGACACGGTGATGCGCCATCCATGCTTCTCGCGCTCCAGCTGGTGTTTGAGTAGGGTGGACAGGTCTCCGGGTATTAACTTGGCTGCCGATGAGGTCATGTTTGTGAAGCAGCCGTAAGCCGTTCCTTGTCCTGTAGTGTTCCTCTAATTAGCCAATTCTAGTAAGGTTTGCACGTGGCGTGCTGAAGCATGATCATTTTTTTGGGGGAAACATCTTGAGCAAAGGACATGAGACGCTTAGACACGGTGATGCGCCATGCATGCTTCTCGCGCTCCAGCTAGTGTTTGAATAGGGTGTTCGAATTCCCCTTGTATTAACGTGGCTGCCGAAGAGGTCATGTTTATGAAGCAGCCGTTAGCCGTTGCTTGTCCTGTAGTGTTCCTATATTTAGCCTATTCTAGAAAAGTTCGCACGTGGCTTGCTGAAGGATCATCGTTTCTCTTTCGAAAAACCTTGACCAAAGGACGTGAGACGCTTAGACACGGTGATGCGCCATCCATGCTTTTCGCGCTCCAGCTTGTGTTTGAATAGGGTGGGCGAGTTCTCCTTGTATTAACTTGGCTGCCAATGAGCTCATGGTTGTGAAGTAGCCGTTAGCTGTTGCTTGACCTGCAGTGTTCCTATCAATAACCCATTCTAGTACAGTTCACACGTGGCGTGCTGAAGCATTATCGTTTCTCTTGCGGAAATTATTGAGCAAAGAACATGAGACGCTTAGACACGGTGATGCGCCACCCATACTTCTCGCGCTCTAGCTGGTGTTCGAATAGGGTGGGCGAGGTCTCCGGGTATTAACTTGGCTGCCGAAGAGGTCATGTTTGTGAAGCAGCCGTTAGCCGTTGCTAGTCCTTTAGTGTTCCTATAATTACCCAATTCTTAAAGGTTCGCACAAGCCGTGCTGAAGGATCATCGTTTCACTTTCGAAAAATATTGGCCAAAAGACGTGAGACGCTTAGACACGGTGATGCGCCATCCATGCTTCTCGCGCTCCAGCTTGTGTTTGAATAGGGTGTGCGAGTTCTCCTTGTGTTAACTTGGCTGTCAATGAGCTCATGTTTGTGAAGCAGCCGATAGCGGTTCGTTGTTCTCTAGTGCTACTATAATTAGCCAATTCTAGTAAAGTTCGCACGTGGCGTGCTGAAGCATGAACATTTTTTGGGGAAAAATCTTGAGCAAAGGACATGAGACGCTTAGACACGGTGATGCGCCATCCATGCTTCTCGCGCTCCAGCTAGAGTTTGAATAGGGTGTGCGAATTCCCCTTGTATTAACGTGGCTGCCGATGAGGTTATGTTTGTGAAGCAGCCGTTATCCGTTGCTTGTCCTGTAGTGTTCCTATAATTAGCCAATTCTAGAAAAGTTCCCACGTGGCTTGCTGAAGGATCATCGTTTCTCTTTCGAAAAATCTTGACCAAAAGACGTGAGACGCTTAGACACGGTGATGCGCCATCCATGCTTCTCGCTCTCCAGCTTATTTGAATAGGGTGGGCAGGTCTCCGGGTATAAACTTGGCTGCCGATGAGGTCATGTTTGTGAAGCAGCCGTTAGCCGTTCCTTTTCCTGTAGTGTTCCTATAATTAGCCAATTCTAGTAAATTTCGCACGTGCCGTGCTAAAGCATGATCATTTCTCTTGCGGAGAAATCTTGAGCAAAGGACATGAGACGCTTAGACACGGTGAAGCGCCATCCATGCTTCTCGCGCTCCAGCTGGTATTTGAATAGGTTGGGCGAGGTCTCCGGGTATTAACTTGGCTGCCGATTAGGTCATGTTTGTAATGCAGCCGTTAGCTGTTGCTTGTCCTTTAGTGTTCCTATAATTAGCCAATTGTAGCAAAATTCGCACGTTTCGTTCCGAAGCATCATCGTTTCTCTTGCGCAAAATCTTGAGCAAAGAAAATGAGACGCTTAGACACAGTCATGCGTCATCCCTCCTTATCGCACTCCAGCTGGTGTTTGAATAGGGTGGGCGAGGTCTCCAGGAATTAACTTGGCTGCCGGTGACATCATGTTTGTGAAGCAGCCGTCAGCCGTTGCTTGTCCTGTAGTGCTCCTATAATTAGCCAATTCTCCTAAAGTTCGCATGTAGCATGCTGAAGCATTATCGTTTCTCTTGCGGAAATTATAGAGCAAAGAACATGAGACGCTTAGACACGGTGATGCGCCATCCATGCTTCTCGCGCTCCAGCTTGTATTTGAAAGGGTGGGCGAGTTCTCCTTGTATTTACTTGGCTGCCAATGAGCTCATGTTTGTGAAGCAGATGATAGCTGTTGCTTGTCCTGTAGTGTTCTTTTAATTAGCAAATTGTACTAATGTTCGCACGTTTCGTGCCGAAGCATTATCGTTTCTCTTGCGGAAAAATCTTGAGCAAAGTAAATGAGACGCTTAGACACGGTGATGCGCCATCCATGCTTCTCGCACTCTAGGTGGTGTTTGAATAGGATGGGCGACGTCTCCGGGCATTACCTTGGCTGCCGATGAGCTCATGTTTGTGAAGCAGCCGTTAGCTGTTGCTTGTCCTGTAGCGTTCCTATAATTAGCCAATTCTTGAAAAGTTCGCACGTGGTGTGCTGAAGCATCATCGTTTCTCTTGCGGAAAAGCTTATTCAAAGGACATGATGCGCTTAGACACTGTGATGCGCCATCCCTGCTTGTCGCGCTCTAGCTGGTGTTTGAATAGAGTGGGCGAGGCATGCGGGTCTTAACTTGGCTGCCGATGAGGTCATGTTGATGAAGAAGCCGCTTGCTTTTGCTTGTCCTGTAGTGTTCCTATAATTAGCCAATTCTAGTAAATTTCGCACGTGGCGTGCTGAACCATTATTGTTTTTATTCCGCAAAATCTTGAGCAAAGGACATGAGGCGTGTAGACACGGTGATGCGCCACCCATGCTTCTCGCGCTCTAGCTGGTGTTTGAATAGGGTGGGCGAGGTCTCCGGGTATTGGCTTTGTTACCGATGAGGTCATTTTTGTGAAGCAGTAGTTAGCCGTTGCTTGTCCAGTAGTGTTTCTATAATTAGCCAATTCAAGTAAATTCTGCACGTGGCGTGCTGAACCATCATCGTTTATCTTGCGGACAATATTGAGCAAAGGACATGAGACGCTTAGACACGGTGATGCGCCATCCATGCTTCTCGCACTCTAGGTGGTGTTTGAATAGGGTGGGCGAGGTCTCCGGGCATTAACTTGGCTGCCGATGACCTCATGATTGTGATGCAGCCGATTGCTGTTGCTTATCCTGTAGTGATCCTATAATTAGCCAATTCTTGTGAACATCGCATGTGGCGTGCTGAAGAATCATCGTTTCTCTTGCGGAAAAATCTTGAGCAAAGGACATGAGACGCTTAGACACGGTGATGCGCCACCCATGCTTCTCGCGCTCTAGCTGGTGCTTGAATAGGGTGGGCGAGGTCTCCGGGTATTGGCTTTGTTACCGATGAGGTCATTTTTGTGAAGCAGCCGCTAGCCGTTGCTTGTCATGTAGTGTTCTTATAGATAACCAATTCTCGTAAACTTCACACGTGAAGTGCTGAACCATCATTGTTTCTATTCCGGAAAATCTTGAGCAAAGGACCTGAGACACTTAGACACGGTGATGCGCAATACATCCATTTTTCTCGCACTCTAGGTGGTGCTTGAATAGGGTGGGCGAGGTCTCCGAGCATTACCTTGGCTGCCGGTGAGCTCATGTTTGTGAAGCAGCCGTTAGCCGTTGCTAGTCTTGTATTGTTCCTACAATTAGCAAGTTCTAGAAAAGTTCGCGAGCTGCTTGCTGAAGGACGACCGTTCCTCTTGCGGCAGACCTTGAGCAAAGGACGTGAGACACTTAGACACGGTGATGCGTCATCCATGCTTCTCGCGCTCCAGCTAGTGTTTTAATAGGGTGGGCGAGTTCTCATTGTATTTACTAGGCTGCCAATGAGCTCATGTTTGTGAAGCAGCCGATAGCTGTTGCTTGTCCTGTAGTGTTCCTATTATTAGCCAATTGTAGTAAATTTCGCACGTTTCGTGCCGAAGCATCATCGTTTCTCTTGCGCAAAATCTTGAGCAAAGGACATGAGACGCTTAACAAAAGTGATGCGTCATCCCTGCTTCTCGCACTCCAGGTGGTGTTTGAATAGGGTGGGCGAGGTCTCCGGGAATTAACTTGGCTGTCGATGACATTGTGTTTGTGAAGCAGCCGTTAGCCGTTGCTTGTCCTGTAGTGCTCCCATAATTAGCCAATTCTCGTAAAGTTCGCGCGTGGCGTGCTGAAGCATGATCGTTTCTCTTGCGGAAAATCTTAAGCAAAGGACATGAGACGCTTTGACACGGTGATGCGCCATCCATGCTTCTCGCGCTCTAGCTGGTGTTTGAATAGGGTCGGCGGGGTCTCCGGGTATTGACTTGGCTACCGATGAGCTCATGGTTGTGAAGTAGCCGTTAGCTGTTGCTTGTCCTGTAGTGTTCCTGTCAATAGCCCATTCTAGTACAGTTCGCACGTGGCGTGCTGAAGCATTATCGTTTCTCTTGCGGAAATTCTAGAGCAAAGAACATGAGACGCTTAGACACGGTGATGCGCCATCCATGCTTCTCGCGCTCCAGCTGGTGTTTGAGTAGGGTGGACAGGTCTCCGGGTATTAACTTGGCTGCCGATGAGGTCATGTTTGTGAAGCAGCCGTAAGCCGTTCCTTGTCCTGTAGTGTTCCTCTAATTAGCCAATTCTAGTAAGGTTTGCACGTGGCGTGCTGAAGCATGATCATTTTTTTGGGGGAAACATCTTGAGCAAAGGACATGAGACGCTTAGACACGGTGATGCGCCATGCATGCTTCTCGCGCTCCAGCTAGTGTTTGAATAGGGTGTTCGAATTCCCCTTGTATTAACGTGGCTGCCGAAGAGGTCATGTTTATGAAGCAGCCGTTAGCCGTTGCTTGTCCTGTAGTGTTCCTATATTTAGCCTATTCTAGAAAAGTTCGCACGTGGCTTGCTGAAGGATCATCGTTTCTCTTTCGAAAAACCTTGACCAAAGGACGTGAGACGCTTAGACACGGTGATGCGCCATCCATGCTTTTCGCGCTCCAGCTTGTGTTTGAATAGGGTGGGCGAGTTCTCCTTGTATTAACTTGGCTGCCAATGAGCTCATGGTTGTGAAGTAGCCGTTAGCTGTTGCTTGACCTGCAGTGTTCCTATCAATAACCCATTCTAGTACAGTTCACACGTGGCGTGCTGAAGCATTATCGTTTCTCTTGCGGAAATTATTGAGCAAAGAACATGAGACGCTTAGACACGGTGATGCGCCACCCATACTTCTCGCGCTCTAGCTGGTGTTCGAATAGGGTGGGCGAGGTCTCCGGGTATTAACTTGGCTGCCGAAGAGGTCATGTTTGTGAAGCAGCCGTTAGCCGTTGCTTGTCCTGTAGTGCTCCTATAATTAGCCAATTCTCCTAAAGTTCGCATGTAGCATGCTGAAGCATTATCGTTTCTCTTGCGGAAATTATAGAGCAAAGAACATGAGACGCTTAGACACGGTGATGCGCCATCCATGCTTCTCGCGCTCCAGCTTGTATTTGAATAGGGTGGGCGAGTTCTCCTTGTGTTAACTTGGCTGCCAATGAGCTCATGTTTGTGAAGCAGCCGATAGCTGTTGCTTGTCCTGTAGTGTTCCTCTAATTAGCCAATTTTACTAAAGTTCGCACGTTTTATGCCGAAGCATCACCGTTTCTTTGCGGAAAATCTTGAGCAAAGGACGTGAGACACTTAGACACGGTGATGCGCCATCCATGCTTCTCGCGCTCCAACAAGTGCTTGAATAGGGTGGGCGAGTTCTCCTTGTATTTACTTCGCTGCCAATGAGCTCATGTTTGTGAAGCAGATGATAGCTGTTGCTTGTCCTGTAGTGTTCTTTTAATTAGCAAATTGTACTAATGTTCGCACGTTTCGTGCCGAAGCATTATCGTTTCTCTTGCGGAAAAATCTTGAGCAAAGTAAATGAGACGCTTAGACACGGTGATGCGCCATCCATGCTTCTCGCACTCTAGGTGGTGTTTGAATAGGATTGGCGAGGTCTCCGGGCATTACCTTGGCTACCGATGAGCTCATGTTTGTGAAGCAGCCGTTAGCTGTTGCTTGTCCTGTAGCGTTCCTATAATTAGCCAATTCTTGAAAAGTTCGCACGTGGTGTGCTGAAGCATCATCGTTTCTCTTGCGGAAAAGCTTATTCAAAGGACATGATGCGCTTAGACACTGTGATGCGCCATCCCTGCTTGTCGCGCTCTAGCTGGTGTTTGAATAGAGTGGGCGAGGCATGCGGGTCTTAACTTGGCTGCCGATGAGGTCATGTTGATGAAGAAGCCGCTTGCTTTTGCTTGTCCTGTAGTGTTCCTATAATTAGCCAATTCTAGTAAATTTCGCACGTCGCATGCTGAACCATTATTGTTTTTATTCCGCAAAACTTGAGCAAAGGACATGAGGCGTGTAGACACGGTGATGCGCCACCCATGCTTCTCGCGCTCTAGCTGGTGTTTGAATAGGGTGGGCGTGGTCTCCGGGTATTGGCTTTGTTACCGATGAGGTCTTTTTTGTGAAGCAGTAGTTAGCCGTTGCTAGTCTTGTATTGTTCCTACAATTAGCAAGTTCTAGAAAAGTTCGCGAGTTGCTTGCTGAAGGACGATCGTTTCTCTTGCGGTAGACCTTGAGCAAAGGACGTGAGACACTTAGACACGGTGATGCGTAATCCATGCTTCTCGCGCTCCAGCTAGTGTTTTAATAGGGTGGGCGAGTTCTCCTTGTATTTACTAGGCTGCCAATGAGCTCATGTTTGTGAAGCAGCCGATAGCTGTTGCTTGTCCTGTAGTGTTCCTATTAATTAGCCAATTGTAGTAAAGTTCGCACGTTTCGTGCCGAAGCATCATCGTTTCTCTTGCGGAAAAATGTTGAGCAAAGGAAATGAGACGCTTAGACACGGTGATGCGCCATCCATGCTTCTCGCACTCTAGGTGGTGTTTGAATAGGATGGGCGAGGTCTCCGGGCATTATCTTGGCTGCCGATGAGCTCATGTTTGTGAAGCAGCCGTTAGCTGTTGCTTGTCCTGTAGTGTTCCTATAATTAGCCAATTCTAGTAAAGTTCGCACCTGGCGTGATTAACCACCATCGTTTCTGTTTCGGAAAATCTTGAGCAAAGGACATGAGACGCTTAGACACGGTGATGCGCCACCCATGCTTCTCGCGCTCTAGCTGGTGTTTGAAGAGGGTGTGCAGGTCTCCGGGTATTAACTTGGCTGCCGATGAGGTCATGTTTGTGAAGCAGCCGTTAGCCGTTGCTTGTCCTGTAGTGTTCCTATAATTAGCCAATTCTAGTAAAGTTCGCACGTGGCGTGCTGAAGCATGATCGTTTCTCTTGCGGAAAATCTTGAGCAAAGGACATGAGACGCTTAGACACGGTGATGCGCTCATCCATGCTTCTCGCGCTCTAGCTGGTGCTTGAATAGGGTGGGCGAGGTCTCCGGGTATTGACTTGGCTGCCGATGCGGTCATGTTTGTGAAGCAGCAGTTAGCCGTTGCTTGTCCAGTAGTGTTCCTATAATTAGCCAATTCTAGTACATTTCGCACGTGGCGCGCTGAACCATCATTGTTTCTATTCCGGAAAATCTTGAGCAAAGGACCTGGGACGCTTATACACGGTGATGCGCAATACATCCATAGTTCTCGCACTCTAGGTGGTGCTTGAATAGGGTGGGCGAGGTCTCCGAGCATTACCTTGGCTGCCGGTGAGCTCATGTTTGTGAAGCAGCCGTTAGCTGTTGCTTGTACTCTAGTGTTCCTATAATTAGCCAATTCTAGTGAAGTTCGCACGTGGCGTACTGAGGCATCATCGTTTATCTTGCGGAAAATCTTGAGCAAAGGACATGAGACGCTTAGACACGGTGATGCGCCATCCATGCTTCTCGCACTCTAGGTGGTGTTTGAATAGGGTGGGCGAGGGATCCGGGCATTAACTTGGCTTCCGATGAGATCATGTTTGTGAAGCAGCTGTTAGCCATTCCTTGTCCTGTAGTGTTCCTATAATTAGCCAATTATTAAACGCTAGCACGAGCCGTGCTGAAGCTTGATAGTTTCTCTTCCGGAAAATCTTCAGCAAAGGACATGAGACGCTTAGACACGGTGATGCGCCATGCATGCTTCTCGCGCTCCAGCTAGTGTTTGAATAGGGTGCTGCGAATTCCCCTTGTATTAACGTGGCTGCCGAAGAGGTCATGTTTATGAAGCAGCCGTTAGCCGTTGCTTGTCCTGTAGTGTTCCTATAATTAGCCTATTCTAGAAAAGTTCGCACGTGGCTTGCTGAAGGATCATCGTTTCTCTTTCGAAAAATCTTGACCAAAGGACATGAGACGCTCAGACATAGTGATCCGCCATCCATGCTTCTCGCACTCTAACTGGTATTTTAATAGGGTGGGCGAGGTATCCTGGTAATAATTTGGCTACCGATGAGCTCATGTTTTTGAAGCAGCCGTTAGTCGCTGCTTGTCCTGTAGCGTTCCTATAAGTAGAAAATTCTAGTAAAATTCGCACGTGGTGTGCTGAAGCATCATCGTTTCTCTTGCGGAAAAGCTTGAGCAAAGGACACGAGACGCTTAGACACTGTGATGCGCCATCCATGCTTCTCGCGCTCTAGCTGGTGTTTGAATAGGGTGGGCGAGGTCTCCGGGTATTACCTTGGCTGCCGATGAGCTCATGTTTGTGAAGTAGCCGTTAGCTGTTGCTTGTCCTGTTGTGTTCCTATAATTAGCCAATTCTAGTAAAGTTCGCACCTGGCGTGCTTAAGCACCATCGTTTCTCTTTCATAAAATCTTGAGCAAAGACATGAGACGCTCAGACATAATAACGCGCCACCCATGCTTCTCGCGCTCTAGCTGGTGTTTGAATAGGATGTACAGGTCTCCGGGTATTAACATGGCTGCCGATGAGGTCATGCTTGTGAAGCAGCCGTTAGCAGCTGCTTGTCCTGTAGTGTTCCTATAATTAGCCAATTCTAGTAAAGTTCGCACAAGCCGTGCTGAAGCATGATGGTTTCTCTTGCGGAAAATCTTGAGCAAAGGATATGAGACGCTTAGACACGGTGATGCGCCATCCATGCTTCTCGCACTCTAGCTGGTGTTTTAATAGGGTGGGCGATGTATCCAGGTATTAACTTGGCTGCCGATGAGCTCATGTTTGTGAAGCAGCCGTTCGTCGCTGCTTGTCCTGTAGCATTCCTATAATTAGCCAATTCTTGAAAAGTTCGCACGTGGTGTGCTGAAGTATCATCGTTTCTCTTGCTTAAAAGCTTATTCAAAGAACATGATGCGCTTAGACACTGTGATGCGCCATCCCTGCTTGTCGCGCTCTAGCTGGTGTTTGAATAGGGTGGGCGAGGTCTGCGGGTCTTAACTTGGCTGCCGATGAGGTCATGCTGATGAAGAAGCCGCTAGCTTTTGCTTGTCCTGTAGTTTTCCTATAATTAGCCAATTCTAGTAAATTTCGCACGTGGCATGCTGAACCATTATTGTTTTTATTCCGGAAAATCTTGAGCAAAGGACATGAGGCGCTTAGACACGGTGATGCGCCACCCATGCTTCTCGAGCTCTAGCTGGTGTTTGAATAGGGTGGGCGAGGTCTCCGGGTATTGGCTTTGTTACCGATGAGGTCATTTTTGTGAAGCAGTAGTTAGCCGTTGCTTGTCCAGTAGTGTTCCTATAATTAGCCAATTCAAAAAAATTTTGCACGTGGCGTGCTCAACCATCATTATTTCTATTGCGCAAAATCTTGAGCAAAGGACATGAGACGTTTAGACACGGTGATGCGCCATCCATTCTTCTCGCGCTCCAGCTGGTGTTTGAATAGGGTGGGCGAGGTCTCCGGGTATTAACTTGGCTGCCGATGAGGTCATGTTTGTGAAGCATCCGCTAGCTGTTGCTTGTCCGGTAGTGTTCCTATAATTAGCCAACTATAGTAAATTTCGCACGTGGCGTACTGAAGCATCATTGTTTCTTTTTGCAGAAAATCTTCAGCAAAGGACATGAGACGCTTAGACTCGGTGATGCGCCATCCATGCTTCTCGCGCTCTAGCTGGTGTTTGAATAGGGTGGGCGAGGTCTCCGGGTATTAATTTGGCTGCCGATGAGCTCATGTTTGTGAAGCAGCTGTTAGCTGTTCCTTGTCCTGTAGTGTTCCTATAATTAGCCAATTCTTGTGAACATCGCAGGTGGCGTGCTGAAGCATCATCGTTTCTCTTTCGGAAAATCTTATGCAATGGACATGAGACGCTTAGACACGGTTATGCGCCATCCATGCTTCTCGCGCTCCAGCTTGTGTTTGAATAGGGTGGGCAGGTCTCCGGGTATTTACATGGCTGCCGATGAGGTAATGTTTGTGGTGCAGCCGTTAGCCGTTCCTTTTCCTGTAGTGTTCCTATAATTAGACAATTCTAGTAAAGTTCGCACGTGGCTTGCTGAAGCAGGACCATTTCTCTTGTGGAAAAATCTTGAGCAAAGGACATGAGACGCTTAGAAATAATAATAATTGGTTTTTGGGGAAAGGAAATGGCGCTGTATCTGTCTCATATATATCGTTGGACACCTGAACTGCGCCGTAAGAGAAGGGATAAAGGAGGGAGTGAAAGAAGAAAGGAAGAAAGCGGCACCATAGTGGAGTGCTCCGGAATAATTTCGACCACCTGGGGATCTTTAACTTGCACTGACATCGCACAGCACACGGACGCCTTAGCGTGTTTCCTCCATAAAAAAACGGTGATTCGCCATCCATGCTTCTCGCGGTCCAGCTAGTGTTTGAATAGGGTGGGCGAGGTCTCCTGGTAATAACATGGCTGCCGATGAGCGTCATGCTTGTGAAGCAGCCGTTAGCCAGTGCCTGTCCTGTAGTGCTCATATAATAACCCATTCTAGAATAGTTCGCACGTGGCTTGCTGTAGCATCATCGTTTCTCTTGCGGAAAATCTTGAGCAAAGGACATGAGACAGTCAGACACGGTGATGCGCCATACATGCTTCTCGCGCTTCAGATGGAGTTTCAAAACGTTGGGTGAAGTCTCCGGGTATTAGCTTGGCTGCCAATGAGCTCATGTTTGTGAAGCAGCCGATAGCTGTTGCTTGTCCTGTAGTGTTCCTATAATTAGCCAATTCTCTTAAAGTTCGCACGTGGCGTGCCGAAGCATCATCGTTTCTCTTGCGGAAAATCTTGAGCAAAGGACATGAGACGCTTAGACACGGTGATACGCCACCCATGCTTCTCTCGCTCTAGCTGGTGTTCGAATAGGGTGGGCGAGGTTTCCGGGTATTAACTTGGCTGCCGAAGAGGTCATGTTTGTGAAGCAGCCGTTAGCCGTTGCTAGTCCTTTAGTGTTCCTATAATTAGCCAATTCTTAAAAGTTCGCACGAGCCTTGCTGAAGCATGATCGTTTCTCTTGTGGAAAATCTTGAGCAAAGGACCTGAGACGCTTATACACGGTGATGCGCAATACATCCATGGTTCTCGCAGTCTAGGTGGTGCTTGAATAGAGTGGGCGAGGTCTCCGAGCATTACCTTGGCTGCCGGTGAGCTCATGTTTGTGAAGCAGCCGTTAGTTGTTGCCTGTACTTTAGTGTTCTTATACTTAGCCACTTCTAGTGAAGTTCGCACGTGGCGTACTGAAGCATCATCGTTTATCTTGCGGAAAATCTTGAGCAAAGGACATGAGACGCTTAGACACGGTGATTATCCATCCATTCTTCTCGCGCTCCTGCTGGCGTTTGAATAAGGTGGGCGAGGTCTCCGGGTATTATCTTGGCTGCCGATGAGCTCATGGCTGTGAAGCAGCCGTTAGCTGTTGCTTGTCCTGTAGTGTTCCTATAATTATCCAATTCTACTAAAGTTCGCACGTGGCGTGCTGAAGCATCATCGTTTCTCGTTCGGAAAATCTTGAGCAAAGGACATGAGACGCTCAGATATAGTGATGCGCCATCCATGCTTCCAGCACTCTAGCTGGTGTTTTAATAGGGTGGGCGAGGTCTCCGGGTATTAACATGGCTGCCAATGAGCTCATGTCTGTGAAGCAGCTGCTAGCTGTTCCTTGTCCTGTAGTGTTCCTATAATTAGCCAATTCTTGTGAACATCGCAGGTGGCGTGCTGAAGCATCATCGTTTCTCTTGCGGAAAATCTGATGCAAAGGACATGAGACGCTTACACACGGTTATGCGCCATCCATGCTTCTCGCGCTCCAGCTGGTGTTTGAGTAGGGTGGACAGGTCTCCGGGTATTAACTTGGCTGCCGATGAGGTCATGTTTGTGAAGCAGCCGTTAGCCGTTCCTTATCCTGTAGTGGTCCTCTAATTAGCCAATTCTAGTAAAGTTTGCACGTGGCGTGCTGAAGCATGATCGTTTTTTTGGGGGAAACATCTTGGCGCAAAGGACATGAGACGCTTAGACACGGTGATGCGCCATGCATGCTTCTCGCGCTCCAGCTAGTCTTTGAATAGGGTGTGCGAATTCCCCTTGTATTAACGTGGCTGCCGAAGAGGTCATGTTTATGAAGCAGCCGTTAGCCGTTGCTTGTCCTGTAGTGTTCCTATAATTATCCTATTCTAGAAAAGTTCGCACGTGGATTGCTGAAGGATCATCGTTTCTCTTTCGAAAAATCTTGACCAATGGACGTGAGACGCTTAGACACGGTGATGCGCCATCCATGCTTCTCGCGCTCCAGCTTGTGTTTGAATAGGGTGGGCGAGTTCTCCTTGTATTAACTTGGCTGCCAATGAGCTCATGTCTGTGAAGCAGCCGATAGCTGTTGCTTGTCCTGTAGTGTTCCTATAATTAGCCAATTGTACTAAAGTTTCCACGTTTCGTGCAGATGCATCATCGTTTCATTGCAGAAAATCTTGAGCAAAGGGCATGAGACGCTTAGACACGGTGATGCGCCATCCATGCTTCTCGCGCTCCTGCTGGTGTTTGAATAGGGTGGCCGAGGTCTCCAGGTATTAATTTGGCTGCTGATGAGGTCATGTTTGTAAAGCAGCCGTTAGCCGTTGCTAGTCTTGTATTGTTCCTACAATTAGCAAGTTCTAGAAAAGTTCGCGAGTTGCTTGCTGAAGGACGATCGTTTCTCTTGCGGCAGACCTTGAGCAAAGGACGTGAGACACTTAGACACGGTGATGCGTCATCCATGCTTCTCGCGCTCCAGCTAGTGTTTTAATAGGGTGGGCGAGTTCTCATTGTATTTACTAGGCTGCCAATGAGCTCATGTTTGTGAAGCAGCCGATAGCTGTTGCTTGTCCTGTAGTGTTCCTATTATTAGCCAATTGTAGTAAATTTCGTACGTTTCGTGCCGAAGCATCATCGTTTCTCTTGCGCAAAATCTTGAGCAAAGGACATGAGACGCTTAACAACAGTGATGCGTCATCCCTGCTTCTCGCACTCCAGGAAGTGTTTGAATAGGGTGGGCGAGGTCTCCGGGAATTAACTTGGCTGTCGATGACATTGTGTTTGTGAAGCAGCCGTTAGCCGTTGCTTGTCCTGTAGTGCTCCCATAATTAGCCAATTCTCGTAAAGTTCGCGCGTGGCGTGCTGAAGCATGATCGTTTCTCTTGCGGAAAATCTTAAGCAAAGGACATGAGACGCTTAGATACGGCGATGCGCTATCCATGCTTCTTGCAATCTAGGTGGTGTTTGAAAAGGGAGGTGGAAGTCTCCGGGCATTAACTTGGCTGCCGATAAGCTCATGTTTGTGAAGCAGCCGTTAGCTGTTGCTTGTCCTATATTGTTCCTGTAATTAGCCCATTCTAGTACAGTTCGCACGTGGCGTGTTGAAGCATCATCGTTTCTCTTGCGGAAAATCTTGAGCAAAGGACATGAGACGCTTTGACACCGTGATGCGCCATCCATGCTTCTCGCACTCTAGCTGGTGTTTGAATAGGGTGGGCGGGGTCTCCGGGTATTGACTTGGCTACCGATGAGCTCATGGTTGTGAAGTAGCCGTTAGCTGTTGCTTGTCCTGTAGTGTTCCTATCAATAGCCCATTCTAGTACAGTTCGCACGTGGCGTGCTGAAGCATTATCGTTTCTCTTGCGGAAATTCTAGAGCAAAGAACATGAGACGCTTAGACACGGTGATGCGCCATCCTTGCTTCTCGCGCTCCAGCTGGTGTTTGAGTAGGGTGGACAGGTCTCCGGGTATTAACTTGGCTGCCGATGAGGTCATGTTTGTGAAGCAGCCGTAAGCCGTTCCTTGTCCTGTAGTGTTCCTCTAATTAGCCAATTCTAGTAAGGTTTGCACGTGGCGTGCTGAAGCATGATCATTTTTTGGGGGGAAACATCTTGAGCAAAGGACATGAGACGCTTAGACACGGTGATGCGCCATGCATGCTTCTCGCGCTCCAGCTAGTGTTTGAATAGGGTGCTCGAATTCCCCTTGTATTAACGTGGCTGCCGAAGAGGTCATGTTTATGAAGCAGCCGTTAGCCGTTGCTTGTCCTGTAGTGTTCCTATATTTAGCCTATTCTAGAAAAGTTCGCACGTGGCTTGCTGAAGGATTATCGTTTCTCTTTCGAAAAATCTTGACCAAAGGAGGTGAGACGCTTAGACACGG
The DNA here is from genome assembly GCA_030143305.2 of Amblyomma americanum. Lineage (NCBI taxonomy): Eukaryota > Metazoa > Arthropoda > Arachnida > Ixodida > Ixodidae > Amblyomma > Amblyomma americanum. The sequence continues at coordinate 302,001 of JARKHS020009582.1, read as the reverse complement.
TGATGCGCCATCCATGCTTCTCGCGCTCCAGCTTGTGTTTGAATAGGGTGGGCGAGTTCTCCTTGTATTAACTTGGCTGCCAATGAGCTCATGGTTGTGAAGTAGCCGTTAGCTGTTGCTTGACCTGCAGTGTTCCTATCAATAACCCATTCTAGTACAGTTCACACGTGGCGTGCTGAAGCATTATCGTTTCTCTTGCGGAAATTATTGAGCAAAGAACATGAGACGCTTAGACACGGTGATGCGCCACCCATACTTCTCGCGCTCTAGCTGGTGTTCGAATAGGGTGGGCGAGGTCTCCGGGTATTAACTTGGCTGCCGAAGAGGTCATGTTTGTGAAGCAGCCGTTAGCCGTTGCTAGTCCTTTAGTGTTCGTATAATTAGCCAATTCTTAAAAGTTCGCACAAGCCGTGCTGAAGGATCATCGTTTCACTTTCGAAAAATCTTGGCCAAAGGACGTGAGACGCTTAGACATGGTGATGCGCCATCCATGCTTCTCGCGCTCCAGCTTGTGTTTGAATAGGGTGTGCGAGTTCTCCTTGTATTAACTTGGCTGCCAATGAGCTCATGTTTGTGAAGCAGCCGATAGCTGTTCCTTGTTCTCTAGTGTTACTTTAATTAGCCAATTCTAGTAAAGTTCGCACGTGGCGTGCTGAAGCATGAACATTTTTGGGGGAAAATCTTGAGCAAAGGACATGAGACGCTTAAACACGGTGATGCGCCATCCATGCTTCTCTCGCTCCAGCTAGTGTTTGAATAGGGTGTGCGAATTCCCCTTGTATTAACGTGGCTGCCGAAGAGGTCATGTTTGTGAAGCAGCCGTTAGCCGTTGCTTGTCCTGTAGTGTTCCTATAATTATCCTATTCTAGAAAAGTTCGCACGTGAATTGCTGAAGGATCATCGTTTCTCTTTCGAAAAATCTTGACCAATGGACGTGAGACGCTTAGACACGGTGATGCGCCATCCATGCTTCTCGCGCTCCAGCTTGTGTTTGAATAGTGTGGGCGAGTTCTCCTTGTATTAACTTGGCTGCCAATGAGCTCATGTCTGTGAAGCAGCCGATAGCTGTTGCTTGTCCTGTAGTGTTCCTATAATTAGCCAATTGTACTAAAGTTTCCACGTTTCGTGCAGATGCATCATCGTTTTATTGCAGAAAATCTTGAGCAAAGGGCATGAGACGCTTAGACACGGTGATGCGCCATCCATGCTTCTCGCGCTCCTGCTGGTGTTTGAATAGGGTGGGCGAGGTCTCCGGGTAATAGTTTGGCTGCTGATGAGGTCATGTTTGTAAAGCAGCCGTTAGCCGTTGCTAGTCTTGTATTGTTCCTACAATTAGCAAGTTCTAGAAAAGTTCGCGAGTTGCTTGCTGAAGGACGATCGTTTCTCTTGCGGCAGACCTTGAGCAAAGGACGTGAGACACTTAGACACGGTGATGCGTCATCCATGCTTCTCGCGCTCCAGCTAGTGTTTTAATAGGGTGGGCGAGTTCTCATTGTATTTACTAGGCTGCCAATGAGCTCATGTTTGTGAAGCAGCCGATAGCTGTTGCTTGTCCTGTAGTGTTCCTATTATTAGCCAATTGTAGTACATTTCGCACGTTTCGTGCCGAAGCATCATCGTTTCTCTTGCGCAAAATCTTGAGCAAAGGACATAAGACGCTTAACAACAGTGATGCGTCATCCCAGCTTCTCGCACTCCAGGAGGTGTTTGAATAGGGTGGGCGAGGTCTCCGGGAATTAACTTGGCTGTCGATGACATTGTGTTTGTGAAGCAGCCGTTAGCCGTTGCTTGTCCTGTAGTGCTCCTATAATTAGCCAATTCTCGTAAAGTTCGCGCGTGGCGTGCTGAAGCATGATCGTTTCTCTTGCGGAAAATCTTAAGCAAAGGACATGAGACGCTTAGATACGGTGATGCGCTATCCATGCTTCTTGCAATCTAGGTGGTGTTTGAAAAGGGAGGTGGAAGTCTCCGGGCATTAACTTGGCTGCCGATAAGCTTATGTTTGTGAAGCAGCCGTTAGCTGTTGCTTGTCCTATATTGTTCCTGTAATTAGCCCATTCTAGTACAGTTCGCACGTGGCGTGCTGAAGCATTATCGTTTCTCGTGCGGAAATTCTAGAGCAAAGAACATGAGACGCTTAGACACGGTGATGCGCCATCCATGCTTCTCGCGCTCCAGCTGGTGTTTGAGTAGGGTGGACAGGTCTCCGGGTATTAACTTGGCTGCCGATGAGGTCATGTTTGTGAAGCAGCCGTAAGCCGTTCCTTGTCCTGTAGTGTTCCTCTAATTAGCCAATTCTAGTAAGGTTTGCACGTGGCGTGCTGAAGCATGATCATTTTTTGGGGGGAAACATCTTGAGCAAAGGACATGAGACGCTTAGACACGGTGATGCGCCATGCATGCTTCTCGCGCTCCAGCTAGTGTTTGAATAGGGTGTTCGAATTCCCCTTGTATTAACGTGGCTGCCGAAGAGGTCATATTTATGAAGCAGCCGTTAGCCGTTGCTTGTGCTGTAGTGTTCCTATATTTAGCCTATTCTAGAAAAGTTCGCACGTGGCTTGCTGAAGGATCATCGTTTCTCTTTCGAAAAATCATGACCAAAGGACGTGAGACGCTTAGACACGGTGATGCGCCATCCATGCTTCTCGCGCTCCAGCTTGTGTTTGAATAGGGTGGGCGAGTTCTCCTTGTATTAACTTGGCTGCCAATGAGCTCATGGTTGTGATGTAGCCGTTAGCTGTTGCTTGACCTGCAGTGTTCCTATCAATAACCCATTCTAGTACAGTTCACACGTGGCGTGCTGAAGCATTATCGTTTCTCTTGCGGAAATTATTGAGCAAAGAACATGAGACGCTTAGACACGGTGATGCGCCACCCATACTTCTCGCGCTCTAGCTGGTGTTCGAATAGGGTGGGCGAGGTCTCCGGGTATTAACTTGGCTGCCGAAGAGGTCATGTTTGTGAAGCAGCCGTTAGCCGTTGCTAGTCCTTTAGTGTTCCTATAATTAGCCAATTCTTAAAAGTTCGCACAAGCCGTGCTGAAGGATCATCGTTTCACTTTCGAAAAATCTTGGCCAAAGGACGTGAGACGCTTAGACATGGTGATGCGCCATCCATGCTTCTCGCGCTCCAGCTTGTGTTTGAATAGGGTGTGCGAGTTCTCCTTGTATTAACTTGGCTGCCAATGAGCTCATGTTTGTGAAGCCGCCGATAGCTGTTCCTTGTTCTCTAGTGTTACTATAATTAGCCAATTCTAGTAAAGTTCGCACGTGGCGTGCTGAAGCATGAACATTTTTGGGGGAAAAATCTTGAGCAAAGGACATGAGACGCTTAGACACGGTGATGCGCCATCCATGCTTCTCGCTCTCCAGCTTATTTGAATAGGGTGGGCAGGTCTCCGGGTATAAACTTGGCTGCCGATGAGGTCATGTTTGTGAAGCAGCCGTTAGCCGTTCCTTGTCCTGTAGTGTTCCTATAATTAGCCAATTCTAGTAAAGTTCGCACGTGGCGTGCTGAAGCATGATCATTTCTCTTGCGGAAAAATCTTGAGCAAAGGACATGAGACGCTTAGACACGGTGAAGCGCCATCCATGCTTCTCGCGCTCCAGCTGGTATTTAAATAGGTTGGGCGAGGTCTCCGGGTATTTACTTGGCTGCCGATGAGCTCATGGTTGTGAAGCAGCCGTTAGCTGTTGCTTGTCCTGTAGTGTTCCTATCACTAGCCCATTGTATTACAGTTCGCACGTGGCGCGCTGAATCATTATCGTTTATCTTGCGGAAAAGCTTATTCAAAGGACATGATGCGCTTAGACACTGTGATGCGCCATCCCTGCTTGTCGCGCTCTAGCTGGTGTTCGAATAGGGTGGGCGAGGCATGCGGGTCTTAACTTGGCTGCCGATGAGGTCATGTTGATGAAGAAGCCGCTTGCTTTTGCTTGTCCTGTAGTGTTCCTATAATTAGCCAATTCTAGTAAATTTCGCACGTGGCGTGCTGAACCATTATTGTTTTTATTCCGCAAAATCTTGAGCAAAGGACATGAGGCGTGTAGACACGGTGATGCGCCACCCATGCTTCTCGCGCTCTAGCTGGTGTTTGAATAGGGTGGGCGAGGTCTCCGGGTATTGGCTTTGTTACCGATGAGGTCATTTTTGTGAAGCAGTAGTTAGCCGTTGCTTGTCCAGTAGTGTTTCTATAATTAGCCAATTCAAGTAAATTCTGCACGTGGCGTGCTGAACCATCATCGTTTATCTTGCGGACAATATTGAGCAAAGGACATGAGACGCTTAGACACGGTGATGCGCCATCCATGCTTCTCGCACTCTAGGTGGTGTTTGAATAGGGTGGGCGAGGTCTCCGGGCATTAACTTGGCTGCCGATGACCTCATGATTGTGATGCAGCCGATTGCTGTTGCTTATCCTGTAGTGATCCTATAATTAGCCAATTCTTGTGAACATCGCATGTGGCGTGCTGAAGAATCATCGTTTCTCTTGCGGAAAAATCTTGAGCAAAGGACATGAGACGCTTAGACACGGTGATGCGCCACCCATGCTTCTCGCGCTCTAGCTGGTGCTTGAATAGGGTGGGCGAGGTCTCCGGGTATTGGCTTTGTTACCGATGAGGTCATTTTTGTGAAGCAGCCGCTAGCCGTTGCTTGTCATGTAGTGTTCTTATAGATAACCAATTCTCGTAAACTTCACACGTGAAGTGCTGAACCATCATTGTTTCTATTCCGGAAAATCTTGAGCAAAGGACCTGAGACACTTAGACACGGTGATGCGCAATACATCCATTTTTCTCGCACTCTAGGTGGTGCTTGAATAGGGTGGGCGAGGTCTCCGAGCATTACCTTGGCTGCCGGTGAGCTCATGTTTGTGAAGCAGCCGTTAGCCGTTGCTAGTCTTGTATTGTTCCTACAATTAGCAAGTTCTAGAAAAGTTCGCGAGCTGCTTGCTGAAGGACGACCGTTCCTCTTGCGGCAGACCTTGAGCAAAGGACGTGAGACACTTAGACACGGTGATGCGTCATCCATGCTTCTCGCGCTCCAGCTAGTGTTTTAATAGGGTGGGCGAGTTCTCATTGTATTTACTAGGCTGCCAATGAGCTCATGTTTGTGAAGCAGCCGATAGCTGTTGCTTGTCCTGTAGTGTTCCTATTATTAGCCAATTGTAGTAAATTTCGCACGTTTCGTGCCGAAGCATCATCGTTTCTCTTGCGCAAAATCTTGAGCAAAGGACATGAGACGCTTAACAAAAGTGATGCGTCATCCCTGCTTCTCGCACTCCAGGTGGTGTTTGAATAGGGTGGGCGAGGTCTCCGGGAATTAACTTGGCTGTCGATGACATTGTGTTTGTGAAGCAGCCGTTAGCCGTTGCTTGTCCTGTAGTGCTCCCATAATTAGCCAATTCTCGTAAAGTTCGCGCGTGGCGTGCTGAAGCATGATCGTTTCTCTTGCGGAAAATCTTAAGCAAAGGACATGAGACGCTTTGACACGGTGATGCGCCATCCATGCTTCTCGCGCTCTAGCTGGTGTTTGAATAGGGTCGGCGGGGTCTCCGGGTATTGACTTGGCTACCGATGAGCTCATGGTTGTGAAGTAGCCGTTAGCTGTTGCTTGTCCTGTAGTGTTCCTGTCAATAGCCCATTCTAGTACAGTTCGCACGTGGCGTGCTGAAGCATTATCGTTTCTCTTGCGGAAATTCTAGAGCAAAGAACATGAGACGCTTAGACACGGTGATGCGCCATCCATGCTTCTCGCGCTCCAGCTGGTGTTTGAGTAGGGTGGACAGGTCTCCGGGTATTAACTTGGCTGCCGATGAGGTCATGTTTGTGAAGCAGCCGTAAGCCGTTCCTTGTCCTGTAGTGTTCCTCTAATTAGCCAATTCTAGTAAGGTTTGCACGTGGCGTGCTGAAGCATGATCATTTTTTTGGGGGAAACATCTTGAGCAAAGGACATGAGACGCTTAGACACGGTGATGCGCCATGCATGCTTCTCGCGCTCCAGCTAGTGTTTGAATAGGGTGTTCGAATTCCCCTTGTATTAACGTGGCTGCCGAAGAGGTCATGTTTATGAAGCAGCCGTTAGCCGTTGCTTGTCCTGTAGTGTTCCTATATTTAGCCTATTCTAGAAAAGTTCGCACGTGGCTTGCTGAAGGATCATCGTTTCTCTTTCGAAAAACCTTGACCAAAGGACGTGAGACGCTTAGACACGGTGATGCGCCATCCATGCTTTTCGCGCTCCAGCTTGTGTTTGAATAGGGTGGGCGAGTTCTCCTTGTATTAACTTGGCTGCCAATGAGCTCATGGTTGTGAAGTAGCCGTTAGCTGTTGCTTGACCTGCAGTGTTCCTATCAATAACCCATTCTAGTACAGTTCACACGTGGCGTGCTGAAGCATTATCGTTTCTCTTGCGGAAATTATTGAGCAAAGAACATGAGACGCTTAGACACGGTGATGCGCCACCCATACTTCTCGCGCTCTAGCTGGTGTTCGAATAGGGTGGGCGAGGTCTCCGGGTATTAACTTGGCTGCCGAAGAGGTCATGTTTGTGAAGCAGCCGTTAGCCGTTGCTTGTCCTGTAGTGCTCCTATAATTAGCCAATTCTCCTAAAGTTCGCATGTAGCATGCTGAAGCATTATCGTTTCTCTTGCGGAAATTATAGAGCAAAGAACATGAGACGCTTAGACACGGTGATGCGCCATCCATGCTTCTCGCGCTCCAGCTTGTATTTGAATAGGGTGGGCGAGTTCTCCTTGTGTTAACTTGGCTGCCAATGAGCTCATGTTTGTGAAGCAGCCGATAGCTGTTGCTTGTCCTGTAGTGTTCCTCTAATTAGCCAATTTTACTAAAGTTCGCACGTTTTATGCCGAAGCATCACCGTTTCTTTGCGGAAAATCTTGAGCAAAGGACGTGAGACACTTAGACACGGTGATGCGCCATCCATGCTTCTCGCGCTCCAACAAGTGCTTGAATAGGGTGGGCGAGTTCTCCTTGTATTTACTTCGCTGCCAATGAGCTCATGTTTGTGAAGCAGATGATAGCTGTTGCTTGTCCTGTAGTGTTCTTTTAATTAGCAAATTGTACTAATGTTCGCACGTTTCGTGCCGAAGCATTATCGTTTCTCTTGCGGAAAAATCTTGAGCAAAGTAAATGAGACGCTTAGACACGGTGATGCGCCATCCATGCTTCTCGCACTCTAGGTGGTGTTTGAATAGGATTGGCGAGGTCTCCGGGCATTACCTTGGCTACCGATGAGCTCATGTTTGTGAAGCAGCCGTTAGCTGTTGCTTGTCCTGTAGCGTTCCTATAATTAGCCAATTCTTGAAAAGTTCGCACGTGGTGTGCTGAAGCATCATCGTTTCTCTTGCGGAAAAGCTTATTCAAAGGACATGATGCGCTTAGACACTGTGATGCGCCATCCCTGCTTGTCGCGCTCTAGCTGGTGTTTGAATAGAGTGGGCGAGGCATGCGGGTCTTAACTTGGCTGCCGATGAGGTCATGTTGATGAAGAAGCCGCTTGCTTTTGCTTGTCCTGTAGTGTTCCTATAATTAGCCAATTCTAGTAAATTTCGCACGTCGCGTGCTGAACCATTATTGTTTTTATTCCGCAAAACTTGAGCAAAGGACATGAGGCGTGTAGACACGGTGATGCGCCACCCATGCTTCTCGCGCTCTAGCTGGTGTTTGAATAGGGTGGGCGTGGTCTCCGGGTATTGGCTTTGTTACCGATGAGGTCTTTTTTGTGAAGCAGTAGTTAGCCGTTGCTAGTCTTGTATTGTTCCTACAATTAGCAAGTTCTAGAAAAGTTCGCGAGTTGCTTGCTGAAGGACGATCGTTTCTCTTGCGGTAGACCTTGAGCAAAGGACGTGAGACACTTAGACACGGTGATGCGTAATCCATGCTTCTCGCGCTCCAGCTAGTGTTTTAATAGGGTGGGCGAGTTCTCATTGTATTTACTAGGCTGCCAATGAGCTCATGTTTGTGAAGCAGCCGATAGCTGTTGCTTGTCCTGTAGTGTTCCTATTATTAGCCAATTGTAGTAAATTTCGCACGTTTCGTGCCGAAGCATCATCGTTTCTCTTGCGCAAAATCTTGAGCAAAGGACATGAGACGCTTAACAACAGTGATGCGTCATCCCTGCTTCTCGCACTCCAGGTGGTGTTTGAATAGGGTGGGCGAGGTCTCCGGGAATTAACTTGGCTGTCGATGACATTGTGTTTGTGAAGCAGCCGTTAGCCGTTGCTTGTCCTGTAGTGCTCCCATAATTAGCCAATTCTCGTAAAGTTCGCGCGTGGCGTGCTGAAGCATGATCGTTTCTCTTGCGGAAAATCTTTAGCAAAGAACATGAGACGCTTAGATACGGTGATGCGCTATCCATGCTTCTTGCAATCTAGGTGGTGTTTGAAAAGGGAGGTGGAAGTCTCCGTGCATTAACTTGGCTGCCGATTAGCTCATGTTTGTGAAGCAGCCGTTAGCTGTTGCTTGTCCTATAGTGTTCCTGTAATTAGCCCATTCTAGTACAGTTCGCACGTGGCGTGTTGAAGCATCATTGTTTCTCTTGCGGAAAATCTTGAGCAAAGGACATGAGACGCTTAGACACGGTGATGCGCCATCCATGCTTCTCGCGCTCCAGCTGGTGTTTGAGTAGGGTGGACAGGTCTCCGGGTATTAACTTGGCTGCCGATGAGGTCATGTTTGTGAAGCAGCCGTAAGCCGTTCCTTGTCCTGTGGTGTTCCTCTAATTAGCCAATTCTAGTAAGGTTTGCACGTGGCGTGCTGAAGCATGATCATTTTTTTGGGGGAAACATCTTGAGCAAAGGACATGAGACGCTTAGACACGGTGATGCGCCATGCATGCTTCTCGCGCTCTAGTTGGTGTTTGAATAGGGTGGGCGAGGTCTCCGGTTATTAACTTGGCTGCCACTGAGGTCATGTTTGTGAAGCAGCCGTTAGCTGTTGCTTGTCCTATAGTGTTCCTGTAATTAGCCCATTCTAGTACAGTTCGCACGTGGCGTGTTGAAGCATCATCGTTTCTCTTGCGGAAAATCTTGAGCAAAGGACATGAGACGCTTTGACACGGTGATGCGCCATCCATGCTTCTCGCGCTCTAGCTGGTGTTTGAATAGGGTCGGCGGGGTCTCCGGGTATTGACTTGGCTACCGATGAGCTCATGGTTGTGAAGTAGCCGTTTGCTGTTGCTTGTCCTGTAGTGTTCCTGTCAATAGCCTATTCTAGAAAAGTTCGCACGTGGCTTGCTGAAGGATCATCGTTTCTCTTTCGAAAAATCTTGACCAAAGGACGTGAGACGCTTAGACACGGTGATGCGCCATCCATGCTTTTCGCGCTCCAGCTTGTGTTTGAATAGGGTGGGCGAGTTCTCCTTGTATTAACTTGGCTGCCAATGAGCTCATGGTTGTGAAGTAGCCGTTAGCTGTTGCTTGACCTGCAGTGTTCCTATCAATAACCCATTCTAGTACAGTTCACACGTGGCGTGCTGAAGCATTATCGTTTCTCTTGCGGAAATTATTGAGCAAAGAACATGAGACGCTTAGACACGGTGATGCGCCACCCATACTTCTCGCGCTCTAGCTGGTGTTCGAATAGGGTGGGCGAGGTCTCCGGGTATTAACTTGGCTGCCGAAGAGGTCATGTTTGTGAAGCAGCCGTTAGCCGTTGCTAGTCCTTTAGTGTTCCTATAATTAGCCAATTCTTAAAAGTTCGCACAAGCCGTGCTGAAGGATCATCGTTTCACTTTCGAAAAATCTTGGCCAAAAGACGTGAGACGCTTAGACACGGTGATGCGCCATCCATGCTTCTCGCGCTCCAGCTTGTGTTTGAATAGGGTGTGCGAGTTCTCCTTGTGTTAACTTGGCTGTCAATGAGCTCATGTTTGTGAAGCAGCCAATAGCTGTTCCTTGTTCTCTAGTGTTACTGTAATTAGCCAATTCTAGTAAAGTTCGCACGTGGCGTGCTGAAGCATGAACATTTTTGGGGGAAAAATCTTGAGCAAAGGACATGAGACGCTTAGACACGGTGATGCGCCATCCATGCTTCTCGCGCTCCAGCTAGAGTTTGAATAGGGTGTGCGAATTCCCCTTGTATCAACGTGGCTGCCGATGAGGTCATGTTTGTGAAGCAGCCGTTATCCGTTGCTTGTCCTGTAGTGTTCCTATAATTAGCCAATTCTAGAAAACTTCCCACGTGGCTTGCTGAAGGATCATCGTTTCTCTTTCGAAAAATCTTGACCAAAAGACGTGAGACGCTTAGACACGGTGATGCGCCATCCATGCTTCTCGCTCTCCAGCTTATTTGAATAGGGTGGGCAGGTCTCCGGGTATAAACTTGGCTGCCGATGAGGTCATGTTTGTGAAGCAGCCGTTAGCCGTTCCTTGTTCTGTAGTGTTCCTATAATTAGCCAATTCTAGTAAAGTTCGCATGTGGCGTGCTGAAGCATCATCGTTTATCTTGCGCACAATATTGAGCAAAGGACATGAGACGCTTAGACACCTGTTGAGCCATCCATGCTTCTCGTGCTCTAGCTGGTGTTCGAATAGGGTGGGCGAGGTCTCCGGGCATTAACTTGGCTGCCGATGAGCTCATGTTTGTGAGGCAGCCGTTAGCTGTTGCTTGTCCTGTTGTGTTCCTATAATTAGCCAATTCTAGTAAAGTTCGCACCTGGCGTGCTTAAGCACCATCGTTTCTCTTTCATAAAATCTTGAGGAAAGACATGAGACGCTCAGACATGGTAACGCGCCACCCATGCTTCTCGCGCTCTCGCATGTGTTTGAATAGGGTGTGCAGGTCTCCGGGTATTAACTTTCCTGCCGATGAGGTCATGCTTGTGAAGCAGCCGTTAGCAGTTGCTTGTCCTGTAGTGTTCCTATAATTAGCCAATTCTAGTAAAGTTCGCACAAGCCGTGCTGAAGCATGATCGTTTCTCTTGCGGAAAATCTCGAGCAAAGGATATGAGACGCTTAAACACGGTGATGCGCCATCCATGCTTCTCGCACTCTAGCTGGTGTTTTAATAGGGTGGGCGATGTATCCAGGTATTAACTTGGCTGCCGACGAGCTCATGTTTGTGAAGCAGCCGTTAGTCGCTGCTTGTCCTGCAGCGTTCCTATAATTAGCCAATTCTTGAAAAGTTCGCACGTGGTGTGCTGAAGCATCATCGTTTCTCTTGCGGAAAAGCTTATTCAAAGGACATGATGCGCTTAGACTCTGTGATGCGCCATCCCTGCTTGTCGCGCTCTAGCTGGTGTTTGAATAGGGTGGTCGAGGCATGCGGGTCTTAACTTGGCTGCCGATGAGGTCATGTTGATGAAGAAGCCGCTAGCTTTTGCTTGTCCTGTAGTGTTCCTATAATTAGCCAATTCTAGTAAAGTTCGCACGTGGCGTGCTGAACCATTATTGTTTTTATTCCGCAAAATCTTGAGCAAAGGACATGAGGCGCTTAGACACGGTGATGCGCCACCCATGCTTCTCGCGCTCTAGCTGGTGTTTGAATAGGGTGAGCGAGGTCTCCGGGTATTGGCTTTGTTACTGATGAGGTCATTTTTGTGAAGCAGTAGTTAGCCGTTGCTTGTCCAGTAGTGTTCCTATAATTAGCCAATTCAAGTAAATTCTGCACGTGGCGTGCTGAACCATCATCGTTTATCTTGCGGACAATATTGAGCAAAGGACATGAGACGCTTAGACACGGTGATGCGCCATCCATGCTTCTCGCACTCTAGGTGGTGTTTGAATAGGGTGGGCGAGGTCTCCGGGCATTAACTTGGCTGCCGATGACCTCATGTTTGTGAAGCAGCCATTAGCTGTTGCTTGTCCTGTAGTGTTCCTATAATTAGCCAATTCAAGTAAATTTTGCACGTGGCGTGCTGAACCACTATTGTTTCTATTCCGCAAAATCTTGAGCAAAGGACATGAGACGTTTAGATACGGTGATGCGCCATCCATTCTTCTCGCGTTCCAGCTGGTGTTTGAATAGGGTGGGCGAGGGTCTCCGGGTATTAACTTGGCTCCGATGAGGTCATGTTTGTAAAGCAGCCGCTAGCTGTTGCTTGTCCGGTAGTGTTCCCCTAATTAGCCAATTATAGCAAATTTCGCACGTGGCGTGCTGAAGCATCATCGTTTCTTTTTGCAGAAAATCTTCAGCAAAGGACATGAGACGCTTAGACACGGTGATGCGCCATCCATGCTTCTCGCGCTCTAGCTGGTGTTTGAATAGGGAGGGCGAGGTCTCCGGGTATTAATTTCGCTGCCGATGAGCTCATGTTTGTGAAGCAGCTGTTAGCTGTTCCTTGTCCTGTAGTGTTCCTATAATTAGCCAATTCTTGTGAACATCGCAGGTGGCGTGCTGAAGCATCATCGTTTCTCTTTCGGAAAATCTTATGCAATGGACATGAGACGCTTAGACACGGTTATGCGCCATCCATGCTTCTCGCGCTCCAGCTTGTGTTTGAATAGGGTGGGCAGGTCTCCGGGTATTAACATGGCTGCCGATGAGGTAATGTTTGTGGTGCAGCCGTTAGCCGTTCCTTTTCCTGTAGTGTTCCTATAATTAGACAATTCTAGTAAAGTTCGCACGTGGCTTGCTGAAGCAGGATCATTTCTCTTGTGGAAAAATCTTGAGCAAAGGACATGAGACACTTAGAAATAACATTAATTGGTTTTTGGGGAAAGGAAATGGTGCAGTATCTGTCTCATATATATCGTTGGACACCTGAACCGCGCCGTAAGGGAAGGGATAAAGGAGGGAGTGAAAGAAGAAAGGAAGAAAGGGGCACCGTAGTGGAGTGCTCCGAAATAATTTCGACCACCTGGGGATCTTTAACTTGCACTGACATCGCACAGCACACGGACGCCTTAGCGTTTTTCCTCCATAAAAAAATGGTGATTCGCCATCCATGCTTCTCGCGCTCCAGCTAGTGTTTAAATAGGGTGGGCGAGTTCCCCCTGTGTTAACGTGGCTGCCGATGAGGTCATGTTTGTGAAGCAGCCGATAGCTGTTGCTTGTCCTGTAGTGTTCCTATAATTAGCCAATTCTCTTAAAGTTCGCACGTGGCGTCCCGAAGCATCATCGTTTCTCTTGCGGAAAATCTTGAGCAAAGGACATGAGACGCTTAGACACGGTGATGCGCCACCCATGCTTCTCGCGCTCTAGCTGGTGTTCGAATAGGGTGGGCGAGGTCTCCGGGTATTAACTTGGCTGCCGAAGAGGTCATGTTTGTGAAGCAGCCGTTAGCCGTTGCTAGTCCTTTAGTGTTCCTATAATTAGCCAATTCTTAAAAGCTCGCACTGAGCCGTGCTGAAGCATGATCGTTTCTCTTGTGGAAAATCTTGAGCAAAGGACATTAGACGCTTAGACAAGGTGATGCGCCATCCATGCTTCTCGCGCTCTCAGATCGGGTTTCAATAGTGTGGGCGAAGTCTCCTTGTATTAACTTGGCTGCCAATGAGCTCATGATTGTGATGCAGCCGATAGCTGTTGCTTATCCTGTAGTGTTCCTATAATTAGCCAATTGTAGTAAAGTTCGCACGTGGTGTGCCGAAGCATCATCGTTTCTCTTGCGCAAAATCTTGAGCAAAGGACATGAGGCGCTTAGACACGGTGATGCGCCACCCATGCTTCTCGCGCTCTAGCTGGTGTTTGAATAGGGTGGGCGAGGTCTCCGGGTATTGGCTTTGTTACCGATGAGGTCATTTTTGTGAAGCAGCCACTAGCCGTTGCTTGTCATGAAGTGTTCTTATAGATACCCAATTCTCGTAAACTTCACACGTGAAGTGCTGAACCATCATTGTTTCTATTCCGGAAAATCTTGAGCAAAGGACCTGAGACGCTTAGACACGGTGATGCGCAATACATCCATGTTTCTCGCATTCTAGGTGGTGTTTGAATAGGGTGGGCGAGGTATCCGGGCATTAACTTGGCTTCCGATGAGATCATGTTTGTGAAGCAGCCGTTAGCCATTCCTTGTCCTGTAGTGTTCCTATAATTAGCCAATTCTTAAACGCTAGCACGAGCCGTGCTGAAGCATGATAGTTTCTTTTCCGGAAAATCTTGAGCAAAGGACATGAGATGCTAAGACACGGTGATGCGCCATCCATTCTTCTCGCGCTCCTGCTGGCGTTTGAATAGGGTGGGCGAGGTCTCCGGGTATTATCCTGGCTGCCGACGAGCTCATGTTTGTGAAGCAGCCGTTAGCTGTTGCTTGTCCTGTAGTGTTCCTATAATTAGCCAATTCTAGTAAAGTTCGCACGTGGCGTGCTGAAGCATCATCGTTTATCTTGCGCACAATATTGAGCAAAGGACATGAGACGCTTAGACACTCTGATGAGCCATCCATGCTTCTCGTGCTCTAGCTGGTGTTTAAATAGGGTGGGCGAGGTCTCCGGGTATTATCTTGGCTGCCGATGAGGTCATGTTTGTGAAGCAGCCGCTAGCTGTTGCTTGTCCTGTAGCGTTCCTCTAATTAGCCAATTAAAGTAAATTTCGCACGTGGCGTGCTGAACCATTATTGTTTTTATTCAGGAAAATCTTGAGCAATGGACATGAGGCGCTTAGACACGGTGATGCCCCACCCATGCTTCTCACGCTCTAGCTGGTGTTTGAATAGGGTGGGCGAGGTCTCCGGGTATTGGCTTTGTTACCGATGAGGTCATTTTTGTGAAGCAGCCGTTAGCCTTTCCTTGTCATGTAGTGTTCCTATAATTAGCCAATTCAAGTAAATTTGGCACGTGGCGTGCTGAACCATCATTGTTTCTATTCCGGAAAATATTGAGCAAACGGCATGAGACGCTTAGACACAGTGATGCGCCATCCATGCTTCCCGCACTCTAGGTGGTGTTTTAATAGGGTGGGCAAGGTCTCCTGGCATTACCTTGGCTGCCGATGAGCTCATGTTTGTGAAGCAGCCGTTAGCTGTTGCTTGTCCTGTTGTGTTCCTATAATTAGCCAATTCTAGTAAAGTTCGCACCTGGCGTGCTTAAGCACCATCGTTTCTGCTTCATAAAATCTTGAGCAAAGACATGAGACGCTCAGACATGGTAACGCGCCACCCATGCTTCTCGCGCTCTAGCTGGTGTTTGAATAGGGTGGGCAGGTCTCCGGGTATTAAGTTGGCTGCCGATGAGGCCATGTTTGTGAAGCAGCCGTTAGCAGTTGCTTGTCCTGTAGTGTTCCTATAATTAGCCAATTCTAGTAACGTTCGCACAAGCCGTGCTGAAGCATGATCGTTTCTCTTTCGGAAAATCTTGAGCAAAGAATATGAGACGCTTAGACACGGTGATGCGCCATCCATGCTTCTCGCACTCTAGCTGGTGTTTTAATAGGGTGGGCGATGTATCCAGGTATTAACTTGGCTGCCGATGAGCTCCTGTTTGTGAAGCAGCCGTTAGTCGCTACTTGACCTGTAGCGTTCCTATTATTAGCCAATTCTTGTAAAGTTCGCACGTTTCGTGCCGAAGCATTATCGTTTCTCTTGCGGAAAAATCTTGAGCAAAGTAAATGAGACGCTTAGACACGGTGATGCGCCATCCATGCTTCTCGCACTCTAGGTGGTGTTTGAATAGGATGGGCGAGGTCTCCGGGCATTACCTTGGCTGCCGATGAGCTCATGTTTGTGAAGCAGCCGTTAGCTGTTGCTTGTCCTGTAGCGTTCCTATAATTAGCCAATTCTTGAAAAGTTCGCACGTGGTGTGCTGAAGCATCATCGTTTCTCTTGCGGAAAAGCTTATTCAAAGGACATGATGCGCTTAGACAATGTGATGCGCCATCCCTGCTTGTCGCGCTCTAGCTGGTGTTTGAATAGAGTGGGCGAGGCATGCGGGTCTTAACTTGGCTGCCGATGAGGTCATGTTGATGAAGAAGCCGCATGCTTTTGCTTGTCCTGTAGTGTTCCTATAATTAGCCAATTCTAGTAAATTTCGCACGTGGCGTGCTGAACCATTATTGTTTTTATTCCGCAAAACTTGAGCAAAGGACATGAGGCGTGTAGACACGGTGATGCGCCACCCATGCTTCTCGCGCTCTAGCTGGTGTTTGAATAGGGTGGGCGAGGTCTCCAGGTATTGGCTTTGTTACCGATGAGGTCATTTTTGTGAAGCAGTAGTTAGCCGTTGCTTGTCCAGTAGTGTTCCTATAATTAGCCAATTCAAGTAAATTCTGCACGTGGCGTGCTGAACCATCATCGTTTATCTTGCGGACAATATTGAGCAAAGGACATGAGACGCTTAGACACGGTGATGCGCCATCCATGCTTCTCGCACTCTAGGTGGTGTTTGAATAGGGTGGGCGAGGTCTCCGGGCATTAACTTGGCTGCCGATGACCTCATGATTGTGATGCAGCCGATAGCTGTTGCTTATCCTGTAGTGTTCCTATAATTAGCCAATTGTAGTAAAGTTCGCACGTGGCGTGCTGAACCATTATTGTTTTTATTCCGCAAAACTTGAGCAAAGGACATGAGGCGTGTAAACACGGTGATGCGCCACCCATGCTTCTCGCGCTCTAGCTGGTGTTTGAATAGGGTGGGCGAGGTCTCCGGGTATTGGCTTTGTTACCGATGAGGTCATTTTTGTGAAGCAGTAGTTAGCCGTTGCTTGTCCAGTAGTGTTCCTATAATTAGCCAATTCAAGTAAATTCTGCACGTGGCGTGCTGAACCATCATCGTTTATCTTGCGGACAATATTGAGCAAAGGACATGAGGCGCTTAGACACGGTGATGCGCCACCCATGCTTCTCGCGCTCTAGCTGGTGCTTGAATAGGGTGCTCGAGGTCTCCGGGTATTGGCTTTGTTACCGGTGAGGTCATTTTTGTGAAGCAGCAGCTAGCCGTTGCTTGTCATGTAGTGTTCTTATAGATACCCAGTTCTCGTAAACTTCACACGTGAAGTGCTTAACCATCATTGTTTCTATTCCGGAAAATCTTGAGCAAAGGACCTGAGACGCTTAGACACGGTGATGCGCAATACATCCATTTTTCTCGCACTCTAGGTGGTGCTTGAATAGGGTGGGCGAGGTCTCCGAGCATTACCTTGGCTGCCGGTGAGCTCATGTTTGCGAAGCAGCCGTTAGCTGTTGCTTGTACTCTAGTGTTCCTATAATTAGCCAATTCTAGTGAAGTTCGCACGTGGCGTAGTGAAGCATCATCGTTTATCTTGCGGAAAATCTTGAGCAAAGGACATGAGACGCTTAGACACGGTGATGCGCCATCCATGCTTCTCGCATTCTAGGTGGTGTTTGAATAGGGTGGGCGAGGTCTCCGGGCATTAACTTGGCTGCCGACGAGCTCATGTTTGTGAAGCAGCCGTTAGCTGTTGCTCGTCCTGTAGTGTTCCTATAATTAGCCAATTCTAGTAAAGTTCGCATGTGGCGTGCTGAAGCATCATCGTTTATCTTGCACACAATATTGAGCAAAGGACATGAGACGCTTAGACACGGTGATGAGCCATCCATGCTTCTCGCGCTCTAGCTGGTGTTTGAATAGAGTGGGCAGGGTCTCCGGGTATTAACTTGGTTGCCGACGAGCTCATGTTTGTGAAGCAGCCGTTAGCTGTTGCTTGTTCTGTAGTGTTCCTATAAATAGCCAATTCTAGTAAAGTTCGCACGTGGCTTGCTGAAGCATCATCGTTTATCTTGCGCACAATATTGAGCAAAGGACATGAGACGCTTAGACACGGTGATGAGCCATCCATGCTTCTCGCGCTCTAGCTGGTGTTTGAATAGAGTGGGCAGGGTCTCCGGGTATTAACTTGGCTCCGATGAGGTCATGTTTGTAAAGCAGCCGCTAGCTGTTGCTTGTCCGGTAGTGTTCCCCTAATTAGCCAATTATAGTAAATTTCGCACGTGGCGTGCTGGAAGCATCATCGTTTCTTTTGCAGAAAATCTTCAGCAAAGGACATGAGACGCTTAGACACGGTGATGCGCCATCCATGCTTCTCGCGCTCTAGCTGGTGTTTGAATAGGGAGGGCGAGGTCTCCGGGTAATAATTTGGCTGCCGATGAGCTCATGCTTGTGAAGCAGCTGTTAGCTTTTCCTTGTCCTGTAGTGTTCCTATAATTAGCCAATTCTTGTGAACATCGCAGGTGGCGTGCTGAAGCATCATCGTTTCTCTTTCGGAAAATCTTATGCAATGGACATGAGACGCTTAGACACGGTTATGCGCCATCCATGCTTCTCGCGCTCCAGCTTGTGTTTGAATAGGGTGGGCAGGTCTCCGGGTATTAACATGGCTGCCGATGAGGTAATGTTTGTGGTGCAGCCGTTAGCCGTTCCTTTTCCTGTAGTGTTCCTATAATTAGACAATTCTAGTAAAGTTCGCACGTGGCTTGCTGAAGCAGGATCATTTCTCTTGTGGAAAAATCTTGAGCAAAGGACATGAGACGCTTAGAAATAACATTAATTGGTTTTTGGGGAAAGGAAATGGCGCAGTATCTGTCTCATATATATCGTTGGACACCTGAACCGCGCCGTAAGGGAAGGGATAAAGGAGGGAGTGAAAGAAGAAAGGAAGAAAGGGGCACCGTAGTGGAGTGCTCCGAAATAATTTCGACCACCTGGGGATCTTTAGCTTGCACTGACATCGCACAGCACACGGACGCCTTAGCGCTTTTCCTCCATAAAAAAATGGTGATTCGCCATCCATGCTTCTCGCGCTCCAGCTAGTGTTTGAATAGGGTGGGCGAGTTCCCCCTGTGTTAACGTGGCTGCCGATGAGGTCATGTTTGTGAAGCAGCCGATAGCTGTTGTTTGTCCTGTAGTGTTCCTATAATTAGCCAATTCTCTTAAAGTTCGCACGTGGCGTGCCGAAGCATCATCGTTTCTCTTGCGGAAAATCTTGAGCAAAGGACATGAGACGCTTAGACACGGTGATACGCCACACATGCTTCTCGCGCTCTAGCTGGTGTTCGAATAGGGTGGGCGAGGTCTCCGGGTATTATCTTGGCTGCCGACGAGCTCATGTTTGTGAAGCAACCGTTAGCTGTTGCTTGTCCTGTAGTGTTCCTATAATTATCCAATTCTACTAAATTTCGCACGTGGCGTGCTGAAGCATCATCATTTCTCGTTCGGAAAATCTTTAGTAAAGGACATGAGACGCTCAGATATAGTGATGCGCCATCCATGCTTCTCGCACTCTAGCTGGTGTTTTAATAGGGTGGGCGAGGTATCCAGGTATTAATTTGGCTGCCGATGAGCTCATGTTTGTGAAGCAGCCGTTAGTCGCTGCTTGTCCTGTAGCGTTCCTATAATTAGCCAATTCTTGTAAAGTTCGCACGTGGTGTGCTGAAGCATCATCGTTTCTCTTGAGGAAAAGCTTATTCAAAGGACATGATGCGCTTAGACACTGTGATGCGCCATCCCTGCTTGTCGCGCTCTAGCTGGTGTTTGAATAGGGTGGGCGAGCTCTCCTGGTATTGACTTGGCTGCCGATGAGCTCATGTTTGTGAAGCAGCTGTTAGCTGTTCCTTGTCCTGTAGTGTTCCTATAATTAGCCAATTCTTGTGAACATCGCAGGTGGCGTGCTGAAGCATCATCGTTTCTCTTTCGGAAAATCTTATGCAATGGACATGAGACGCTTAGACACGGTTATGCGCCATCCATGCTTCTCGCGCTCCAGCTTGTGTTTGAATAGGGTGGGCAGGTCTCCGGGTATTAACATGTCTGCCGATGAGGTAACGTTTGTGGTGCAGCCGTTAGCCGTTCCGTTTCCTGTAGTGTTCCTATAATTAGACAATTCTAGTAAAGTTCGCACGTGGCTTGCTGAAGCAGGATCATTTCTCTTGTGGAAAAATCTTGAGCAAAGGACATGAGACGCTTAGAAATAACATTAATTGGTTTTTGGGGACAGGAAATGGCGCAGCATCTGTCTCATATATATCGTTGGACACCTGAACCGCGCCGTAAGGGAAGGGATAAAGGAGGGAGTGAAAGAAAAAAGGAAGAAAGGGGCACCGTAGTGGAGTGCTCCGAAATAATTTCGACCACCTGGGGATCTTTAAATTGCACTGACATCGCGCAGCACACGGACGCCTTAGCGTTTTTCCTCCATAAAAAAATGGTGATTCACCATCCATGCTTCTCGCGCTCCAGCTAGTGTTTAAATAGGGTGGGCGAGTTCCCCCTGTGTTAACGTGGCTGGCGATGAGGTCATGTTTGTGAAGCAGCCGATAGCTGTTGCTTGTCCTGTAGTGTTCCTATAATTAGCCAATTCATGTAAAGTTCGCACGTGGTGTGCTGAAGCATGATCGTTTCTCTTGCGGAAAATCTTGAGCAAAGGATATGAGACGCTTAGACACGGTGATGCGCCATTCATGCTTCTCGCGCTCTAGCTGGTGTTTGAATAGGGTGGGCGATGTATCCAGGTATTAACTTGGCTGCCGATGAGCTCATGTTTGTGAAGCAGCCGTTAGTCGCTGCTTGTCCTGTAGCGTTCCTATAATTAGCCAATTCTTGTAAAGTTCGCACGTGGTGTGCTGAAGCATCATCGTTTCTCTTGAGGAAAAGCTTATTCAAAGGACATGATGCGCTTAGACACTGTGATGCGCCATCCCTGCTTGTCGCGCTCTAGCTGGTGTTTGAATAGGGTGGGCGAGCTCTCCTGGTATTGACTTGGCTGCCGATGAGCTCATGTTTGTGAAGCAGCCGTTAGTCGCTACTTGTCCTGTAGTGTTCCTATAATTAGCCAATTCAAGTAAACTTTGCACGTGGCGTGCTGAACCATCATTGTTTCTATTCCGCAAAATCTTGAGCAAAGGACATGAGACGTTTAGATACGGTGATGCGCCATCCATTCTTTCCGCGTTCCAGCTGGTGTTTGAATAGTGTGGGCGATGTTTTCGGGTATTAACTTGGTTGCCGACGAGCTCATGTTTTTGAAGCAGCCGTTAGCTGTTGCTTGTCCTGTAGTGTTCTTATAATTAGCCAATTCTAGTAGAGTTCGCACGTGGCGTGCTGAAGCATCATTGTTTATCTTGCGGACAATATTGAGCAAAGGACATGAGACGCTTAGACACGGTGTTGAGCCATCCATGCTTCACGCGCTCCAGCTTGTGTTTGAATAAGGTGTGCGAAATCCCCTTGTATTAACGTGGCTGCCAATGGGGTCATGTTTGTGAAGCAGCCGTTAGCTGTTGCTTGTCCTGTCGTGTTCCTATAATTAGCCAATTCTAGTACAGTTCGCACGTGGCGTGCTGAAGCATCATCGTTTATCTTGCGGACAATATTGAGCAAAGGTCATGAGACGCTTAGACACGGTGATGAGCCATCCATGCTTCTCGCGCTCTAGCTGGTGTTTGAATAGGGTGGGCAAGGTCTCCGGGTATTAACTTGGCTGCCGATGAGGTCATGTTTGTGAAGCAGCCGCTAGCTGTTGCTTGTCCGGTAGTGTTCCCCTAATTAGCCAATTATAGTAAATTTCGCACGTGGCGTACTGAAGCATCATCGTTTCTCTTTCGCGAAATCTTATGCAAAGGACATGAGACGCTTAGACACGGTTATGCGCCATCCATGCTTCTCGCGCTCCAGCTTGAGTTTGAATAGGGTGGGCAGGTCTCCGGGTATTAACATGGCTGCCGATGAGGTAATGTTTGTGATGCAGCCGTTAGCCGTTCCTTTTCCTGTAGTGTTCCTATAATTAGACAATTCTGGTAAAGTTCGCACGTGGCTTGCTGAAGCATGATCATTTCTCATGTGGAAAAATCTTGAGCAAGGACATGAGACGCTTAGAAATAATAATAATTGGTATTGGGGGAAAGGAAATGGCGCAGTATCTGTCTCATATATATCGTTGGACACCTGAACCGCGCCGTAAGGGAAGGGATAAAGGAGGGAGTGAAAGAAGAAAGGAAGAAAGGGGCACCGTAGTCGAGGGCTCCGGAATAATTTCGACCACCTGGGGATCTTTAACTTGCACTGACATCGCACAGCACGCGGACGCCTTAGCGTTTTTCCTCCATAAAAAAACGGTGATTCGCCATCCATGCTTCTCGCGCTCCAGCTAGTGTTTGAATACGGTGGCCGAGTTCCCACTGTGTTAACGTGGCTGCCGGTGAGGTCATGTTTGTGAAGCAGCCGATAGCTGTTGCTTGTCCTGTAATGTTCCTATAATTAGCCAATTCTCTTAATGTTCGCACGTGGCGTCCCGAAGCATCATCGTTTCTCTTGCGGAAAATCTTGAGCAAAGGACATGAGACGCTTAGACACGGTGATGCGCCACCCATGCTTTTCGCGCTCTAGCTTGTGTTCGAATAGGGTGGGCGAGGTCTCCGGGTATTAACTTGGCTGCCGAAGAGGTCATGTTTGTGAAGCAGCCGTTAGCCGTTGCTAGTCCTTTAGTGTTCCTATAATTAGCCAATTCTTAAAAGTTCGCACGAGCCGTGCTGAAGCATGATCGTTTCTCTTGTGGAAAATCTTGACAAAGGACATGAGACGCTTAGACAAGGTGATGCGCCATCCATGCTTCTCGCGCTTCAGATAGTGTTTCAATAGTGTGGACGAAGTCTCCTTGTATTAACTTGGCTGCCAATGAGCTCATGATTGTGATGCAGCCGATAGCTGTTGCTTATCCTGTAGTGTTCCTATAATTAGCCAATTGTAGTAAAGTTCGCACGTTTTGTGCCGAAGCATCAACGTTTCTCTTGCGCAAAATCTTGAGCAAAGGACATGAGGCGCTTAGACACGGTGATGCGCCACCCATGCTTCTCGCGCTCTAGCTGGTGCTTGAATAGGGTGGGCGAGGTCTCCGGGTATTGGCATTGTTACCGATGAGGTCATTTTTGTGAAGCAGCCGCTAGCCGTTGCTTGTCATGTAGTGTTCTTATAGATACCCAATTCTCGTAAACTTCACACGTGAAGTGCTGAACCATCATTGTTTCTATTCCGGAAAATCTTGAGCAAAGGACCTGAGACGCTTAGACACGGTGATGCGCAATACATCCATTTTTCTCGCACTCTAGGTGGTTCTTGAATAGGGTGGGCGAGGTCTCCGAGCATTACCTTGGCTGCCGGTGAGCTCATGTTTGTGAAGCAGCCGTTAGCTGTTGCTTGTACTCTAGTGTTCCTATAATTAGCCAATTCTAGTAAAGTTCGCATGTGGCGTGCTGAAGCATCATCGTTTCTCTTGCGGAAAATCTTCAGCAAAGGACATGAGACGCTTAGACACTGTGATGCGCCATCCATGGTGCTCGTGCTCTAGCTGGTGTTTGAATAGGGTGGGCGAGGTCTCCGGGTATTAACTTGGCTGCCGATGAGGTCATGTTTGTGAAGCAGCCGTTAGCTGTTGCTTGTCCTGTTGTGTTTTTATAATTAGCCATTTCTAGTAAAGTTCGCACCTGGCGTGCTTAAGCACCATCGTTTCTCTTTCATAAAATCTTGAGGAAAGACATGAGACGCTCAGACATGGTAACGCGCCACCCATGCTTCTCGCGCTCTTGCTGGTGTTTGAATAGGGTGTGCAGGTCTCCGGGTAATAACTTGGCTGCCGATGAGGTCATGCTTGTGAAGCAGCCGTTAGCCGTTCCTTTTCCTGTAGTGTTCCTATAATTAGACAATTCTAGTAAAGTTCGCACGTGGCTTGCTGAAGCATGATCATTTCTCTTGTGGAAAAATGTTGAGCAAAGGACATGAGACGCTTAGAAATAATAATAATTGGTTTTGGGGGAAAGGAAATGGCGCAGTCTCTGTCTCATATATATCGTTGGACACCTGAACCGCGCCGTAAGAGAAGGAATAAAGGAGGGAGTGAAAGAAGAAAGGAAGAAAGGGGCACCGTAGTCGAGGGCTCCTGAATAATTTCGACCACCTGGGGATCTTTAACTTGCACTGACATCGCACAGCACGAGGACGCCTTAGCGTTTTTCCTCCATAAAAAAACGGTGATTCGCCATCCATGCTTCTCGCGCTCCAGCTAGTGTTTGAATAGGGTGGGCGAGGTCCCCCTGTGTTAACGTGGCTGCCGATGAGGTCATGTTTGTGAAGCAGCCGATAGCTGTTGCTTGTCCTGTAGTGTTCCTATAATTAGCCAATTCTCTTAAAGTTCGCACGTGGCGTCCCGAAGCATCATCGGTTCTCTTGCGGAAAATCTTGAGCAAAGGACATGAGACGCTTAGACACGGTGATGCGCCACCCATGCTTTTCGCGCTCTAGCTGGTGTTCGAATAGGGTGGGCGAGGTCTCCGGGTATTAACTTGGCTGCCGATGAGGTCATGTTTGTGAAGCAGCCGTTAGCTGTTGCTTGTCCTGTTGTGTTTTTATAATTAGCCATTTCTAGTAAAGTTCGCACCTGGCGTGCTTAAGCACCATCGTTTCTCTTTCATAAAATCTTGAGGAAAGACATGAGACGCTCAGACATGGTAACGCGCCACCCATGCTTCTCGCGCTCTTGCTGGTGTTTGAATAGGGTGTGCAGGTCTCCGGGTAATAACTTGGCTGCCGATGAGGTCATGCTTGTGAAGCAGCCGTTAGCCGTTCCTTTTCCTGTAGTGTTCCTATAATTAGACAATTCTAGTAAAGTTCGCACGTGGCTTGCTGAAGCATGATCATTTCTCTTGTGGAAAAATGTTGAGCAAAGGACATGAGACGCTTAGAAATAATAATAATTGGTTTTGGGGGAAAGGAAATGGCGCAGTCTCTGTCTCATATATATCGTTGGACACCTGAACCGCGCCGTAAGAGAAGGGATAAAGGAGGGATTGAAAGAAGAAAGGAAGAAAGGGGCACCGTAGTCGAGGGCTCCTGAATAATTTCGACCACCTGGGGATCTTTAACTTGCACTGACATCGCACAGCACGAGGACGCCTTAGCGTTTTTCCTCCATAAAAAAACGGTGATTCGCCATCCATGCTTCTCGCGCTCCAGCTAGTGTTTGAATAGGGTGGGCGAGGTCCCCCTGTGTTAACGTGGCTGCCGATGAGGTCATGTTTGTGAAGCAGCCGATAGCTGTTGCTTGTCCTGTAGTGTTCCTATAATTAGCCAATTCTCTTAAAGTTCGCACGTGGCGTCCCGAAGCATCATCGGTTCTCTTGCGGAAAATCTTGAGCAAAGGACATGAGACGCTTAGACACGGTGATGCGCCACCCATGCTTTTCGCGCTCTAGCTGGTGTTCGAATAGGGTGGGCGAGGTCTCCGGGTATTACCTTGGCTGCCGAAGAGGTCATGTTTGTGAAGCAGCCGTTAGCCTTTGCTAGTCCTTTAGTGTTCCTATAATTAGCCAATTTTTAAAAGCACGCACGAGCCGTGCTGAAGCATGATCGTTTCTCTTGTGGAAAATCTTGAGCAAAGGACATTAGACGCTTAGACAAGGTGATGCGCCCTCCATGCTTCTCGCGCTTCAGATAGTGTTTCAATAGTGTGGGCGAAGTCTCCTTGTAATAACTTGGCTGCCAATGAGCTCATGATTGTGATGCAGCCGATAGCTGTTGCTTATCCTGTAGTGTTCCTATAATTAGCCAATTGTAGTAAAGTTCGCACGTTTTGTGCCGAAGCATCATCGTTTCTCTTGCGCAAAATCTTGAGCAAAGGACATGAGGCGCTTAGACACGGTGATGCGCCACCCATGCTTCTCACGCTCTAGCTGGTGTTTGAATAGGGTGGGCGAGGTCTCCGGGTATTGGCTTTGTTACCGATGAGGTCATTTTTGTGAAGCAGCCGC
This sequence comes from Amblyomma americanum, assembly GCA_030143305.2. NCBI lineage: Eukaryota > Metazoa > Arthropoda > Arachnida > Ixodida > Ixodidae > Amblyomma > Amblyomma americanum. The sequence goes on along the minus strand of JARKHS020009582.1, from coordinate 276,357 downwards.
TAGCCGTTGCTTGTCATGTAGTGTTCTTATAGATACCCAATTCTCGTAAACTTCACACGTGAAGTGCTGAACCATCATTGTTTCTATTCCGGAAAATCTTGAGCAAAGGACCTGAGACGCTTAGACACGGTGATGCGCAATACATCCATGTTTCTCGCATTCTAGGTGGTGTTTGAATAGGGTGGGCGAGGTATCCGGGCATTAACTTGGCTTCCGATGAGATCATGTTTGTGAAGCAGCCGTTAGCCATTCCTTGTCCTGTAGTGTTCCTATAATTAGCCAATTCTTAAACGCTAGCACGAGCCGTGCTGAAGCATGATAGTTTCTTTTCCGGAAAATCTTGAGCAAAGGACATGAGATGCTTAGACACGGTGATGTGCCATCCATTCTTCTCGCGCTCCTGCTGGCGTTTAAATAGGGTGGGCGAGGTCTCCGGGTATTATCTTGGCTGCCGACGAGCTCATGTTTGTGAAGCAGCCGTTAGCTGTTGCTTGTCCTGTAGTGTTCCTATAAATAGCCAATTCTAGTAAAGTTCGCACGTGGCGTGCTGAAGCATCATCGTTTATCTTGCGCACAATATTGAGCAAAGGACTGAGACGCTTAGACACTCTGATGAGCCATCCATGCTTCTCGTGCTCTGGCTGGTGTTTCAATAGGGTGGGCAAGGTCTCCGGGTATTAACTTGGCTGCCGATGAGGTCATGTTTGTGAAGCAGCCGCTAGCTGTTGCTTGTCCTGTAGCGTTCCTCTAATTAGCCAATTATAGTAAATTTCGCACGTGGCGTACTGAAGCATCATCGTTTCTCTTCCGGTGATGCGCCATCCATGCTTCTCGCGCTCTAGCTGGTGTTTGAATAGGGTGGGCGATGTCTCCGGGTATTAACTTGGCTGCCGATGAGCTCATGGCTTTGAAGCAGCCGTTAGCTCTTGCTTGTCCTGTAGTGTTCCTATAATTATCCAATTCTAGTAAAGTTCGCACGTGGCGTGCGGAAGCATCATCGTTTCTCGTTCGGAAAATCTTGAGCAAAGGACATGAGACGCTCAGATATAGTGATGCGCCATCCATGCTTCTCGCGCTCTAACTGGTGTTTTAATAGGGTGGGCGAGGTATCCTGGTATTAACTTGGCTGTCGATGAGCTCATGTTTTTGAAGCAGCCGTTAGTCGCTGCTTGTCCTGTAGCGTTCCTATAATTAGCCAATTCTTGTAAAGTTCGCACGTGGTGTGCTGAAGCATCATCGTTTCTCTTGCGGAAAAGCTTTTGCAAAGGACACGATGCGCTTAGACACTTTGATGCTCCATCCATGCTTCTCGCGCTCTAGCTGGTGTTTGAATAGGGTGGGCGAGGTCTCCGGGTATTAACTTGGCTGCCGATGAGCTCATGTTTGTGAGGCAGCCGTTAGCTGTTGCTTGTCCTGTTGTGTTCCTATAATTAGCCAATTCTAGTAAAGTTCGCACCTGGCGTGCTTAAGCACCATCGTTTCTCTTTCATAAAATCTTGAGGAAAGACATGAGACGCTCAGACATGGTAACGCGCCACCCATGCTTCTCGCGCTCTAGCTGGTGTTTGAATAGGGTGTGCAGGTCTCCGGGTATTAACTTGGCTGCCGATGAGGTCATGCTTGTGAAGCAGGCGTTAGCAGTTGCTTGTCCTATCGTGTTCCTATAATTAGCCAATTCTAGTAAAGTTCGCACAAGGCGTGCTGAAGCATGATCGTTTCTCTTGCGGAAAATCTCGAGCAAAGGATATGAGACGCTTTGACACGGTGATGCGCCATCCATGCTTCTCGCACTCTAGCTGGTGTTTTAATAGGGTGGGCGATGTATCCAGGTATTAACTTGGCTGCCGACGAGCTCATGTTTGTGAAGCAGCCGTTAGTCGCTGCTTGTCCTGTAGCGTTCCTATAATTAGCCAATTCTCTTAAAGTTCGCACGTGGCGTCTCGAAGCATCATCGGTTCTCTTGCGGAAAATCTTGAGCAAAGGACATGAGACGCTTAGACACGGTGATGCGCCACCCATGCTTTTCGCGCTCTAGCTGGTGTTCGAATAGGGTGGGCGAGGTCTCCGGGTATTACCTTGGCTGCCGAAGAGGTCATGTTTGTGAAGCAGCCGTTAGCCTTTGCTAGTCCTTTAGTGTTCCTATAATTAGCCAATTTTTAAAAGCTCGCACGAGCCGTGCTGAAGCATGATCGTTTCTCTTGTGGAAAATCTTGAGCAAAGGACATTAGACGCTTAGACAAGGTGATGCGCCATCCATGCTTCTCGCGCTTCAGATAGTGTTTCAATAGTGTGGGCGAAGTCTCCTTGTAATAACTTGGCTGCCAATGAGCTCATGATTGTGATGCAGCCGATAGCTGTTGCTTATCCTGTAGTGTTCCTATAATTAGCCAATTGTAGTAAAGTTCGCACGTTTTGTGCCGAAGCATCATCGTTTATCTTGCGGAAAATCTTGAGCAAAGGACATGAGACGCTTAGACACGGTGATGCGCCATCCATGCTTCTCGCATCTAGGTGGTGTTTGAATAGGGTGGGCGAGGTCTCCGGGCATTAACTTGGCTTCCGATGAGATCATGTTTGTGAAGCAGCCGTTAGCCGTTGCTTGTCCTGTAGTGTTCCTATAATTAGCCAATTCTGTAAACGTTAGCACGTGCCGTGCTGAAGCATCATTGTTTCTCTTCCGGAAAATCTTGAGCAAAGGACATGAGACGCTTAGACACGGTGATGCGCCATCCATGTCTTCTCGCGCTCTAGCTGGCGATTGAATAGGGTGGGCGAGGTCTCCGGGTATTAACTTGGCTGCCGATGAGCTCATGTTTGTGAAGCAGCCGTTAGCTGTTGCTTGTCCTGTAGTGTTCCTATAATTAGCCAATTCTGTAAACGCTCGCACGAGCCGTGCTGAAGCATGATAGTTTCTTTTCCGGAAAATCTTGAGCAAAGGACATGAGACGCTTAGACACGGTGATGTGCCATCCATGCTTCTCGCGCTCCAGCTGGTGTTTAAATAGGGTGGGCGAGGTCTCCGGGTATTAACTTGGCTGCCGATGAGGTCATGTTTGTGAAGCAGCCGTTAGCTGTTGCTTGTCCTGTAGTGTTCCTATAAATAGCCAATTCTAGTAAAGTTCGCACGTGGCGTGCTGAAGCATCATCGTTTATCTTGCGGACAATATTGAGCAAAGGACATGAGACGCTTAGACACTCTGATGAGCCATCCATGCTTCTCGTGCTCTAGCTGGTGTTTCAATAGGGTGGGCAAGGTCTCCGGGTATTAACTTGGCTGCCGATGAGGTCATGTTTGTGAAGCAGCCGCTAGCTGTTGCTTGTCCTGTAGCGTTCCTCTAATTAGCCAATTCTAGTAAATGTTCGCACGTGGCGTGCTGAAGCATCATCGTTTCTCTTCGAAAACTTGAGCAAAGGAATGAGACGCACGGTGATGCGCCATCCATGCTTCTCGCGCTCTAGCTGGTGTTTGAATAGGGTGGGCGATGTCTCCGGGTATTAACTTGGCTGCCGATGAGCTCATGTGTTGTGAAGCAGCCGTTAGCTCGTTGCTTGTCCTGTAGTGTTCCTATAATTAGCCAATTCTAGTAAAGTTCGCACGTGGCGTGCTGAAGCATCATCGTTTCTCGTTGCGGAAAATCTTGAGCAAAGGACATGAGACGCTCAGACACTAGTGATGCGCCATCCATGCTTCTCGCGCTCTAACTGGTGTTTGAATAGGGTGGGCGAGGTATCCGGGTATTAACTTGGCTGCCGATGAGCTCATGTTTTTGAAGCAGCCGTTAGTCGCTGCTTGTCCTGTAGCGTTCCTATAATTAGCCAATTCTTGTAAAGTTCGCACGTGGTGTGCTGAAGCATCATCGTTTCTCTTGCGGAAAAGCTTGAGCAAAGGACATGATGCGCTTAGACACTGTGATGCGCCATCCATGCTTCTCGCGCTCTAGCTGGTGTTTGAATAGGGTGGGCGAGGTCTCCGGGTATTAACTTGGCTGCCGATGAGCTCATGTTTGTGAAGCAGCCGTTAGCTGTTGCTTGTCCTGTAGTGTTCCTATAATTAGCCAATTCTAGTAAAGTTCGCACGTGGCGTGCTGAAGCATCATCGTTTCTCTTTCATAAAATCTTGAGCAAAGGACATGAGACGCTTAGACATGGTGATGCGCCACCCATGCTTCTCGCGCTCTAGCTGGTGTTTGAATAGGGTGGGCGAGGTCTCCGGGTATTAACTTGGCTGCCGATGAGGTCATGTTTGTGAAGCAGCCGTTAGCCGTTGCTTGTCCTGTAGTGTTCCTATAATTAGCCAATTCTAGTAAAGTTCGCACGAGGCGTGCTGAAGCATGATCGTTTCTCTTGCGGAAAATCTTGAGCAAAGGACATGAGACGCTTAGACACGGTGATGCGCCATCCATGCTTCTCGCACTCTAGCTGGTGTTTGAATAGGGTGGGCGAGGTCTCCGGGTATTAACTTGGCTGCCGATGAGCTCATGTTTGTGAAGCAGCCGTTAGTCGCTGCTTGTCCTGTAGCGTTCCTATAATTAGCCAATTCTTGTAAAGTTCGCACGTGGCGTGCTGAAGCATCATCGTTTCTCTTGCGGAAAATCTTGAGCAAAGGACATGAGACGCTTAGACACGGTGATGCGCCACCCATGCTTCTCGCGCTCTAGCTGGTGTTTGAATAGGGTGGGCGAGGTCTCCGGGTATTAACTTGGCTGCCGATGAGGTCATGTTTGTGAAGCAGCCGTTAGCCTTTGCTTGTCCTGTAGTGTTCCTATAATTAGCCAATTCTTTAAAGTTCGCACGTGGCGTGCTGAAGCATGATCGTTTCTCTTGCGGAAAATCTTGAGCAAAGGACATGAGACGCTTAGACAAGGTGATGCGCCATCCATGCTTCTCGCGCTCTAGCTGGTGTTTGAATAGGGTGGGCGAGGTCTCCTGGTATTAACTTGGCTGCCGATGAGCTCATGTTTGTGAAGCAGCCGATAGCTGTTGCTTGTCCTGTAGTGTTCCTATAATTAGCCAATTCTAGTAAAGTTCGCACGTGGTGTGCTGAAGCATCATCGTTTCTCTTGCGGAAAATCTTGAGCAAAGGACATGAGACGCTTAGACACGGTGATGCGCCATCCATGCTTCTCGCGCTCTAGCTGGTGTTTGAATAGGGTGGGCGAGGTCTCCGGGCATTAACTTGGCTTCCGATGAGATCATGTTTGTGAAGCAGCCGTTAGCCGTTGCTTGTCCTGTAGTGTTCCTATAATTAGCCAATTCTGTAAACGTTCGCACGAGCCGTGCTGAAGCATGATAGTTTCTCTTCCGGAAAATCTTGAGCAAAGGACATGAGACGCATAGACACGGTGATGCGCCATCCATTCTTCTCGCGCTCCTAGCTGGTGATTGAATAGGGTGGGCGAGGTCTCCGGGTATTAACTTGGCTGCCGACGAGCTCATGTTTGTGAAGCAGCCGTTAGCTGTTGCTTGTCCTGTAGTGTTCCTATAATTAGCCAATTCTAGTAAAGTTCGCACGTGGCGTGCTGAAGCATCATCGTTTATCTTGCGGACAATATTGAGCAAAGGACATGAGACGCTTAGACACGGTGATGCGCCATCCATGCTTCTCGCACTCTAGGTGGTGTTTGAATAGGGTGGGCGAGGTCTCCGGGCATTAACTTGGCTGCCGATGACCTCATGTTTGTGAAGCAGCCATTAGCTGTTGCTTGTCCTGTAGTGTTCCTATAATTACCCAATTCAAGTAAATTTTGCACGTGGCGTGCTGAACCATCATTGTTTCTATTCCGGTAAATATTGAGCAAACGGCATGAGACGCTTAGACACAGTGATGCGCCATCCATGCTTTCCGCACTCTAGGTGGTGTTTTAATAGGGTGGGCAAGGTCTCCGGGCATTAACTTGGCTGCCGATGAGCTCATGTTTGTGAAGCAGCCGTTAGCTGTTGCTTGTCCTGTTGTGTTCCTATAATTAGCCAATTCTAGTAAACTTCGCACCTGGCGTGCTTAAGCACCATCGTTTCTCTTTCGGAAACTCTTGAGCAAAGGATATGAGACGCTTAGACACGGTGATGCGCCATCCATGCTTCTCGCACTCTAGCTGGTGTTTTAATAGGGTGGGCGATGTATCCAGGTATTAACTTGGCTGCCGATGAGCTCATGTTTGTGAATCAGCCGTTAGTCGCTACTTGTCCTGTAGCATTCCTATAATTAGCCAATTCTTGTAAAGTTCGCACGTGGTGTGCTGAAGCATCATCGTTTCTCTTGCGGAAAAGCTTGTGCAAAGGACATGATGCGCTTAGACACTGTGATGCGCCATCCATGCTTCTCGCGCTCTAGCTGGTGTTTGAATAGGGTGGGCGAGGTCTCCGGGTATTAACTTGGCTGCCGATAAGCTCATGTTTGTGGAGCAGCCGTTAGCTGTTGCTTGTCTTGTAGTGTTCCCATTATTAGCCAATTCTTGTAAAGTTCGCACGTGGCGTGCTGAAGCATCATCGTTTCTCTTGCGGAAAATCTTAAGCAAAGGACATGAGACGCTTAGACGCGGTTATGCGCCATCCATGCTTGTCGCGCTCTAGCTGGTGTTGGAATAGGCTGGGAGAGGTCTCCGGGTATTAACTTGGCTGCCAATGAGCTCATGTCTGTGAAGCAGCTGTTAGCTGTTCCTTGTCCTGTAGTGTTCCTATGATTAGCCAATTCTTGTGAACATCGCAGGTGGCGTGCTGAAGCATCATCGTTTCTCTTGCGGAAAATCTTATGCAAAGTACATGAGACGCTTAGACACGGTTATGCGCCATCCATGCTTCTCGCGCTCCAGCTTGTGTTTGAATAATGTGGGCAGGTCTCCGGGAAAATACGTGGCTGCCGATAACGTTATGTTTGTGATGCAGCCGTTAGCCGTTCCTTTTCCTGTAGTGTTCCTATAATTAGACAATTCTAGTAAAGTTCGCACGTGGCTTGCTGAAGCATGATCATTTCTCTTGTGGAAAAATCTTGAGCAAAGACAATGAGACGCTTAGAAATAATAATAATTGGTTTTTGGGGAAAGGAAATGGCGCAGTATCTGTCTCATATATATCGTTGGACACCTGAACCGCGCCGTAAGGGAAGGGATAAAATAGGGAGTGAAAGAAGAAAGGAAGAAAGGGGCACCGTAGTCGAGGGCTCCTGAATAATTTCGACCACCTGGGGATCTTTAACTTTCACTGACATCGCACAGCACACGGACGCCTTAGCGTTTTTCCTCCATAAAAAAACGGTGATTCGCCATCCATGCTTCTCGGGCTCCAGCTAGTGTTCGAATAGCGTGGGCGAGGTCTCCGCGTATTACCTTGGCTGCCGAAGAGGTCATGTTTGTGAAGCAGCCGTTAGCCGTTGCTAGTCCTTTAGTGTTCCTATAATTAGCCAATTCCTAAAAGTTCGCACGAGCCGTGCTGAAGCATGATCGTTTCTCTTGTGGAAAATCTTGAGCAAAGGACATGAGACGCTTGGACAAGGTGATGCGCCATCCATTCTTCTCGCCCTCCTGCTGGCGTTTGAATAGGGTGGGCGAGGTCTCCGGGTATTATCTTGGCTGCCGACGAGCTCATGTTTGTGAAGCAGCCGTTAGCTGTTGCTTGTCCTGTAGTGTTCCTATAATTAGCCAATTCTAGTAAAGTTCGCACGTGGCGTGCTGAGGCATCATCGTTTATCTTGCGGACAATATTGAGCAAAGCACTTGAGGCGCTTAGACACCGTGATGCGCCACCCATGCTTCTCGCGCTCTAGCTGGTGTTTTAATAGGGTGGGCGAGGTCTCCGGGTATTGGCTTTGTTACCGATGAGGTCATTTTTGTGAAGCAGCCGCTAGCCGTTGCTTGTCATGTAGTGTTCTTATAGATACCCAATTCTCGTAAACTTCGCACGTGGCCTGCTGAACCATCATTGTTTCTATTCCGGAAAATCTTGAGCAAAGGACCTGAGACGCTTAGACAAGGTGATGCGCAATACATCCATGGTTCTCGCGCTCTAGGTGGTGCTTGAATAGGGTGGGCGAGGTCTCCGAGCATTACCTTGGCTGCCGGTGAGCTCATGTTTGTGAAGCAGCCGTTAGCTGTTGCTTGTACTCTAGTGTTCCTATAATTAGCCAATTCTCTTAAAGTTCGCACGTGGCGTCCCGAAGCATCATCGTTTCTCTTGCGGAAAATCTTGAGCAAAGGACATGAGACGCTTAGACACGGTGATGCGCCACCCATGCTTCTCGCGCTCTAGCTGGTGTTCGAATAGGGTGGGCGAGGTCTTCGCGTATTAACTTGGCTGCCGAAGAGGTCATGTTTGTGAAGCAGCCGTTACCCGTTGCTAGTCCTTTAGTGTTCCTATAATTAGCCAATTCTTAAATGTTCGCACGAGCCGTGCTGAAGCATGATCGTTTCTCTTGTGGAAAATCTTGAGCAAAGGACATGAGACGTTTGGACAAAGTGATGCGCCATCCATTCTTCTCTCGCTCCTGCTGGCGTTTGAATAGGGTGGGCGAGGTCTCCGGGTATTATCTTGGCTGCCGACGAGCTCATGTTTGTGAAGCAGCTGTTAGCTGTTGCTTGTCCTGTAGTGTTCCTATAATTAGCCAATTCTAGTAAAGTTCGCACGTGGCGTGCTGAAGCATCATCGTTTATCTTGCGGACAATATTGAGAAAAGGACTTGAGGCACTTAGACACGGTGATGCGCCACAAATGCTTCTCGCGCTCTAGCTGGTGTTTGAATAGGGTGGGCGAGGTCTCCGGGTATTGGCTTTGTTACCGATGAGGTCATTTTTGTGAAGCAGCCGCTAGCCGTTGCTTGTCATGTAGTGTTCTTATAGATACCCAATTCTCGTAAACTTCGCACATGGCCTGCTGAACCATCATTGTTTCTATTCCGGAAAATCTTGAGCAAAGGACCTGAGACGCTCAGACACTCTGATGAGCCATCCATGCTTCTCGTGCTAGCTGGTGTTTCAATAGGGTGGGCAAGGTCTCCGGGTATTAACTTGGCTGCCGATGAGGTCGTGTTTGGGAAGCAGCCGCTAGCTGTTGCTTGTCCTGTAGTATTCCTCTAATTATCCAATTCTAGTAAAGTTCGCACGTGGCGTGCTGAAGCATCATCGTTTCTCGTACGGAAAATCTTGAGCAAAGGACATGAGACGCTCAGATATAGTGATGCGCCATCCATGCTTCTCGCGCTCTAGCTGGTGTTTGAATAGGGTGGGCGATGTCTCCGGGTATTAACTTGGCTGCCGATGAGCTCATGGCTTTGAAGCAGCCGTTAGCTCTTGCTTCTCCTGTAGTGTTCTTATAATTATCCAATTCTAGTAAAGTTCGCACGTGGTGTGCTGAAGCATCATCGTTTCTCTTGCGGAAACGCTTGTGCAAAGGACCCGATGCGCTTAGACACTGTGATGCGCCATCCATGGTTCTCGTGCTCTAGCTGGTGTTTGAATAGGGTGGGCGAGGTGTCCGGGTATTAACTTGGCTGCCGATGAGCTCATGGTTGTGAAGCAGCCGTTAGCTGTTGCTTGTCCTGTTGTGTTCCTATAATTAGATAATTTTAGTAAAGTTCGCACCTGGCGTGCTTAAGCACCATCGTTTCTCTTTCATAAAATCTTGAGGAAAGACATGAGACGCTCAGACATGGTAACGCGCCACCCATGCTTCTCGCGCTCTAGCTTGTGTTTGAAAAGGATGTGCAGGTCTCCGGGTATTAACTTGGCTGCCGATGAGGTCATGCTTGTGAAGCAGCCGTTAGCAGTTGCTTGTCCTGTAGTGTTCCTATAATTAGCCAATTCTAGTAAAGTTCGCACAAGCCTTGCTGAAGCATGATCGTTTCTCTTGCGGAAAATCTTGAGCTAAGGATATGAGACGCTTAGACACGGTGATGCGCCATCCATGCTTCTCGCACTCTAGCGGGTGTTTTTATAGGGTGGGCGATGTATCCAGTTATTAACTTGGCTGCCGATGAGCTCATGTTTGTGAAGCAGCCGTTAGTCGCTGCTTGTCCTGTAGCGTTCCTATAATTAGCCAATTCTTGTAAAGCTCTCACGTGGTGTACTGAAGCATCATCGTTTCTCTTGCGGAAAAGCTTATTCAAAGGACATGATGCGCTTAGACACTGTGAGGCGCCATCCCTGCTTGTCGCACGCTAGCTGGTGTTTGAATAGGGTGGGCGAGGTCTGCGGGTCATAACTTGGCTGCCGATGAGGTCACGTTGAAGAAGAAGCCGCTAGCTTTTGCTTGTCCTGTAGTGTTCCTATAATTAGCCAATTCTAGTACAGTTCGCACGTGGCGTGCTGAAGCATCATCGTTTATCTTGCGGACAATATTGAGCAAAGGACATGAGACGCTTAGACACGGTGATGCGCCATCCATGCTTCTCGCACTCTAGGTGGTGTTTGAATAGGGTGGGCGAGGTCTCCGGGCATTAACTTGGCTGCCGATGACCTCATGTTTGTGAAGCAGCCATTAGCTGTTGCTTGTCCTGTAGTGTTCCTATAATTACCCAATTCAAGTAAATTTTGCACGTGGCGTGCTGAACCATCATTGTTTCTATTCCGGTAAATATTGAGCAAACGGCATGAGACGCTTAGACACAGTGATGCGCCATCCATGCTTTCCGCACTCTAGGTGGTGTTTTAATAGGGTGGGCAAGGTCTCCGGGCATTAACTTGGCTGCCGATGAGCTCATGTTTGTGAAGCAGCCGTTAGCTGTTGCTTGTCCTGTTGTGTTCCTATAATTAGCCAATTCTAGTAAACTTCGCACCTGGCGTGCTTAAGCACCATCGTTTCTCTTTCGGAAACTCTTGAGCAAAGGATATGAGACGCTTAGACACGGTGATGCGCCATCCATGCTTCTCGCACTCTAGCTGGTGTTTTAATAGGGTGGGCGATGTATCCAGGTATTAACTTGGCTGCCGATGAGCTCATGTTTGTGAAACAGCTGTTAGTCGCTACTTGTCCTGTAGCATTCCTATAATTAGCCAATTCTTGTAAAGTTCGCACGTGGTGTGCTGAAGCATCATCGTTTCTCTTGCGGAAAAGCTTGTGCAAAGGACATGATGCGCTTAGACACTGTGATGCGCCATCCATGCTTCTCGCGCTCTAGCTGGTGTTTGAATAGGGTGGGCGAGGTCTCCGGGTATTAACTTGGCTGCCGATAAGCTCATGTTTGTGGAGCAGCCGTTAGCTGTTGCTTGTCTTGTAGTGTTCCCATTATTAGCCAATTCTTGTAAAGTTCGCACGTGGCGTGCTGAAGCATCATCGTTTCTCTTGCGGAAAATCTTAAGCAAAGGACATGAGACGCTTAGACACGGTTATGCGCCATCCATGCTTCTCGCGCTCCAGCTTGTGTTTGAATAATGTGGGCAGGTCTCCGGGAAAATACGTGGCTGCCGATAACGTTATGTTTGTGATGCAGCCGTTAGCCGTTCCTTTTCCTGTAGTGTTCCTATAATTAGACAATTCTAGTAAAGTTCGCACGTGGCTTGCTGAAGCATGATCATTTCTCTTGTGGAAAAATCTTGAGCAAAGACAATGAGACGCTTAGAAATAATAATAATTGGTTTTTGGGGAAAGGAAATGGCGCAGTATCTGTCTCATATATATCGTTGGACACCTGAACCGCGCCGTAAGGGAAGGGATAAAATAGGGAGTGAAAGAAGAAAGGAAGAAAGGGGCACCGTAGTCGAGGGCTCCTGAATAATTTCGACCACCTGGGGATCTTTAACTTGCACTGACATCGCACAGCACACGGACGCCTTAGCGTTTTTCCTCCATAAAAAAACGGTGATTCGCCATCCATGCTTCTCGGGCTCCAGCTAGTGTTCGAATAGGGTGGGCGAGGTCTCCGCGTATTAACTTGGCTGCCGAAGAGGTCATGTTTGTGAAGCAGCCGTTAGCCGTTGCTAGTCCTTTAGTGTTCCTATAATTAGCCAATTCCTAAACGTTCGCACGAGCCGTGCTGAAGCATGATCGTTTCTCTTGTGGAAAATCTTGAGCAAAGGACATGAGACGCTTGGACAAGGTGATGCGCCATCCATTCTTCTCGCCCTCCTGCTGGCGTTTGAATAGGGTGGGCGAGGTCTCCGGGTATTATCTTGGCTGCCGACGAGCTCATGTTTGTGAAGCAGCCGTTAGCTGTTGCTTGTCCTGTAGTGTTCCTATAATTAGCCAATTCTAGTAAAGTTCGCACGTGGCGTGCTGAGGCATCATCGTTTATCTTGCGGACAATATTGAGCAAAGCACTTGAGGCGCTTAGACACGGTGATGCGCCACCCATGCTTCTCGCGCTCTAGCTGGTGTTTGAATAGGGTGGGCGAGGTCTCCGGGTATTGGCTTTGTTACCGATGAGGTCATTTTTGTGAAGCAGCCGCTAGCCGTTGCTTGTCATGTAGTGTTCTTATAGATACCCAATTCTCGTAAACTTCGCACGTGGCCTGCTGAACCATCATTGTTTCTATTCCGGAAAATCTTGAGCAAAGGACCTGAGACGCTTAGACAAGGTGATGCGCAATACATCCATGGTTCTCGCGCTCTAGGTGGTGCTTGAATAGGGTGGGCGAGGTCTCCGAGCATTACCTTGGCTGCCGGTGAGCTCATGTTTGTGAAGCAGCCGTTAGCTGTTGCTTGTACTCTAGTGTTCCTATAATTAGCCAATTCTCTTAAAGTTCGCACGTGGCGTCCCGAAGCATCATCGTTTCTCTTGCGGAAAATCTTGAGCAAAGGACATGAGACGCTTAGACACGGTGATGCGCCACCCATGCTTCTCGCGCTCTAGCTGGTGTTCGAATAGGGTGGGCGAGGTCTTCGCGTATTAACTTGGCTGCCGAAGAGGTCATGTTTGTGAAGCAGCCGTTACCCGTTGCTAGTCCTTTAGTGTTCCTATAATTAGCCAATTCTTAAATGTTCGCACGAGCCGTGCTGAAGCATGATCGTTTCTCTTGTGGAAAATCTTGAGCAAAGGACATGAGACGTTTGGACAAAGTGATGCGCCATCCATTCTTCTCTCGCTCCTGCTGGCGTTTGAATAGGGTGGGCGAGGTCTCCGGGTATTATCTTGGCTGCCGACGAGCTCATGTTTGTGAAGCAGCTGTTAGCTGTTGCTTGTCCTGTAGTGTTCCTATAATTAGCCAATTCTAGTAAAGTTCGCACGTGGCGTGCTGAAGCATCATCGTTTATCTTGCGGACAATATTGAGAAAAGGACTTGAGGCACTTAGACACGGTGATGCGCCACAAATGCTTCTCGCGCTCTAGCTGGTGTTTGAATAGGGTGGGCGAGGTCTCCGGGTATTGGCTTTGTTACCGATGAGGTCATTTTTGTGAAGCAGCCGCTAGCCGTTGCTTGTCATGTAGTGTTCTTATAGATACCCAATTCTCGTAAACTTCGCACATGGCCTGCTGAACCATCATTGTTTCTATTCCGGAAAATCTTGAGCAAAGGACCTGAGACGCTCAGACACTCTGATGAGCCATCCATGCTTCTCGTGCTAGCTGGTGTTTCAATAGGGTGGGCAAGGTCTCCGGGTATTAACTTGGCTGCCGATGAGGTCGTGTTTGGGAAGCAGCCGCTAGCTGTTGCTTGTCCTGTAGTATTCCTCTAATTATCCAATTCTAGTAAAGTTCGCACGTGGCGTGCTGAAGCATCATCGTTTCTCGTACGGAAAATCTTGAGCAAAGGACATGAGACGCTCAGATATAGTGATGCGCCATCCATGCTTCTCGCGCTCTAGCTGGTGTTTGAATAGGGTGGGCGATGTCTCCGGGTATTAACTTGGCTGCCGATGAGCTCATGGCTTTGAAGCAGCCGTTAGCTCTTGCTTCTCCTGTAGTGTTCTTATAATTATCCAATTCTAGTAAAGTTCGCACGTGGTGTGCTGAAGCATCATCGTTTCTCTTGCGGAAACGCTTGTGCAAAGGACCCGATGCGCTTAGACACTGTGATGCGCCATCCATGGTTCTCGTGCTCTAGCTGGTGTTTGAATAGGGTGGGCGAGGTGTCCGGGTATTAACTTGGCTGCCGATGAGCTCATGGTTGTGAAGCAGCCGTTAGCTGTTGCTTGTCCTGTTGTGTTCCTATAATTAGATAATTTCTAGTAAAGTTCGCACCTGGCGTGCTTAAGCACCATCGTTTCTCTTTCATAAAATCTTGAGGAAAGACATGAGACGCTCAGACATGGTAACGCGCCACCCATGCTTCTCGCGCTCTAGCTTGTGTTTGAAAAGGATGTGCAGGTCTCCGGGTATTAACTTGGCTGCCGATGAGGTCATGCTTGTGAAGCAGCCGTTAGCAGTTGCTTGTCCTGTAATGTTCCTATAATTAGCCAATTCTAGTAAAGTTCGCACAAGCCTTGCTGAAGCATGATCGTTTCTCTTGCGGAAAATCTTGAGCTAAGGATATGAGACGCTTAGACACGGTGATGCGCCATCCATGCTTCTCGCACTCTAGCGGGTGTTTTTATAGGGTGGGCGATGTATCCAGTTATTAACTTGGCTGCCGATGAGCTCATGTTTGTGAAGCAGCCGTTAGTCGCTGCTTGTCCTGTAGCGTTCCTATAATTAGCCAATTCTTGTAAAGCTCTCACGTGGTGTACTGAAGCATCATCGTTTCTCTTGCGGAAAAGCTTATTCAAAGGACATGATGCGCTTAGACACTGTGAGGCGCCATCCCTGCTTGTCGCACGCTAGCTGGTGTTTGAATAGGGTGGGCGAGGTCTGCGGGTCATAACTTGGCTGCCGATGAGGTCACGTTGAAGAAGAAGCCGCTAGCTTTTGCTTGTCCAGTAGTGTTCCTATAATTAGCCAATTCAAGTAAATTTTGCACGTGGCGTGTTGAACCATCATTGTTTCTATTCCGGAAAATATTGAGCAAAGAACATGAGACGCTTAGACACAGTGATGCGCATCCATACTTCCCGCACTCTTGGTGGTGTTTTAATAGGGTGGGCGAGTTATCCGGGTATTAACTTGGCTGCCGATGAGGTCATGTTTGTGAAGCAGCCGTTAGCTGTTGCTTGTCCTGTAGTGTTCCTATGATTAGCCAATTCTAGTACAGTTCGCACGTGGCGAGCTGAAGCATCATTGTTTATCTTGCGGGCAATATTGAGCAAAGGACATGAGACGCTTAGACACGGTGATGCGCCATCCATGCTTCTCGCACTCTAGGTGGTGTTTGAATAGGGTGGGCGAGGTCTCCGGGCATTAACTTGGCTGCCGATGACCTCATGTTTGTGAAGCAGCCATTAGCTGTTGCTTGTCCTGTAGTGTTCCTATGATTAGCCAATTATAGTAAATTTCGCACGTGGCGTACTGAAGCATCATCGTTTCTTTTTGCAGAAAATCTTCAGCAAAGGACATGAGACGCTTAGACACGGTGATGCGCCATCCATGCTTCTCGCGCTCTATCTGGTGTTTGAATAGGGTGGGCGAGGTCTCCGGGTATTAATTTGGCTGCCCATGAGCTCATGTTTGTGAAGCAGCTGTTAGCTGTTCCTTGTCCTGTAGTGTTCCTATAATTAGCCAATTCTTGGGAACATCGCATGTGGCGTGCTGAAGCATCATCGTTTCTCTTTCGGAAAATCTTATGCAAAGGACATGAGACGCTTAGTCACGGTTATGCGCCATCCATGCTTCTCGCGCTCCAGCTTGTGTTTGAATAGGGTGGGCAGGTCTCCGGGTATTAACATGGCTGCCGATGAGGTAATGTTTGTGGTGCAGCCGTTAGCCGTTCCTTTTCCTGTAGTGTTCCTATGATTAGACAATTCTAGTAAAGTTCGCACGTGGCTTGCTGAAGCAGGATCATTTCTCTTGTGGAAAAATCTTGAGCAAAGGACATGAGACGCTTAGGCAGGGTGATGCGCTATCCATGCTTCTCGCGCTCTAGCTGGTGTTTGAATAGGGTGGGCGAGGTCTCCGGGTATTAACTTGGCTGCCGATGAGCTCACGTTTGTGAAGCAGCTGTTAGCTGTTCCTTTTCCTGTAGTGATCCTATAATTAGCCAATTCTTGTGAACATCGCATGTGGCGTGCTGAAGCATCATCGTTTCTCTTGCGGAAAATCTTATGCAAAGGACATGAGACGCTTAGACACGGTTATGCGCCATCCATGCTTGTCGCGCTCTAGCTGGTGTTTGAATAGAGTGTGCAGGTCTCCGGGTATTAACTTGGCTGCCGACGAGCTCATGTTTGTGAAGCAGCCGTTAGCTGTTGCTTGTCCTGTAGTGTTCCTATAATTAGTCAATTCTAGTAAAGTTCGCACGTGGCGTGCTGAAGCATCATCGTTTATCTTGCGGACAATATTGAGCAAAGGACATGAGACGCTTAGACACGCTGATGAGCCATCCATGCTTCTCGTGCTCTAGCTGGTGTTTCAATAGGGTGGGCAAGGTCTCCGGGTATTAAATTGGCTGCCGATGAGCTCATGTTTGTGAAGCAGCCGTGAGGTTTTGCTTGTCCTGTTGTGTTCCTATAATTAGCCAATTCTAGTAAATTTCGCTCCTGGCGTGCTTAAGCACCATCGTTTCTCTTTCATAAAATCTTGAGCAAAGACATGAGACGCTCAGACATGGTAACGCGCCACCCATGCTTCTCGCGCTCTAGCTGGTGTTTGAATAGGGTGGGCAGGTCTCCGGGTATTAAGTTGGCTGCCGATGAGGCCATGTTTGTGAAGCAGCCGTTAGCAGTTGCTTGTCCTGCAGTGTTCCTACAATTAACCAATTCTAGTAAAGTTCGCACAAGCCGTGCTGAAGCATGATCGTTTCTCTTTCGGAAAAGCTTGTGCAAAGGACATGATGCGCTTAGACACTGTGATGCGCCATCCATGCTTCTTGCGCTCTAGCTGGTGTTTGAATAGGGTGGGCGAGGTCTCCGGGTATTTACTTGGCTGCCGATATGCTCATGTTTGTGAAGCAGCCGTTAGCTGTTGCTTCTCTTGTAGTGTTCCCATTATTAGCCAATTCTTGTAAAGTTCGCAGGTGGCGTGCTGAAGCATCATCGTTTCTCTTGCGGAAAATCTTAAGCAAAGGGCATGAGACGCTTAGACACGGTTATGCGCCATCCATGCTTGTCGCGCTCTAGCTGGTGTTGGAATAGGGTGGGAGAGGTCTCCGGGTATTAACTTGGCTGCCAATGAGCTCATGTCTGTGAAGCAGCTGTTAGCTGTTCCTTGTCCTGTAGTGTTCCTATAATTAGCCAATTCTTGTGAACATCGCAGGTGGCGTGCTGAAGCATCATCGTTTCTCTTGCGGCAAATCTTATGCAAAGGACATGAGACGCTTAGACACGGCGATGCGCCATCCACGCTTCTCGCGCTCTAGCTGGTGTTGGAATAGGGTGGGAGAGGTCTCCGGGTATTAACTTGGCTGCCAATGAGCTCATGTCTGTGAAGCAGCTGTTAGCTGTTCCTTGTCCTGTAGTGTTCCTATTATTAGCCAATTCTTGTGAACATCGCAGGTGGCGTGCTGAAGCATCATCGTTTCTCTTGCGGCAAATCTTATGCCAAGGACATGAGACGCTTAGACACGGCGATGCGCCATCCACGCTTCTCGCGCTCTAGCTGGTGTCTGAATAGGGTGGGCGAGGTCTCCGGGTATTAACTTGGCTGCCGATGAGGTCATGTTTGTGAAGCAGCCGTTAGCAGTTTTTGTCGTGTAGTGTTCCTATAATTAGGCAATTCTTAAAAATTAGCACGAGCCGTGATGAAGCATGATCGTTTCTCTTCCGGAAAATCTTGAGCAAAGGACATGAGACGCTTAGACACGGTGATGCACCATCCATGCTTCTCGTGCTCTAGCTGGTGTTTGAATATGGTGGGCGCGGTCTCCGGGTATTAACTTGCCTGCCGATGAGCTCATGGCTGTGAAGCATCCGTTAGCTGTTGCTTGTCCTGTAGTGTTCCTATAATTAGCCAATTCTAGTAAAGTTCGCACATGGCGTGCTGAAGCATCATCGTTTCTCTTTCGGAAAATCTTGAGCAGAGGACATGAGACGCTTAGATACGGTTATGCGCCATCCATGCTTCTCGCACTCTAGCTGGTGTTTTAATAGGGTGGGCGTGGTATCCGGGTATTAACTTGGCTGCCGATGAGGTCATGTTTGTGAAGCAGCTGTTAGCAATTCCTTGTCCTCTAGTGTTCCTATAATTAGCCAATTCTAGTAAATTTCGCATGTGGCGTGCTGAACCATCATTGTTTCTCTTCCGGAAAATCTTGAGCAAAGGACCTGAGACGCTTCGACACGGTGATGCGCAATCCATGCTTCTCGCACTCTAGGTGGTGCTTGAATATTGTGGGCGAGGTCTCCGGGCATTAACTTGGCTGCCGGTGAGCTCATGTTTGTGAAGCAGCCGTTAGCTGTTGCTTGTCCTGTAGTGTTCCTATATTTAGACAATTCTAGTAAAGTTCGCACGTGGCGTGCTGAAGCACCATCGTTTCGGTTTCGGAAAATCTTGTGCAAAGGACATGAGACGCTTAGACACGGTGATGCGCCATCCATTCTTCTCGCGCTCCTGCTGGCGTTTGAATAGGGTGGGCGAGGTCTCCGGATATTATCTTGGCTGCCGACGAGCTCATGTTTGTGAAGCAGCCGTTAGCTGTTGCTTGTCCTGTAGTGTTCCTATAATTAGCCAATTCTAGAAAAGTTCGCACGTGACGTGCTGAAGCATCATCGTTTATCTTGCGGACAATATTGAGCAAAGGACATGAGACGCTTAGACACTCTGATGAGCCATCCATGCTTCTCGTGCTCTAGCTGGTGTTTCAATAGGGTGGGCAAGGTCTCCGGGTATTAACTTGTCTGCCGATGAGGTCATGTTTGTGAAGCAGCCGCTAGCTGTTGCTTGTCCTATAGTGTTCCTCTAATTAGCCAATTATAGTAAATTTCGCACGTGGCGTACTGAAGCATCATCGTTTATCTTGCGGACAATATTGAGCAAAGGACATGAGACGCTTAGACACTCTGATGAGCCATCCATGCTTCTCGTGCTAGCTGGTGTTTCAATAGGGTGGGCAAGGTCTCCGGGTATTAACTTGGCTGCCGATGAGGTCGTGTTTGGGAAGCAGCCGCTAGCTGTTGCTTGTCCTGTAGTGTTCCTCTAATTATCCAATTCTAGTAAAGTTCGCACGTGGCGTGCTGAAGCATCATCGTTTCTCGAACGGAAAATCTTGAGCAAAGGACATGAGACGCTCAGATATAGTGATGCGCCATCCATGCTTCTCGCGCTCTAGCTGGTGTTTGAATAGGGTGGGCGATGTCTCCGGGTATTAACTTGGCTGCCGATGAGCTCATGGCTTTGAAGCAGCCGTTAGCTCTTGCTTCTCCTGTAGTGTTCCTATAATTATCCAATTCTAGTAAAGTTCGCACGTGGTGTGCTGAAGCATCATCGTTTCTCTTGCGGAAACGCTTGTGCAAAGGACCCGATGCGCTTAGACACTGTGATGCGCCATCCATGGTTCTCGTGCTCTAGCTGGTGTTTGAATAGGGTGGGCGAGGTGTCCGGGTATTAACTTGGCTGCCGATGAGCTCATGGTTGTGAAGCAGCCGTTAGCTGTTGCTTGTCCTGTTGTGTTCCTATAATTAGCCAATTCTAGTAAAGTTCGCACCTGGCGTGCTTAAGCACCATCGTTTCTCTTTCATAAAATCTTGAGGAAAGACATGAGACGCTCAGACATGGTAACGCGCCACCCATGCTTCTCGCGCTCTAGCTTGTGTTTGAATAGGATGTGCAGGTCTCCGGGTATTAACTTGGCTGCCGATGAGGTCATGCTTGTGAAGCAGCCGTTAGCAGTTGCTTGTCCTGTAGTGTTCCTATAATTAGCCAATTCTAGTAAAGTTCGCACAAGCCTTGCTGAAGCATGATCGTTTCTCTTGCGGAAAATGTTGAGCTAAGGATATGAGACGCTTAGACACGGTGATGCGCCATCCATGCTTCTCGCACTCTAGCGGGTGTTTTTATAGGGTGGGCGATGTATCCAGTTATAAACTTGGCTGCCGATGAGCTCATGTTTGTGAAGCAGCCGTTAGTCGCTGCTTGTCCTGTAGCGTTCCTATAATTAGCCAATTCTTGTAAAGTTCTCACGTGGTGTACTGAAGCATCATCGTTTCTCTTGCGGAAAAGCTTATTCAAAGGACATGATGCGCTTAGACACTGTGAGGCGCCATCCCTGCTTGTCGCACGCTAGCTGGTGTTTGAATAGGGTGGGCGAGGTCTGCGGGTCATAACTTGGCTGCCGATGAGGTCACGTTGATGAAGCAGCCGTTAGCTGTTGCTTGTCCTGTAGCGTTCCTATATTTAGCCAATTCTAGTAAAGTTCGCACATGGCGTACTGAAGCATCATCGTTTCTCTTTCGGAAAATCTTGAGCAAAGGACATGAGACGCTTAGACACGGTGATGCGCCACCCATGCTTCTCGCGCTCTAGCTGGTGTTCGAATAGGGTGGGCGAGGTCTCCGCGTATTAACTTGGCTGCCGAAGAGGTCATGTTTGTGAAGCAGCCGTTACCCGTTGCTAGTCCTTTATTGTTCCTATAATTAGCCAATTCTTATATATTCGCACGAGCCGTGCTGAAGCATGATCGTTTCTCTTGTGGAAAATCTTGAGCAAAGGACATGAGACGCATGGACAAGGTGATGCGCCATCCATTCTTCTCGCGCTCCTGCTGGCGTTTGAAAAGGGAGGGTGAGGTCACCGGGTATTATCTTGGCTGCCGACGAGCTCATGTTTGTGAAGCAGCCGTTAGCTCTTGCTTGTCCTGTAGTGTTCCTATAATTAGCCAATTCTAGTAAAGTTCGCACGTGGCGTGCTGAAGCATCATCGTTTATCTTGCGGACAATATTGAGCAAAGGACATGAGACGCTTAGACACTCTGATGAGCCATCCATGCTTCTCGTGCTAGCTGGTGTTTCAATAGGGTGGGCAAGGTCTCCGGGTATTAACTTGGCTGCCGATGAGGTCGTGTTTGGGAAGCAGCCGCTAGCTGTTGCTTGTCCTGTAGTATTCCTCTAATTATCCAATTCTAGTAAAGTTCGCACGTGGCGTGCTGAAGCATCATCGTTTCTCGTACGGAAAATCTTGAGCAAAGGACATGAGACGCTCAGATATAGTGATGCGCCATCCATGCTTCTCGCGCTCTAGCTGGTGTTTGAATAGGGTGGGCGATGTCTCCGGGTATTAACTTGGCTGCCGATGAGCTCATGGCTTTGAAGCAGCCGTTAGCTCTTGCTTCTCCTGTAGTGTTCCTATAATTATCCAATTCAAGTAAAGTTCGCACGTGGTGTGCTGAAGCATCATCGTTTCTCTTGCGGAAACGCTTGTGCAAAGGACCCGATGCGCTTAGACACTGTGATGCGCCATCCATGGTTCTCGTGCTCTAGCTGGTGTTTGAATAGGGTGGGCGAGGTGTCCGGGTATTAACTTGGCTGCCGATGAGCTCATGGTTGTGAAGCAGCCGTTAGCTGTTGCTTGTCCTGTTGTGTTCCTATAATTAGCCAATTCTAGTAAAGTTCGCACCTGGCGTGCTTAAGCACCATCGTTTCTCTTTCATAAAATCTTGAGGAAAGACATGAGACGCTCAGACATGGTAACGCGCCACCCATGCTTCTCGCGCTCTAGCTTGTATTTGAAAAGGATGTGCAGGTCTCCGGGTATTAACTTGGCTGCCGATGACGTCATGCTTGTGAAGCAGCCGTTAGCAGTTGCTTGTCCTGTAGTGTTCCTATAATTAGCCAATTCTAGTAAAGTTCGCACAAGCCTTGCTGAAGCATGATCGTTTCTCTTGCGGAAAATCTTGAGCTAAGGATATGAGACGCTTAGACACGGTGATGCGCCATCCATGCTTCTCGCACTCTAGCGGGTGTTTTTATAGGGTGGGCGATGTATCCAGTTATTAACTTGGCTGCCGATGAGCTCATGTTTGTGATGCAGCCGTTAGTCGCTGCTTGTCCTGTAGCGTTCCTCTAATTAGCCAATTCTTGTAAAGCTCTCACGTGGTGTACTGAAGCATCATCGTTTCTCTTGCGGAAAAGCTTATTCAAAGGACATGATGCGCTTAGACACTGTGAGGCGCCATCCCTGCTTGTCGCACGCTAGCTGGTGTTTGAATAGGGTGGGCGAGTTATCCGGGTATTAACTTGGCTGCCGATGAGGTCATGTTTGTGAAGCAGCCGTTAGCTCTTGCTTGTCCTGTAGTGTTCCTATGATTAGCCAATTCTAGTACAGTTCGCACGTGGCGAGCTGAAGCATCATTGTTTATCTTGCGGACAATATTGAGCAAAGGACATGAGACGCTTAGACACGGTGATGCGCCATCCATGCTTCTCGCACTCTAGGTGGTGTTTGAATAGGGTGGGCGAGGTCTCCGGGTATTAATTTGGCTGCCCATGAGCTCATGTTTGTGAAGCAGCTGTTAGCTGTTCCTTGTCCTGTAGTGTTCCTATAATTAGCCAATTATAGTAAATTTCGCACGTGGCGTACTGAAGCATCATCGTTTCTTCTTGCAGAAAATCTTCAGCAAAGGACATGAGACGCTTAGACACGGTGATGCGCCATCCATGCTTCTCGCGCTCTAGCTGGTGTTTGAATAGGGTGGGCGAGGTCTCCGGGTATTAATTTGGCTGCCCATGAGCTCATGTTTGTGAAGCAGCTGTTAGCTGTTCCTTGTCCTGTAGTGTTCCTATAATTAGCCAATTCTTGGGAACATCGCAGGTGGCGTGCTGAAGCATCATCGTTTCTCTTTCGGAAAATCTTATGCAAAGGACATGAGACGCTTAGTCACGGTTATGCGCCATCCATGCTTCTCGCGCTCCAGCTTGTGTTTGAATAGGGTGGGCAGGTCTCCGGGTATTAACATGGCTGCCGATGAGGTAATGTTTGTGGTGCAGCCGTTAGCCGTTCCTTTTCCTGTAGTGTTCCTATGATTAGACAATTCTAGTAAAGTTCGCACGTGGCTTGCTGAGGCAGGATCATTTCTCTTGTGGAAAAATCTTGAGCAAAGGACATGAGACGCTTAGGCAGGGTGATGCGCTATCCATGCTTCTCGCGCTCTAGCTGGTGTTTGAATAGGGTGGGCGAGGTCTCCGGGTATTAACTTGGCTGCCGATGAGCTCATGTTTGTGAAGCAGCTGTTAGCTGTTCCTTTTCCTGTAGTGATCCTATAATTAGCCAATTCTTGTGAACATCGCATGTGGCGTGCTGAAGCATCATCGTTTCTCTTGCGGAAAATCTTATGCAAAGGACATGAGACGCTTAGACACGGTTATGCGCCATCCATGCTTGTCGCGCTCTAGCTGGTGTTTGAATAGAGTGTGCAGGTCTCCGGGTATTAACTTGGCTGCCGACGAGCTCATGTTTGTGAAGCAGCCGTTAGCTGTTGCTTGTCCTGTAGTGTTCCTATAATTAGTCAATTCTAGTAAAGTTCGCACGTGGCGTGCTGAAGCATCATCGTTTATCTTGCGGACAATATTGAGCAAAGGACATGAGACGCTTAGACACGCTGATGAGCCATCCATGCTTCTCGTGCTCTAGCTGGTGTTTCAATAGGGTGGGCAAGGTCTCCGGGTATTGGCTTTGTTAACGATGAGCTCATGTTTGTGAAGCAGCCGTGAGCTTTTGCTTGTCCTGTTGTGTTCCTATAATTAGCCAATTTTAGTAAAGTTCGCACCTGGCGTGCTTAAGCACCATCGTTTCTCTTTCATAAAATCTTGAGCAAAGACATGAGACGCTCAGACATGGTAACGCGCCACCCATGCTTCTCCCGCTCTAGCTGGTGTTTGAATAGGGTGGGCAGGTCTCCGGGTATTAAGTTGGCTGCCGATGAGGCCATGTTTGTGAAGCAGCCGTTAGCAGTTGCTTGTCCTGCAGTGTTCCTACAATTAGCCAATTCTAGTAAAGTTCGCACAAGCCGTGCTGAAGCATGATCGTGTCTCTTTCGGAAAAGCTTGTGCAAAGGACATGATGCGCTTAGACACTGTGATGCGCCATCCATGCTTCTTGCGCTCTAGCTGGTGTTTGAATAGGGTGGGCGAGGTCTCCGGGTATTTACTTGGCTGCCGATATGCTCATGTTTGTGAAGCAGCCGTTAGCTGTTCCTTGTCCTGTAGTGTTCCTATAATTAGCCAATTCTTGTGAACATCGCAGGTGGCGTGCTGAAGCATCATCGTTTCTCTTGCGGCAAATCTTATGCAAAGGACATGAGACGCTTAGACACGGCGATGCGCCATCCACGCTTCTCGCGCTCTAGCTGGTGTTGGAATAGGGTGGGAGAGGTCTCCGGGTATTAACTTGGCTGCCAATGAGCTCATGTCTGTGAAGCAGCTGTTAGCTGTTCCTTGTCCTGTAGTGTTCCTATTATTAGCCAATTCTTGTGAACATCGCAGGTGGCGTGCTGATGCATCATCGTTTCTCTTGCGGCAAATCTTATGCAAAGGACATGAGGCGCTTAGACACGGCGATGCGCCATCCACGCTTCTCGCGCTCTAGCTGGTGTCTGAATAGGGTGGGCGAGGTCTCTGGGTATTAACTTGGCTGCCGATGAGGTCATGTTTGTGAAGCAGCCGTTAGCAGTTTTTTGTCGTGTAGTGTTCCTATAATTAGGCAATTCTTAAAAATTAGCACGAGCCGTGATGAAGCATGATCGTTTCTCTTCCGGAAAATCTTGAGCAAAGGACATGAGACGCTTAGACACGGTGATGCACCATCCATGCTTCTCGTGCTCTAGCTGGTGTTTGAATATGGTGGGCGCGGTCTCCGGGTATTAACTTGCCTGCCGATGAGCTCATGGCTGTGAAGCATCCGTTAGCTGTTGCTTGTCCTGTAGTGTTCCTATAATTAGCCAATTCTAGTAAAGTTCGCACATGGCGTGCTGAAGCATCATCGTTTCTCTTTCGGAAAATCTTGAGCAGAGGACATGAGACGCTTAGATACGGTGATGCGCCATCCATGCTTCTCGCACTCTAGCGGGTGTTTTAATAGGGTGGGCGTGGTATCCGGGTATTAACTTGGCTGCCGATGAGGTCATGTTTGTGAAGCAGCTGTTAGCAATTCCTTGTCCTCTAGTGTTCCTATAATTAGCCAATTCTAGTAAATTTCGCATGTGGCGTACTGAACCATCATTGTTTCTCTTCCGGAAAATCTTGAGCAAAGGACCTGAGACGCTTCGACACGGTGATGCGCAATCCATGCTTCTCGCACTCTAGGTGGTGCTTGAATATTGTGGGCGAGGTCTCCGGCCATTAACTTGGCTGCCAGTGAGCTCATGTTTGTGAAGCAGCCGTTAGCTGTTGCTTGTCCTGTAGTGTTCCTATAATTAGCCAATTCTAGAAAAGTTCGCACGTGACGTGCTGAAGCATCATCGTTTATCTTGCGGACAATATTGAGCAAAGGACATGAGACGCTTAGACACTCTGATGAGCCATCCATGCTTCTCGTGCTCTAGCTGGTGTTTCAATAGGGTGGGCAAGGTCTCCGGGTATTAACTTGGCTGCCGATGAGGTCATGTTTGTGAAGCAGCCGCTAGCTGTTGCTTGTCCTGTAGTGTTCCTCTAATTAGCCAATTATAGTAAATTTCGCACGTGGCGTACTGAAGCATCATCGTTTATCTTGCGGACAATATTGAGCAAAGGACATGAGACGCTTAGACACTCTGATGAGCCATCCATGCTTCTCGTGCTAGCTGGTGTTTCAATAGGGTGGGCAAGGTCTCCGGGTATTAACTTGGCTGCCGATGAGGTCGTGTTTGGGAAGCAGCCGCTAGCTGTTGCTTGTCCTGTAGTGTTCCTCTAATTATCCAATTCTAGTAAAGTTCGCACGGTGCGTGCTGAAGCATCATCGTTTCTCGAACGGAAAATCTTGAGCAAAGGACATGAGACGCTCAGATATAGTGATGCGCCATCCATGCTTCTCGCGCTCTAGCTGGTGTTTGAATAGGGTGGGCGATGTCTCCGGGTATTAACTTGGCTGCCGATGAGCTCATGGCTTTGAAGCAGCCGTTAGCTCTTGCTTCTCCTGTAGTGTTCCTATAATTATCCAATTCTAGTAAAGTTCGCACGTGGTGTGCTGAAGCATCATCGTTTCTCTTTCGGAAAATCTTGAGCAAAGGACATGAGACGCTTAGACACTGGTGATGCGCCACCCATGCTTCTCGCGCTCTAGCTGGTGTTTGAATAGGGTGGGCAGGTCTCCGGGTATTAACTTGGCTGCCGATGAGGTCATGCTTGTGAAGCAGCCGTTAGCCGTTGCTTGTCCTGTAGTGTTCCTATAATTAGCCAATTCTAGTAAAGTTCGCACATGGCGTGCTGAAGCATCATCGTTTCTCTTGCGGAAAATCTTGAGCAAAGGATATGAGACGCTTAGACACGGTGATGCGCCATCCATGCTTCCCGCACTCTAGCGTGGTGTTTTAATAGGGTGGGCGAGTGTATCCGGGTATTAACTTGGCTGCCGATGAGGTCATGTTTGTGAAGCAGCCGTTAGCGTTGCTTGTCCTGTAGTGTTCCTATAATTAGCCAATTCTAGTAAAGTTCGCACGTGGCGTAGCTGAAGCATCATCGTTTCTCTTGCGGAAAATCTTGAGCAAAGGACATGAGACGCTTAGACACGGTGATGCGCCATCCATGCTTCTCGCACTCTAGCTGGTGTTTGAATAGGGTGGGCGAGGTCTCCGGGTCATTAACTTGGCTGCCGATGAGCTCATGTTGTGAAGCAGCCGTTAGCTGTTGCTTGTCCTGTAGTGTTCCTATAATTAGCCAATTCTAGTAAATTTCGCACGTGGCGTGCTGAAGCATCATCGTTTCTTTTCTGGAAAATCTTGAGCAAAGGACATGAGACGCTTAGACACGGTGATGCGCCATCCATGCTTCTCGCGCTCTAGCTGGTGTTTGAATAGGGTGGGCGAGGTCTCCGGGTATTAACTTTGGCTGCCGATGAGCTCATGTTTGTGAAGCAGCTGTTAGCCGTTGCTTGTCCTGTAGTGTTCCTATAATTAGCCAATTCTTGTAAATTCTGCACGTGGCGTGCTGAAGCATCATCGTTTCTCTTTCGGAAAATCTTGAGCAAAGGACATGAGACGCTTAGACACGGTGATGCGCCATCCATGCTTCTCGCGCTCTAGCTGGTGTTTGAATAGGGTGGGCGAGTTCTCCGGGTATTAACTTGGCTGCCGATGAGGTCATGCTTGTGAAGCAGCCGTTAGCCGTTTCTTGTCCTGTAGTGTTCCTATAATTAGGCAATTCTAGTAAAGTTCGCACGTGGCGTGCTGAAGCATGATCGTTTCTCTTCCGGAAAATCTTGAGCAAAGGACATGAGACGCTTAGACACGGTGATGCGCCATCCATGCTTCTCGCGCTCTAGCTGGTGTTTGAATAGGGTGGGCGAGGTCTCCGGGTATTAACTTGGCTGCCGATGAGCTCATGGTTGTGAAGCAGGCGTTAGCCGTTGCTTGTCCTGTAGTGTTCCTGATAATTAGCCAATTCTCGTAAAGTTCGCACGTGGCGTGCTGAAGCATCATTGTTTCTATTCCGGAAAATCTTGAGCAAAGGACCTGAGACGCGTAGACACGGTGATGCGCCATCCACGCTTCTCGCGCTCTAGGTGGTGCTTGAATAGGGCGGGCGAGGTCTCCGAGCATTAACTTGGCTGCCGGTGAGCTCATGTTTGTGAAGCAGCCGTTAGCTGTTGCTTGTCCTGTAGTGTTCCTATAATTAGCCAATTCTTGTAAACATCGCACGTGGCGTGCTGAAGCATCATCGTTTATCTTTCGGAAAATCTTGAGCAAAGGACATGAGACGCTTAGACAGTGTGATGCGCCATCCACGCTTCTCGCGCGCTAGCTGGTATTTGAATAGGGTGGGCGTGATCTCCGGGTATTGACTTGGCTACCGTTGAGGTCATCTTTGTGAAGCAGCCGTAAGCCGTTGCTTGTCCTGTAGTGTTCTTATAATTACCCAATTCTAGTAAAGTTCGCACGTGGCGTGCTGAACCATTATTGTTTCTATTCCGGAAAATCTTGAGCAAAGGACATGAGGCGCTTAGACACGGTGATGCGCCATCCATGCTTCTCGCGCTCTAGCTGGTGTTTGAATATGGTAGGCGAGGTCTCCGGGTATTGGCTTGGCTGCCGATGAGGTCATGGCTGTGAAGCAGCTGTTAGCCGTTGCTTGTCCTGTAGTGTTCCTATAATTAGCCAATTCTTGTAAAGTTCGCACGTGGCGTGCTGAAGCATCATTGTTTCTCTTCCGGAAAATCTTGAGCAAAGGATATGAGACGCGTAGACACGGTGATGCGCCATCCATGCTTCTCGCACTCTGGGTGGTGTTTGAATAGGGTGGGCGAGGTCTCCGGGTATTAACTTGGCTGCCGATGAGGTCATGTTTGTGAACCAGCCGTTAGCAGTTTCTTGTCCTGTAGTTTTCCTATAATTAGGCAATTCTTAAAATTAGCACGAGCCGTGATGAAGCATGATCGTTTCTCTTCCGGAAATTCTTGAGCAAAGGACATGAGACGCTTAGACACGGTGATGCACCATCCATGCTTCTCGTGCTCTAGCTGGTGTTTGAATATGGTGGACGAGGTCTCCGGGTATTAACTTGGCTGCCGATGAGCTCATGGCTGTGAAGCAGGCGTTAGCTGTTGCTTGTCCTGCAGTGTTGCTGATAATTAGCCAATTCTAGTAAAGTTCGCACAGTGGCGTGCTGAAGCATCATCGTTTCTCTTTCGGAAAATCTTGAGCAAAGGACATTAGACACTCAGACACGGTGATGCGCCATCCACGCTTCTTGCGCTCTAGCTGGTGTTTGAATAGGGTGGGCGAGGTCTCCGGGCATTAACTTGGCTGCCGATGAGCTCATGTTTGTGAAGTAGCCGTTAGCTGTTGCTTGTCCTGTAGTGTTCCTATAATTAGCCAATTCTTGTAAACATCGCACGTGGCGTGCTGAAGCATCATCGTTTATCTTTCGGAAAATCTTGAGCAAAGGACATGAGACGCTTAGACACGGTTATGCGCCATCCATGCTTATCGCGCTCTAGCTGGTGTTTGAATAGGGTGGGCGAGGTCTGCGGGTAATAACTTGGCTGCCGATGAGGTCATGTTTATGAAGAAGCCGCTAGCTTTTGCTTGTCCTGTAGTGTTCCTATATTTAGTCAATTCTCGTAAAGTTCGCACGTGGCGTGCTGAACCAATATTGTTTCTATTCCGGAAAATCTTAAGCTAAGGACATGAGGCGCTTAGAAAGGGTGATGCGACACCCATGCTTCTCTAGCTCTAGCTGGTGTTTGAATAGGTTGGCGAGGTCTCCGGGTATTGGCTTTGCTACCGATGAGGTCATGTTTGTGAAGCAGCCGTTAGCCTTTTCTTGTCCTGCAGTGTTCCTATAATTAGCCAATTCTCGTAAAGTTCGCACGTGGCGTGCTGAACCATCATTTTTTATATTCCGGAAAATCTTGAGCAAAGGACTTGAGACGCTTAGACACGGTGATGCGCAATCCATGCTTCTCGCACTCTTTGTGGTGCTTGAAAAGGGTGGGCGAGGTCTCTGGGCATTAACTTAGCTGCCAACGAGCTCATGTTTGTGAAGCAGCCATTAGGTGTTGCTTGTCCTGTAGTGTTCCTATAATAAGCCAATTCTAGTAAAGTTCGTACGTGGCGTGCTGAACCAGCATTGTTACTATTCCGATAAAACTTGAGCAAAGGACATGAGGCGCTTAGACACGGTGATGTACCACCCATGCTTCTCGCGCTCTAACTGGTGTTTGATTAGGGTGGGCGAGATTTCCGGGAATTAACTTGGCTGCCGATGAGGTCTTCTTTGTGAAGCAGCCGTTAGCCATTCCTTGTCCTGTAGTGTTCCTATAATCAGCCAATTCTCGTAAAGTTCGCACGTGGCGTGCTAAATCAGCATTGTTTCAATCCGGAAAATCTTGAGCTCAGGTCCTGAGACGGGTAGACACGGCGATGCGCAATCCATGCTTCTCGCACTGTAGGTGGTGCTTTAATAGGGTGGGCGAGGTCTCCGAGCATTAACCTGGCTGCCGGTGAGCTCATGTTTGTGAAGCAGCTGTTAGCTGTTGCTTGTTCTGTAGTGTTCCTAAAATTAGCCAATTCTAGTAAAGTTCGCACGTGGCGTGGTGAAGCACCATCGTTTCTCTTTCGGGAAATCTTGAGCAAAGGACATGAGACGCTTAGACATGGTGAGGCGCCACCCATGCTTCTCGCGCTCTAGCTGGTGTTTGACTAGAGTGGGCGAGGTCTCCGTGTATTAACTTGGCTGCCGATGAGCTCATGTTTGTGAAGCAGCCGTTAGCTGTTGCTTGTCCTGTAGTGTTCCTATAATTAGCCAATTCTAGTAAAGTTCGCACGTGGCGTGCTGAAGGAGCATCTTTTATTTTGTGGTAAAGTCTTTAGCAAAGGACATTAGACGCTTAGACACGGTGATGCGCCATGCATGCTTCTCGCGCTCTAGTTGGTGTTTGAATAGGGTGGGCGAGGTCTCCGGTTATTAACTTGGCTGCCAATGAGGTCATGTTTGTGAAGCAGCCGTTAGCTGTTGCTTGTCCTGTAATGTTCCTATAATTAGCCAATTCTAGTAAAGTTCGCACGTGGCGTGCTGAAGCATCATCGTTTCTCTTTCGGAAAATCTTGAGCAATGGACATGAGACGCTTAGATACGGTGAGCGCCATCCATGCTTCTCGCACTCTAGCTGGTGTTTTAATAGGGTGGGCGAGGTATCCGGGTATTAACTTGGCTGCCGATGTGTGCATGTTTGTGAAGCAGCCGTTAGCCATTCCTTGTCCTGTAGTGTTCCTATATTTAGCCAATTCTAGTAAATTTCGCGCGTGGCGTGCTGAACCATCATTGTTTCTATTCCGGATAATCTTGAGCAAAGGACCTGAGACGCTTAGACATGGTGATGCGCCACCTATGCTTCCCGCGCTCTAGCTGGTGCTGAAAAGGGTGGGCGAGATCTCTGGGAATTAACTTGGCTGCCGATAGGGTCATGTTTGTGAAGCAGCCGTTAGCGATTCCTTGTCCTGTTGTGTTCCTATAATTAGCAAATTCTCGTAAAGTTCGCACGTGGCGTGCTAAAGCATGATCGTATCTCTTACGGAAAATCTTGAGCAAAGGACATGAGACGCTTAGACAGGGTGATGCGCTATCCACGCTTCTCTTGCTCTAGCTGGTGTTTGATAAGGGTGGGCGAGGTCTCCAGGTATTGACTTGGCTACCGATAAGGTCATGTTAGTGAAGCAGCCGTTAGCCGTTGCTTGTCCAGTAGTGTTCCTATAATTATCCAATTCTCGTAAAGTTCGCACGTGGCGTGCTGAACAACCATTATTTCTATTCCGGAAAATCTTGAGCAAAGGACCTGAGACGCTTAGACACGGTGATGCGTAATCCATGCTTCTAGAACACTGGGTGGTGCTTGAATAGGGTGGGCGAGGTCTCCGGGAATTAACTTGGCTGCCGATGAGCTCATGTTTGTGAAGCAGCCGTTAGATGTTGCTTGTCCTGTAGTGTTCCTATAATTAGCCTATTCTTGTAAAGTTCGCACGAGCCGTACTGAAGCAGGATCGTTTCTCTTTCGGAAAATCTTGAGCAAAGGACATGAGACGCTTAGACAGGGTGATGCGCTATCCACGCTTCTCGTGCTCTAGCTGGTGTTTGAATAGGGTGGGCGAGGTCTCCGGGTATTGACTTGGCTACCGATGCGGTCATGTCTGTGAAGCAGCTGTTAGCCGTTGCTTGTCCAGTAGTGTTCCTATAATTATCCAAATCTCGTAATGTTCGCACGTGGCGTGCTGAACAACCATTATTTTTATTCCGGAAAATCTTGAGCAAAGGACCTGAGACGCTTAGACACGGTGATGCGCAATCCATGCTTCTCGCACTCTAGGTGGTGCTTGAATAGGGTGGGCGAGGTCTCCGGGTATTAACTTGGCTGCCGATGAGCTCAGGTTTGTGAAGCAACCGTTAGCCATTTCTTGTCCTGTAGTGTTCCTATAACTAGCCAATTCTAGTAAATTGCGCACGTGGCGTGCTGAACTATCAATGTTTCTCTTCCGCAAAATCTTGAGCAAAGGCCCTGAGACGCTTAGACACGGTGATGCGCAATCCATGCTTCTCGCACTCTAGGTGGAGCTTGAATAAGGTGGGCGAGGTCTCCGGGCATTAACTTGGCTGCCGATGAGCTCATGTTTGTGAAGCAGCCATTAGCTGTTGCTTGTCCTGTAGTGTTCCTATAATTAGCCAATTCTACTAAAGTTCGTACGTGGCGTGCTGAACCAGCTTTGTTCCTATTCCGAAAAACCTTGAGCAAAGGACTGAAGCGCTTAGACACGGTGATGAGGCACACATGCTTCTCGCGCTCTAGCTGGTGCTTGATTAGGGTGGGCGAGGTCTTCGGGAATTAACTTGGCTGCCGATGAGGTCTTGTTTGTGAAGCAGCCGTTACCCATTCCTTGTCCTGTAGTGTTCCTATAATTAGCCAATTCTCGTAATGTTCGCACGTGGCGTGCTGAAGCATGATCGTTTCTCTTGCGGAAAATCTTGAGCAAAGGACATAAGACGCTCAGACACGGTGATGCGCCATCCACGCTTCTCCCGCTCTAGCTGGTGTTTGAACAGGGTGGGCGAGGTCTCCGGGTTTTGACTTGGCTACCGATTCGGTCATGTATGTGAAGCAGTCGTTAGCCGTTGCTTGTCCAGTAGTGTTCCTATAATTAGCCAATTCTAGTAAATTTCGCACGTGGGGAAATGAAGCATCATCGTTTCTCTTGCGTAAAAATCTTGAGCAAAGGACATGAGATGCTTAGACACAGTGATGCGCCATCCATGATTCTCGCACTCTAGGTGGTGCTTGAATAGGGTGGGCGAGGTCTCCGAGCATTAACTTGGCTGCCGGTGAGCTCATGTTAGTGAAGCAGCCGCTTGCTGTTGCTTGTCCTGTAGTGTGCCTATTATTAGCCAATTCCAGTAAACTTCGCACGTGGTGTGTTGAACCATTATTGTTTTTATTCTGGAAAATCTTGAGCAAAGAACATGAGGCGCTTAGACACGGTGATGCGCCACCCATGCTTCTAGCGCTCTAGCTGGTGTTTGAATAGGGTGGGCTAGGTCTGCGGGTATTGGCTTTGTTAACGATGAGGTCATTTTTGTGAAGCAGTAGTTAGCCGTTGCTTGTCCAGTAGTGTTCCTATAATTAGCCAATTCAAGTAAATTTTGCACGTGGCGTGTTGAACCATCATTGTTTCTATTCCGGAAAATATTGAGCAAAGGACATGAGACGCTTAGACACAGTGATGCGCATCCATACTTCCCGCACTCTTGGTGGTGTTTTAATAGGGTGGGCGAGTTATCCGGGTATAACTTGGCTGCCGATGAGGTCATGTTTGTGAAGCAGCCGTTAGCTGTTGCTTGTCCTGTAGTGTTCCTATAATTAGCCAATTCTAGTACAGTTCGCACGTGGCGAGCTGAAGCATCATCGTTTATCTTGCGGACAATATTGAGCAAAGGACATGAGACGCTTAGACACGGTGATGCGCCATCCATGCTTCTCGCACTCTAGGGGGTGTTTGAATAGGGTGGGCGAGGTCTCCGGGCATTAACTTGGCTGCCGATGACCTCATGTTTGTGAAGCAGCCATTAGCTGTTGCTTGTCCTGTAGTGTTCCTATAATTAGCCAATTATAGTAAATTTCGCACGTGGCGTACTGAAGCATCATCGTTTCTTTTTGCAGAAAATCTTCAGCAAAGGACATGAGACGCTTAGACACGGTGAAGTGCCATCCATGCTTCTCGCGCTCTAGCTGGTGTTTGAATAGGGTGGGCGAGGTCTCCGGGTAATAATTTGGCTGCCGATGAGCTCATGTTTGTGAAGCAGCTGTTAGCTGTTCCTTGTCCTGTAGTGTTCCTATAATTAGCCAATTCTTGGGAACATCGCAGGTGGCGTGCTGAAGCATCATCGTTTCTCTTTCGGAAAATCTTATGCAAAGGACATGAGACGCTTAGACACGGTTATGCGCCATCCATGCTTCTCGCGCTCCAGCTTGTGTTTGAATAGGGTGGGCAGGTCTCCGGGTATTAACATGGCTGCCGATGAGGTAATGTTTGTGGTGCAGCCGTTAGCCGTTCCTTTTCCTGTAGTGTTCCTATGATTAGACAATTCTAGTAAAGTTCGCACGTGGCTTGCTGAAGCAGGATCATTTCTCTTGTGGAAAAATCTTGAGCAAAGGACATGAGACGCTTAGAAATAATAATAATTGGTTTTTGGGGAAAGGAAATGGCGCAGTATCTGTCTCATATATATCGTTGGACACCTGAACCGCGACGTAAGGGAAGGGATAAAGGAGGGAGTGAAAGAAGAAAGGAAGAAAGGGGCACCGTAGTCGAGTGCTCCGGAATAATTTCCACCACCTGGGGATCTTTAACATGCACTGACATCGCACAGCACACGGACGCCTTAGCGTTTTTCCTCCATAAAAAAACGGTGATTCGCCATCCATGCTTCTCGCGTTCCAGCTAGTGTTTGAATAGGGTGGGCCAGTTCCCCCTGTGTTAACGTGGCTGCCGATGAGGTCATGTTTGCGAAGCAGCCGATAGCTGTTGCTTGTCCTGTAGTGTTCCTATAATTAGCCAATTCTCTTAAAGTTCGCACGTGGCGTGCCGAAGCATCATCGTTTCTCTTGCGGAAAATCTTCAGCAAAGGACAAGAGACGCTTAGACACGGTGATACGCCACCCATGCTTCTCGCGCTCTAGCTGGTGTTCGAATAGGGTGGGCGAGGCCTCCGGGTATTAACTTGGCTGCCGAAGAGGTCATGTTTGTGAAGAAGCCGTTAGCTGTTGCTTGTCCTGTAGTGTTCCTCTAATTAGCCAATTATAGTAAATTTCGCACGTGGCGTACTGAAGAATCATCCTTTCTCCTGCGGAAAATCTTCAGCAAAGGACATGAGACGCTTAGACACGGTGATGCGCCATCCATGCTTCTCGCACTCTAGCTGGGGTTTTAATAGGGTGGGCGATGTATCCAGGTATTAACTTGGCTGCCGATGAGCTCATGTTTGTGAAGCAGCCGTTATTCGCTGCTTGACCTGTAGCTTTCCTATAATTAGCCAATTCTTGTAAAGCTCGCACGTGGTGTGCTGAAGCATCATCGTTTCTCTTGCGGAAAAGCTTATTCAAAGGACATGATGCGCTTAGACACTGTGATGCGCCATCCCTGCTTGTCGCGCTCTAGCTGGTGTTTGAATAGGGTGGGCGAGGTCTGCGGGTCTTAACTTGACTGCCGATGAGGTCATGTTGATGAAGAAGCCGCTAGCTTTTGCTTGTTCTGTAGTGTTCCTATAATTAGCCAATTCTAGTAAATTTCGCACGTGGCGTGCTGAACCATTATTGTTTTTATTCAGGAAAATCTTGAGCAAAGAACATGAGGCGCTTAGACACGGTGATGCGCCACCCATGCTTCTCGCGCTCTAGCTGGTGTTTGAATAGGGTGGGCGAGGTCTCCGGGTATTAACTTGGCTGCCGATGAGGTCATGTTTGCGAAGCAGCCGCCAGCTGTTGCTTGTCCGGCAGTGTTCCCCCAATTAGCCAATTATGGTAAATTTCGCACGTGGCGCACTGAAGCATCATCGTTTCTCTTGCAGAAAATCTTCAGGAAGGGACATGCGACGCTTAGACACGGTGATGCGCCATCCATGCTTCTCGCGCTCTAGCTGGTGTTTGAATAGGATGGGCGAGGTCTCCGGGTATTAACTTGGCTGCCGATGAGCTCATGTTTGTGAAGCAGCTGTTAGCTGTTCCTTGTCCTGTAGTGTTCCTATAATTAGCCAATTCTTGTGAACATCGCAGGTGGCGTGCTGAAGCATCATCGTTTCTCTTGCGGAAAATCTTATGCAAAGGACATGAGACGCTTAGACACGGTTATGCGCAATCCATGCTTGTCGCGCTCTAGCTGTTGTTTGAATAGGGTGTGCAGGTCTCCGGGTATTAACTTGGCTGCCGGTGAGCTCATGTTTGTGAAGCAGCCGTTAGCTGTTGCTTGTCCTGTAGTGTTCCTATAATTAGCCAATTCTAGAAAAGTTCGCACGTGACGTGCTGAAGCATCATCGTTTATCTTGCGGACAATATTGAGCAAAGGACATGAGACGCTTAGACACTCTGATGAGCCATCCATGCTTCTCGTGCTCTAGCTGGTGTTTTAATAGGGTGGGCAAGGTCTCCGGGTATTAATTTGGCTGCCGATGATGTCATGTTTGTGAAGCAGCCGCTAGCTGTTGCTTGTCCTGTAGTGTTCCTATAATTAGCCAATTCTAGTAAATTTCGCACGTGGCGTGCTGAACCATCATTGTTTCTCTTCCGGAAAATCTTGAGCAAAGGACCGGAGACGCTTAGACACGGTGATGCGCAATCCATGCTTCTCGCATTCTAGGTGGTGCTTGAATAGGGTGGGCGAGGTCTCCGGGCATTAACTTGGCTGCCGATGAGCTCATGTTTGTGAAGTAGCCGTTAGCTGTTGCTTGTCCTGTAGTGTTCCTATAATTAGCCAATTCTTGTAAACATCGCACGTGGCGTGCTGAAGCATCATCGTTTATCTTTCGGAAAATCTTGAGCAAAGGACATGAGACGCTTAGACGCGGTGATACGCCACCCATGCTTCTCGCGCTCTACCTGGTGTTCGAATAGGGTGGGCGAGGTCTCCGGGTATTAACTTGGCTGCCGAAGAGGTCATGTTTGTGAAGCAGCCGTTAGCCGTTGCTAGTCCTTTAGTGTTCCTATAATTAGCCAATTCTTAAAAGTTCGCACAAGCCGTGCTGAAGCATGATCGTTTCTCTTGTGGAAAATCTTGAGCAAAGGACCTGAGGCGCTTAGACACGGTGATGCGCAATACATCCATGGTTCTCGCACTCTAGCTGGTGTTTTAATAGGGTGGGCGATGTATCCAGGTATTAACTTGTCTGCCGATGAGCTCATGTTTGTGAAGCAGCCGTTATTCGCTGCTTGTCCTGTAGCGTTTCTATAATTAGCCAATTCTTGTAAAGTTCGCACGTGGTGTGCTGAAGCATCATCGTTTCTCTTGCGGAAAAGCTTATTCAAAGGACATGATGCGCTTAGACACTATGATGCGCCATCCCTGCTTGTCGTGCTCTAGCTGGTGTTTGAATAGGGTGGGCGAGGTCTGCGGGTCTTAACTTGGCTGCCGATGAGGTCATGTTGATGAAGAAGCCGCTAGCTTTTTCTTGTTCTGTAGTGTTCCTATAATTAGCCAATTCTAGTAAATTTCGCACGTGGCGTGCTGAACCATTATTGTTTTTATTCAGGAAAATCTTGAGCAAAGCACATGAGGCGCTTAGACACGGTGATGCGCCAGCCATGCTTCTCGCGCTCTAGCTGGTGTTTGAATAGGGTGGGCGAGGTCTCCGGGTATTTACTTGGGTGCCGATGAGCTCATGTTTGTGAAGCAGCCGTTAGCAATTTCTTGTCCTTTAGTTTTCTTATAATTAGCCAATTCTCGTCAAATTCGCACGTGGTGTGCTGAACCATCATTTTTTATATTCCGGAAAATCTTGAGCAAAGGACTTGAGACGCTTAGACACGGTGATGCGCAATCCATGCTTCTCGCACTCTAGGTGGTGCTTGAATAGGGCGGGCGAGGTCTTCGAGCATTAACTTGGCTGCCGGTGAGCTCATGTTTGTGAAGCAGCCGTTAGCTGTTGCTTGTCCAGTAGTGTTCCTATAATTAGCCAATTCTAGTAAAGTTCGCACGTGGCGTGGTGAAGCACCATCGTTTCTCTTTCGGGAAATCTTGAGCAAAGGACATGAGACGCTTAGACATGGTGAGGCGCCACCCATGCTTCTCGCGCTCTAGCTGGTGTTTGAGTAGGGTGGGCGAGGTCTCCGGGTATTAACTTGGCTGCCGATGAGGACATGTTTGTGAAGCAGCTGTTAGCCGTTTGCTTGTCATGTAGTGTTCTTATAGTTAGCCAATTCTCGCAAAGTTCGCACGTGGCGTGCTGAACCATCATTGTTTCTATTCCGGAAAATCTTGAGCAAAGGACCTGAGACGCTTAGACACGGTGAAGCGCAATCCATGCTTCTCGCACTCTTTGTGGTGCATGAATAGGGTGGGCGAAGTCTCCGGGCATTAACTCGGCTGCCGATGAGCTCATGTTTGTGAAGCAGCCATTAGCTGTTGCTTGTCCGGTAGTGTTCCTATAATTAGCCACTTCTAGTAAAGTTCGTACGTGGCGCTCTAGCTGGTGTTTGATTAGGGTGGGCGAGATCTCCGGGAATTAACTTGGCTGCCTATGAGGCCACTTCTAGTAAAGTTCGTACGTGGCGCTCTAGCTGGTGTTTGATTAGGGTGGGCGAGATCTCCGGGAATTAACTTGGCTGCCTATGAGGTCTTGTTTGTGAAGCAGCTGTTAGCCATTCCTTGTCCTGTACTGTTCCTATAATTAGCCAATTCTCGTAAAGTTCGTACGTGGCGTGCTGAATCATCATTGTTTCTATTCCGGAAAATCTTGAGCTAAGGACCTGAGACGCGTAGACACGGTGATGCGCAATCCATGCTTCTCGCACTCTAGGTGGTGCTTGAATAGGGCGGGCGAGGTCTCCGAGCTTTAACTTCGCTGCCGGTGAGCTCATGTTTGTGAAGCAGCCGTTAGCAGTTTCTTGTCCTGTAGTGTTCCTATGAAAAGGCAAGTCTTGTAAACATCGGACGTGGCGTGCTGAAGCGTCATCGTTTATCTTTCGGAAAATCTTGAGCAAAGGACATGAGACGCTTAGACAGTGTGATGCGCCATCCACGCTTCTCGCGTGCTAGCTGGTATTTGAATAGGGTGGGCGTGATCTCCGGGTATTGACTTGGCTACCGTTGAGGTCATCTTTGTGAAGCAGCCGTAAGCCGTTGCTTGTCCTGTAGTGTTCTTATAATTACCCAATTCTATTTAAGCTCGCACGTGGCGTGCTGAACCATCATCGTTTCTCTTCCGGAAAATCTTGAGCAAAGGACATGAGACGCTTAGACACGGTGATGCACCATCCATGCTTCTCGTGCTCTAGCTGGTGTTTGAATATGGTAGGCGAGGTCTCCGGGTATTAACTTGGCTGCCGATGAGCTCATGGCTGTGAAGCAGCTGTTAGCTGTTGCTTGTCCTGTATTGTTCCTATAATTACCCAATTCTTGTAAACATCGCACGTGGCGTGCTGGAGCATCATCTTTTCTCTTTCGGAAAATCTTATGCAAAGGACATGAGACGCTCAGACACGGTTATGCGCCATCCATGCTTGTCGCGCTCTAGCTGGTGTTTGAATAGGGTGGGCGAGGTCTCCGGGTATTAACTTGGTTGCCGATGAGGTCATGTTTGTGAAGCAGCCGTTAGCAGTTTCTTGTCCTGTAGTTTTCCTATAATTAGGCAATTCTTAAAAATTAGCACGAGCCGTGATGAAGCATGATCATTTCTCTTCCGGAAATTCTTGAGCAAAGGACATGAGACGCTTAGACACGGTGATGCACCATCCATGCTTCTCGTGCTCTAGCTGGTGTTTGAATATGGTGGGCGAGGTCTCCGGGTATTAACTTGGCTGCCGATGAGCTCATGGCTGTGAAGCAGGCGTTAGCTGTTGCTTGTCCTGCAGTGTTCTGATAATTAGCCAATTCTAGTAAAGTTCGCACATGGCGTGCTGAAGCATCATCGTTTCTCTTTCGGAAAATCTTGAG
Organism: Amblyomma americanum; assembly: GCA_030143305.2. Taxonomy (NCBI): domain Eukaryota; kingdom Metazoa; phylum Arthropoda; class Arachnida; order Ixodida; family Ixodidae; genus Amblyomma; species Amblyomma americanum. The sequence continues at coordinate 236,659 of JARKHS020009582.1, read as the reverse complement.
CAAAGGACATTAGACACTCAGACACGGTGATGCGCCATCCACGCTTCTTGCGCTCTAGCTGGTGTTTGAATAGGGTGGGCGAGGTCTCCGGGTATAAACATGGCTGCCGATAAGCTCATGTCTGTGAAGCAGCCGTTAGCTGTTGCTTGTCCTGTAGTGTTCCTATATTTAGCCAATTCTAGTAAAGTTCGCACATGGCGTGCTGAAGCATCATCGTTTCTCTTTCGGAAAACCTTGAGCAAAGGACATGAGACGTTTAGATACGGTGATGCGCCATCCATGCTTCTCGCACTCTAGCTGGTGTTTTAATAGGGTGGGTGAGGTATCCGGGTGTTAACTTCGCTGCCGATGAGCTCATGTTTGTGAAGCAGCCGATAGCCATTCCTTGTCCTGTAGTGTTTCTACAATTAGCCAATTCTAGTAAATTTCGCAAGTGGCGTGCTGAACCATCATTGTTTCTCTTCCGGAAAATCTTGAGCAAAGGACCGGAGACGCTTAGACACGGTGATGCGCAATCCATGCTTCTCGCATTCTAGGTGGAGCTTGAATAGGGTGGGCGAGGTCTCCGGGCATTAACTTGGCTGCCGATGAGCTCATGTTTGTGAAGTAGCCGTTAGCTGTTGCTTGTCCTGTAGTGTTCCTATAATTAGCCAATTCTTGTAAACATCGCACGTGGCGTGCTGAAGCATCATCGTTTATCTTTCGGAAAATCTTGAGCAAAGGACATGAGACGCTTAGACACGGTGATACGCCACCCATGCTTCTCGCGCTCTAGCTGGTGTTCGAATAGGGCGGGCGAGGTCTCCGGGTATTAAATTGGCTGCCGAAGAGGTCATGTTTGTGAAGCAGCCGTTATCCGTTGCTAGTCCTTTTGTGTTCCTATAATTAGCCAGTTCTTAAAAGTTCGCACAAGCCGTGCTGAAGCATGATCGTTTCTCTTGTGGAAAATCTTGAGCAAAGGACCTGAGACGCTTAGACACGGTGATGCGCAATACATCCATGGTTCTCGCACTCTAGCTGGTGTTTTAATAGGGTGGGCGATGTATCCAGGTATTAACTTGTCTGCCGATGAGCTCATGTTTGTGAAGCAGCCGTTATTCGCTGCTTGTCCTGTAGCGTTTCGATAATTAGCCAATTCTTGTAAAGTTCGCACGTGGTGTGCTGAAGCATCATGGTTTCTCTTGCGGAAAAGCTTATTCAAAGGACATGATGCGCTTAGACACTATGATGCGCCATCCCTGCTTGTCGCGCTTTAGCTGGTGTTTGAATAGGGTGGGCGAGGTCTGCGGGTCTTAACTTGGCTGCCGATGAGGTCATGTGGATGAAGAAGCCGCTAGCTTTTGCTTGTTCTGTAGTTTTCCTATAATTAGCCAATTCTAGTAAATTTCGCACGTGGCGTGCTGAACCATTATTGTTTTTATTCAGGAAAATCTTGAGCAAAGCACATGAGGCGCTTAGACACGGTGATGCGCCACCCATGCTTCTCGCGCTCTAGCTGGTGTTTGAATAGGGTGGGCGAGGTCTCCGGGTATTTACTTGGGTGCCGATGAGCTCATGTTTGTGAAGCGGCCGTTAGCTGTGTCTTGTCTTGTAGTGTTTCCATTGTTAGCCAATTCTTGTAAAGTTCGCACGTGGCGTGCTGAAGCATCATCGTTTCTCTTGCGGAAAATCTTAAGCAAAGGACATGAGACGCTTAGACACGGTTATGCGCCATCCATGCTTGTCGCGCTCTAGCTGGTGTTGGAATAGGGTGGGAGAGGTCTCCGGGTATTAACTTGGCTGCCAATGAGCTCATGTGTGTGAAGCAGCTGTTAGCTGTTCCTTGCCCTGTAGTGTTCCTATAATTAGCCAATTCTTGTGAACATCGCAGGTGGCGTGCTGAAGCATCATCGTTTCTCTTGCGGCAAATCTTATGCAAAGGACATGAGACGCTTAGACACGGTGATACGCCACCCATGCTTCTCGCGCTCTAGCTGGTGTTCGAATAGGGTGGGCGAGGTGTCCGGGTATTAACTTGACTGCCGAAGAGGTCATGTTTTCGAAGCAGCCATTAGCCGTTGCTAGTCCTGTAGTGTTCCTATAATTAGCCAATTCTAGTAAAGTTCGCACCTGGCGTGCATAAGCACCATCGTTTCTCTTTCGGAAGATCTTGAGCAAAGACATGAGACTCTTAGACATGGTAATGCGCCACCCATGCTTCTCGCGCTCTAGCTGATGTTTGAATAGGGTGTGCAGGTCTCCGGGTATTAACTTGGCTGCCGATGAGCTCATGTTTGTGAAGCAGCCGTTAGCTGTTGCTTGTCCTGTAGTGTTCCTATAATTAGCCAATTCTAGTAAAGTTCGCACGTGGCGTGCTGAACCATCATCGTTTCTCTTCCGGAAAATCTTGAGCAAAGGACATGAGACGCTTAGACACGGTGATGCACCATCCATGCTTCTCGTGCTCTAGCTGGTGTTTGAATAGGGTGGGCGAGGTCTCCGGGTATTAACTTGGCTGCCGATGAGGTCATGGCTGTGAAGCAGCTGTTAGCTGTTGCTTGTCCTGTATTGTTCCTATAATTACCCAATTCTTGTAAACATCGCACGTGGCGTGCTGAAGCATCATCTTTTCTCTTTCGGAAAATCTTGATGCAAAGGACATGAGACGCTCAGACACGGTGATGCGCCATCCATGCTTGTCGCGCTCTAGCTGGTGTTTGAATAGGGTGGGCGAGGTCTCCGGGTATTAACTTGGCTGCCGATGAGGTCATGTTTGTGAAGCAGCCGTTAGCAGTTTCTTGTCCTGTAGTTTTCCTATAATTAGGCAATTCTTAAAAGTTCGCACGAGGCGTGATGAAGCATGATCGTTTCTCTTCCGGAAAATCTTGAGCAAAGGACATGAGACGCTTAGACACGGTGATGCACCATCCATGCTTCTCGTGCTCTAGCTGGTGTTTGAATAGGGTGGGCGAGGTCTCCGGGTATTAACTTGGCTGCCGATGAGCTCATGGCTGTGAAGCAGGCGTTAGCTGTTGCTTGTCCTGCAGTGTTCTGATAATTAGCCAATTCTAGTAAAGTTCGCACATGGCGTGCTGAAGCATCATCGTTTCTCTTTCGGAAAATCTTGAGCAAAGGACATTAGACACTCAGACACGGTGATGCGCCATCCACGCTTCTTGCGGTCTAGCTGGTGTTTGAATAGGGTGGGCGAGGTCTCCGGGCATTAACTTGGCTGCCGATGATCTCATGTTTGTGAAGTAGCCGTTAGCTGTTGCTTGTCCTGTAGTGTTCCTATAATTAGCCAATTCTTGTAAACATCGCACGTGGCGTGCTGAAGCATCATCGTTTATCTTTCGGAAAATCTTGAGCAAAGGACATGAGACGCTTAGACAGTGTGATGCGCCATCCACGCTTCTCGCGCGCTAGCTGGTATTTGAATAGGGTGGGCGTGATCTCCGGGTATTGACATGGCTACCGTTGAGGTCATCTTTGTGAAGCAGCCGTAAGCCGTTGCTTGTCCTGTAGTGTTCTTATAATTACCCAGTTCTAGTAAAGTTCGCACGTGGCGTGCTGAACCATTATTGTTTCTATTCCGGAAAATCTTAAGCAAAGGACATGAGGCGCTTAGACACGGTGATGCGCCATCCATGCTTCTCGCGCTCTAGCTGGTGTTTGAATAGGTTGGCGAGGTCTCCGGGTATTGGCTTTGCTACCGATGAGGTCATGTTTGTGAAGCAGCCGTTAGCCGCTGCTTGTCCTATAGTGTTCCTATAATTAGCCAATTCTCGTAAAGTTCGCACGTGGTGTGCTGAACCATCATTGTATATATTCCGGAAAATCTTGAGCAAAGGACATGAGACGCTTAGACACGGTGATGCGCAATCCGTGCTTCTCGCACTCTTTGTGGTGCTTGAAAAGGGTGGGCGAGGTCTCCGGGCATTAACTTAGCTGCCGATGAGCTCATGTTTGTGAAGCAGCCATTAGCTGTTGCTTGTCCGGTAGTGTTCCTATAATTAGCCAATTCTAGTAAAGTTCGTACGTGGCGTGCTGAACCAGCATTGTTTCTATTCCGATAAAACTTGAGCAAAGGACATGAGGCGCTTAGACACGGTGATGTGCCACCCATGCTTCTCGCGCTCTAGCTGGTGTTTGATTAGGGTGGGCGAGATCTCCGGGAATTAACTTGGCTGCCGATGAGGTCTTGTTTGTGAAGCAGCTGTTAGCCATTCCTTGTCCTGTAGTGTTCCTATAATTAGCCAATTCTCGTAAAGTTCGTACGTGGCGTGCTGAATCATCATTGTTTCTATTCCGGAAAATCTTGAGCAAAGGACCTGAGACGCGTAGACACGGTGATGCGCAATCCATGCTTCTCGCACTCTAGGTTGTGCTTGAATAGGGCGGGCGAGGTCTTCGACCATTAACTTCGCTGCCGGTGAGCTCATGTTTGTGAAGCAGCCGTTAGCTGCTGCTTGTCCTGTAGTGTTCCTATAATTAGCCAATTCTAGTAAAGTTCGCCCGTGGCGTGGTGAAGCACCGTCGTTTCTCTTTCGGGAAATCTTGAGCAAAGGACATGAGACGCTTAGACATGGTGAGGCGCCACCCATGCTTCTCGCGCTCTAGCTGGTGTTTGAATAGGGTGGGCGATGTCTCCGGGTATTAACTTGACTGCCGATGAGGTCATGTTTGTGAAGCAGCCGTAAGCAGTCTCTCGTCCTGTAGTGTTCCTATAATAAGGCAATTCTTAAAAATTAGCACGAGCCGTGATGAAGCATGCTCATTTCTCTTCCGGAATATCTTGAGCAAAGGACATGAGACGCTTAGACACGGTGATGCGCCACCCATGCTTCTCGTGCTCTAGCTAGTGTTTGAATATGGTAGGCGAGGTCTCCGGGAATTAACTTGGCTGCCGATGAGCTCATGGCTGTGAAGCAGCTGTTAGCTGTTGCTTTTCCTGTATTGTTCCTATAATTACCCAAATCTTGTAAACATCGCACGTGGCATGCTGAAGCATCATCGTTTCTCTTTCGGAAAATCTTATGCAAAGGACATGAGACGCTTAGACACGGTTATGCGCCATCCATGCTTGTCGCGCTCTAGCTGGTGTTTGAATAGGGTGGGCGAGGTCTGCGGGTAATAACTTGGCTGCCGATGAGGTCATGTTTATGAAGAAGCCGCTAGCTTTTGCTTGTCCTGTAGTGTTCCTATATTTAGTCAATTCTCGTAAAGTTCGCACGTGGCGTGCTGAACCAATATTGTTTCTATTCCGGAAAATCTTGAGCAAAGGACATGAGGCGCTTAGAAAGGGTGATGCGACACCCATGCTTCTCTAGCTCTAGCTGGTGTTTGAATAGGTTGGCGAGGTCTCCGGGTATTGGCTTTGCTACCGATGAGGTCATGTTTGTGAAGCAGCCGTTAGCCGTTGCTTGTCCTGCAGTGTGCCTATAATTAGCCAATTCTCGTAAAGTTCGCACGTGGCGTGCTGAACCATCATTGTTTATATTCCGGAAAATCTTGAGCAAAGGACTTGAGACGCTTAGACACGGTGATGCGCAATCCATGCTTCTCGCACTCTTTGTGGTGATTGAAAAGGGTGGGCGAGGTCTCCGGGCATTAACTTAGCTGCCAATGATCTCATGTTTGTGAAGCAGCCATTAGGTGTTGCTTGTCCTGTAGTGTTCCTATAATAAGCCAATTCTAGTAAAGTTCGTACGTGGCGTGCTGAACCAGCATTGTTACTATTCCGATAAAACTTGAGCAAAGGACATGAGGCGCTTAGACACGGTGATGCGCCACCCATGCTTCTCGCGCTCTAGCTGGTGTTTGAATAGGGTGGGCGAGGTCTCCGGGAATTAACTTGGCTGCCGATGAGGTCTTGTTTGTGAAGCAGCCGTTAGCCATTCCTTGTCCTGTAGTGTTCCTATAATTAGCCAATTCTCGTAAAGTTCGCACGTGGCGTGCTGAATCATCATTGTTTCAATCCGGAAAATCTTGAGCTAAGGACCTGAGACGGGTAGACACGGTGATGCGCAATCCATGCTTCTCGCACTCTAGGTGGTGCTTTAATAGGGTGGGCGAGGTCTCCGAGCATTAACCTGGCTGCCGGTGAGCTCATGTTTGTGAAGCAGCTGTTAGCTGTTGCTTGTCCTGTAGTGTTCCTAAAATTAGCCAATTCTAGTAAAGTTCGCACGTGGCGTGGTGAAGCACCATCGTTTCTCTTTCGGAAAATCTTGAGCAAAGGACATGAGACGCTTAGACATGGTGAGGCGCCACCCATGCTTCTCGCGCTCTAGCTGGTGTTTGAATAGGGTGGGCGAGGTCTCCGGGTATTTACTTGCTGCCGATGAGGTCATGTTTGTGAAGCAGCCGTTAGCTGTTGCTTGTCCTGTAGTGTTCCTATAGTTAGCCAATTCTGTAAAGTTCGCACGTGGCGTGCCGAAGCAGATCGTTTCTTATGCGGAAAATTTGAGCAAAGGACATGAGACGCTTAGACACGGTGATGCCCCATCCATCTTCTCGCGCTCAGCTGGTGTTTGAATAGGGTGGGCGAGGTCTCCGGTATTAACTTGGCTGCCGATGAGGTCATGTTTGCGAAGCAGCCGAGCTGTTGCTTGTCCGCAGTGTTCCAATTAGCCAATTAGTAAATTCGCACGTGGCGCTGAAGCATCATCGTTTCTCTGCTGAAAATCTTGAGAAAGGACATGAGACGCTTAGACACGGTGATGCGCCATCCATGCTTCTCGCGCTCTAGCTGGTGTTTGAATAGGATGGGCGAGGTCTCCGGGTATTAACTTGGCTGCCGATGAGCTCATGTTTGTGAAGCAGCTGTTAGCTGTTCCTTGTCCTGTAGTGTTCCTATAATTAGCCAATTCTTGTGAACATCGCAGGTGGCGTGCTGAAGCATCATCGTTTCTCTTGCGGAAAATCTTATGCAAAGGACATGAGACGCTTAGACACGGTTATGCGCAATCCATGCTTGTCGCGCTCTAGCTGTTGTTTGAATAGGGTGTGCAGGTCTCCGGGTATTAACTGGCTGCCGGTGAGCTCATGTTTGTGAAGCAGCCGTTAGCTGTTGCTTGTCCTGTAGTGTTCCTATAATTAGCCAATTCTAGAAAAGTTCGCACGTGACGTGCTGAAGCATCATCGTTTATCTTGCGGACAATATTGAGCAAAGGACATGAGACGCTTAGACACTCTGATGAGCCATCCATGCTTCTCGTGCTCTAGCTGGTGTTTTAATAGGGTGGGCAAGGTCTCCGGGTATTAATTTGGCTGCCGATGAGGTCATGTTTGTGAAGCAGCCGCTAGCTGTTGCTTGTCCTGTAGTGTTCCTCTAATTAGCCAATTATAGTAAATTTCGCACGTGGCGTACTGAAGCATCATCGTTTCTCTTGCGGAAAATCTTCAGCAAAGGACATGAAACGCTTAGACACGGTGATGCGCCATCCATGCTTCTCGCACTCTAGCTGGTGTTTTAATAGGGTGGGCGATGTATCCAGGAATTAACTTGGCTGCCGATGAGCTCATGTTTGTGAAGCAGCTGTTAGCTGTTCCTTGTCCTGTAGTGTTCCAATAATTAGCCAATTCTTGGGAATATCGCAGGTGGCGTGCTGAAGCATCATCGTTTCTCTTTCGGAAAATCTTGAGCAAAGGACACGGTGATGCGCCATCCACGCTTCTTGCGCTCTAGCTGGTGTTTGAATAGGGTGGGCGAGGTCTCCGGGTATAAACATGGCTGCCGATAAGCTCATGGCTGTGAAGCAGCCGTTAGCTGTTGCTTGTCCTGTAGTGTTCCTATATTTAGCCAATTCTAGTAAATTTCGCAAGTGGCGTGCTGAACCATCATTGTTTCTCTTCCGGAAAATCTGAGCAAAGGACCGGAGACGCTTAGACACGGTGATGCGCAATCCATGCTTCTCGCATTCTAGGTGGTGCTTGAATAGGGTGGGCGAGGTCACCGGGCATTAACTTGGCTGCCGATGAGCTCATGTTTGTGAAGTAGCCGTTAGCGGTTGCTTGTCCTGTAGTGTTCCTATAATTAGCCAATTCTTGTAAACATCGCACGTGGCGTGCTGAAGCATCATCGTTTATCTTTCGGAAAATCTTGAGCAAAGGACATGAGACGCTTAGACGCGGTGATACGCCACCCATGCTTCTCGCGCTCTACCTGGTGTTCGAATAGGGTGGGCGAGGTCTCCGGGTATTAACTTGGCTGCCGAAGAGGTCATGTTTGTGAAGCAGCCGTTAGCCGTTGCTAGTCATTTAGTGTTCCTATAATTAGCCAATTCTTAAAAGTTCGCACAAGCCGTGCTGAAGCATGATCGTTTCTCTTGTGGAAAATCTTGAGCAAAGGACCTGAGACGCTTAGACACGGTGATGCGCAATACATCCATGGTTCTCGCACTCTAGCTGGTGTTTTAATAGGGTGGGCGATGTATCCAGGTATTAACTTGTCTGCCGATGAGCTCATGTTTGTGAAGCAGCCGTTATTCGCTGCTTGTCCTGTAGCGTTTCTATAATTAGCCAATTCTTGTAAAGTTCGCACGTGGTGTGCTGAAGCATCATCGTTTCTCTTGCGGAAAAGCTTATTCAAAGGACATGATGCGCTTAGACACTATGATGCGCCATCCCTGCTTGTCGTGCTCTAGCTGGTGTTTGAATAGGGTGGGCAAGGTCTGCGGGTCTTAACTTGGCTGCCGATGAGGTCATGTTGATGAAGAAGCCGCTAGCTTTTGCTTGTTCTGTAGTGTTCCTATAATTAGCCAATTCTAGTAAATTTCGCACGTGGCGTGCTGAACCATTATTGTTTTTATTCAGGAAAATCTTGAGCAAAGCACATGAGGCGCTTAGACACGGTGATGCGCCAGCCATGCTTCTCGCGCTCTAGCTGGTGTTTGAATAGGGTGGGCGAGGTCTCCGGGTATTTACTTGGGTGCCGATGAGCTCATCTTTGTGAAGCGGCCGTTAGCTGTTGCTTGTCTTGTAGTGTTCCCATTATTAGCCAATTTTTGTAAAGTTCGCACGTGGCGTGCTGAAGCATCATCGTTTCTCTTGCGGAAAATCTTAAGCAAAGGACATGAGACGCTTAGACACGGTTATGCGCCATCCATGCTTGTCGCGCTCTAGCTGGTGTTGGAATAGGGTGGGAGAGGTCTCCGGGTATTAACTTGGCTGCCAATAAGCTCATGTCTGTGAAGCAGCTGTTAGCTGTTCCTTGTCCTTTAGTGTTCCTATAATTAGCCAAATCTTGTGAACATCGCAGGTGGCGTCCTGAAGCATCATCGTTTCTCTTGCGGCAAATCTTATGCAAAGGACATAAGACGCTTAGACACGGTTATGCGCCATCCATGCTTGTCGCGCTCTAGCTGGTGTTTGAATAGGGTGGGTGAGGTCTGCGGGCCTTAACTTGGCTGCCGATGAGGTCATGTTGATGAAGAAGCCGCTAGCTTTTGCTTGTCCTGTAGTGTTCCTATAATTAGCCAATTCTAGTAAAGTTCGCACGTGGCGTGCTGAACCATTATTGTTTCTATTCCGGAAAATCTTGAGCAAAGGACATGAGGCGCTTAGACACGGTGATGCGCCACCCATGCTTCTCGAGCTCTAGCTGGTGTTTGAATAGGGTGGGCGAGGTCTCCGGGTATTGGCTTTGTTACCGATGAGGACATGTTTGTGAAGCAGCTGTTAGCCGTTGCTTGTCATGTAGTGTTCTTATAGTTAGCCAATTCTCGCAAAGTTCGCACGTGGCGTGCTGAACCATCATTGTTTCTATTCCGGAAAATCTTGAGCAAAGGACCTGAGACGCTTAGACACGGTGAAGCGCAATCCATGCTTCTCGCACTCTTTGTGGTGCATGAATAGGGTGGGCGAAGTCTCCGGGCATTAACTCGGCTGCCGATGAGGTCATGTTTGAGAAGCAGCCGTAAGCCATTCCTTGTCTTGTAGTCTTCCTATAATTAGCCAATTCTCGTAAAGTTCGCACGTGGCGTGCTGAATCATCATTGTTTCTATTCCGGAAAATCTTGAGCTAAGGACCTGAGACGCGTAGACACGGTGATGCGCAATCCATGCTTCTCGCACTCTAGGTGGTGCTTGAATAGGGCGGGCGAGGTCTTCGAGCATTAACTTGGCTGCCGGTGAGCTCATGTTTGTGAAGCAGCCGTTAGCTGTTGCTTGTCCTGTAGTGTTCCTATAATTAGCCAATTCTAGTAAAGTTCGCACGTGGCGTGGTGAAGCACCATCGTTTCTCTTTCGGGAAATCTTGAGCAAAGGACATGAGACGCTTAGACATGGTGAGGCGCCACCCATGCTTCTCGCGCTCTAGCTGGTGTTTGAGTAGGGTGGGCGAGGTCTCCGGGTATTAACTTGGCTGCCGATGAGGACATGTTTGTGAAGCAGCTGTTAGCCGTTTGCTTGTCATGTAGTGTTCTTATAGTTAGCCAATTCTCGCAAAGTTCGCACGTGGCGTGCTGAACCATCATTGTTTCTATTCCGGAAAATCTTGAGCAAAGGACCTGAGACGCTTAGACACGGTGAAGCGCAATCCATGCTTCTCGCACTCTTTGTGGTGCATGAAAAGGGTGGGCGAAGTCTCCGGGCATTAACTCGGCTGCCGATGAGCTCATGTTTGTGAAGCAGCCATTAGCTGTTGCTTGTCCGGTAGTGTTCCTATAATTAGCCACTTCTAGTAAAGTTCGTACGTGGCGCTCTAGCTGGTGTTTGATTAGGGTGGGCGAGATCTCCGGGAATTAACTTGGCTGCCTATGAGGCCACTTCTAGTAAAGTTCGTACGTGGCGCTCTAGCTGGTGTTTGATTAGGGTGGGCGAGATCTCCGGGAATTAACTTGGCTGCCTATGAGGTCTTGTTTGTGAAGCAGCTGTTAGCCATTCCTTGTCCTGTAGTGTTCCTATAATTAGCCAATTCTCGTAAAGTTCGTACGTGGCGTGCTGAATCATCATTGTTTCTATTCCGGAAAATCTTGAGCTAAGGACCTGAGACGCGTAGACAGGGTGATGCGCAATCCATGCTTCTCGCACTCTAGGTTGTGCTTGAATAGGGCGGGCGAGGTCTTCGAGCATTAACTTGGCTGCCGGTGAGCTCATGTTTGTGAAGCAGCCGTTAGCTGTTGCTTGTCCTGTAGTGTTCCTATAATTAGCCAATTCTAGTAAAGTTCGCACGTGGAGTGGTGAAGCACCATCGTTTCTCTTTCGGGAAATCTTGAGCAAAGGACATGAGACGCTTAGACATGGTGAGGCGCCACCCATGCTTCTCGCGCTCTAGCTGGTGTTTGAATAGGGTGGGCGAGGTCTCCGGGTATTAACTTGGCTGCCGATGATGTCATGTTTGTGAAGCAGCCGTTAGCAGTTTCTTGTCCTGTAGTGTTCCTACAATAAGGCAATTCTTAAAAATTAGCACGAGCCGTGATGAAGCATGATCGTTTCTCTTTTGGAAAATCTTGAGCAAAGGACATGAGACGCTTAGACATGGTGATGCGCCAGCTATGCTTCTCGCGGTCTAGCTGGTGTTTAGAAAGGGTGGGTGAGGTCTCCTTGTATTAACTTGGCTGCCGATGAGGTCATGTTTGTGAAGCAGCCGTCAACCGTTGCTTGTCCTGTAGTGTTCCTATAATTAGCCAATTCTAGTAAAGTTCGCACGTGGCGTGGTGAAGCACCATTGTTTCTCTTTCGGGAAATCTTGAGCAAAGGACATGAGACGCTTAGACATGGTGAGTCGCCACCCATGCTTCTCGCGCTCTAGCTGGTGTTTGAGTAGGGTGGGCGAGGTCTCCGGGTATAAACTTGGCTGCCGATGAGGTCATGTTTGTGAAGCAGCCGTTAGCAGTTTCTTGTCCTGTAGTTTTCCTATAATTAGGCAATTCTTAAAAATTAGCACGAGCCGTGATGAAGCATGATCGTTTCTCTTCCGGAAATTCTTGAGCAAAGGACATGGGACGCTTAGATACGGTGATGCGCCATCCATGCTTCTCGCACTCTAGCTGGTGTTTTAATAGGGTGGGCGAGGTATCCGGGTATTATCTTCGCTGCCGATGAGCTCATGTTTGTGAAGCAGCCGATAGCCATTCCTTGTCCTGTAGTGTTTCTATAATTAGCCAATGCTAGTAAATTTCGCAAGTGGCGTGTTGAACCATCATTGTTTCTCTTCCGGAAAATCTTGAGCAAAGCACATGAGACGCTTAGACATGGTGATGCGCCAGCTATGCTTCTCGCGCTCTAGCTGGTGTTTGGAAAGGGTGGGCGAGGTCTCCGGGTATTACTTGGCTGCCGATGAGGTCATGTTTGTGAAGTAGCCGTTAGCCGTTGCTTGTCCTGTAGTGTTCCTATAATTAGCCAATTCTAGTAAAGTTGGCATGAGCCGTGCTGAAGCATAATCGTTTCTCTTACGGAAAATCTTAAGCGAAGGACATGAGACGCTTAGACACGGTGATGAGCTATCCATGCTTCTCGCCCTCTAGCTGGTGTTTGAATAGGGTGGGCGAGGTCTCTGGGTATTAATTTGGGTGCCGACGAGCTCATATTTGTGAAGCAGCCGTTAGCTGTTGCAGTCCTGTAGTGTTCCTATAATTAGCCAATTCTAGTAAAGTTCGTACATGGCGTGCTCAATCATCATTGTTTCTATTCCGGAAAATCTTGAGCTAAGGACCTGAGACGCGTAGACACGGTGATGCGCAATCCATGCTTCTCGCACTCTAGGTGGTGCTTGAATAGGGCGGGCGAGGTCTCCGAGCTTTAACTTCGCTGCCGGTGAGCTCATGTTTGTGAAGCAGCCGTGAGCAGTTTCTTGTCCTGTAGTGTTCCAATAAAAAGGCAAGTCTTGTAAACATCGGACGTGGCGTGCTGAAGCGTCATCGTTTATCTTTCGGAAAATCTTGAGCAAAGGACATGAGACGCTTAGACAGTGTGATGCGCCATCCACGCTTCTCGAGCGCTAGCTGGTATTTGAATACGGTGGGCGTGATCTCCGGGTATTGACTTGGCTACCGTTGAGGTCATCTTTGTGAAGCAGCTGTAAGCCGTTGCTTGTCCTGTAGTGTTCTTATAATTACCCAATTCTATTTAAGCTCGCACGTGGCGTGCTGAACCATCATCGTTTCTCTTCCGGAAAATCTTGAGCAAAGGACATGAGACGCTTAGACACGGTGATGCACCATCCATGCTTCTCGTGCTCTAGCTGGTGTTTGAATATGGTAGGCGAGGTCTCCGGGTATTAACTTGGCTGCCGATGAGCTCATGGCTGTGAAGCATCTGTTAGCTGTTGCTTGTCCTGTATTGTTCCTATAATTACCCAATTCTTGTAAACATCGCACGTGGCGTGCTGGAGCATCATCTTTTCTCTTTCGGAAAATCTTATGCAAAGGACATGAGACGCTCAGACACGGTTATGCGCCATCCATGCTTGTCGCGCTCTAGCTGGTGTTTGAATAGGGTGGGCGAGGTCTCCGGGTATTAACTTGGTTGCCGATGAGGTCATGTTTGTGAAGCAGCCGTTAGCAGTTTCTTGTCCTGTAGTTTTCCTATAATTAGGCAATTCTTAAAAATTAGCACGAGCCGTGATGAAGCATGATCATTTCTCTTCCGGAAATTCTTGAGCAAAGGACATGAGACGCTTAGACACGGTGATGCACCATCCATGCTTCTCGTGCTCTAGCTGGTGTTTGAATATGGTGGGCGAGGTCTCCGGGTATTAACTTGGCTGCCGATGAGCTCATGGCTGTGAAGCAGCTGTTAGCTGTTGCTTGTCCTGTAGTGTTCCTATAATTAGCCAATTCTTGTAAACATCGCACGTGGCGTGCTGAAGCATCATCGTTTCTCTTTCGGAAAATCTTGATGCAAAGGACATGAGACGCTCAGACACGGTGATGCGCCATCCATGCTTGTCGCGCTCTAGCTGGTGTTTGAATAGGGTGGGCGAGGTCTCCGGGTATTAACTTGGCTGCCGATGAGGTCATGTTTGTGAAGCAGCCGTTAGCAGTTGCTTGTCCTGTAGTGTTCCTATAATTAGCCAATTCTGTAAAGTTCGCACGATGGCGTGCTGAAGCATGATCGTTTCTCTTCCGGAAAATCTTGAGCAAAGGACATGAGACGCTTAGACACGGTGATGCGCCATCCATGCTTCTCGCGCTCTAGCTGGTGTTTGAATAGGGTGGGCGAGGTCTCCGGGTATTAACTTGGCTGCCGATGAGGTCATGTTTGTGAAGCAGCCGTTAGCAGTTCCTTGTCCTGTAGTGTTTCCTATAATTAGCCAATTCTGTAAAATTCGCACGTGGCGTGCTGAAGCATCATCGTTTCTCTTCCGGAAAATCTTGAGCAAAGGACATGAGACGCTTAGACACGGTGATGCGCCATCCATGCTTCTCGCTGCTCTAGCTGGTGTTTGAATAGGGTGGGCGAGGTCTCCGGGTATTAACTTGGCTGCCGATGAGCTCATGGCTGTGAAGCAGGCGTTAGCTGTTGCTTGTCCTGCAGTGTTCTGATAATTAGCCAATTCTAGTAAAGTTCGCACAAGCCGTGCTGAAGCATGATCGTTTCTCTTGTGGAAAATCTTGAGCAAAGGACCTGAGACGCTTAGACACGGTGATGCGCAATACATCCATGGTTCTCGCACTCTAGCTGGTGTTTTAATAGGGTGGGCGATGTATCCAGGTATTAACTTGTCTGCCGATGAGCTCATGTTTGTGAAGCAGCCGTTATTCGCTGCTTGTCCTGTAGCGTTTCTATAATTAGCCAATTCTTGTAAAGTTCGCACGTGGTGTGCTGAAGCATCATCGTTTCTCTTGCGGAAAAGCTTATTCAAAGGACATGATGCGCTTAGACACTATGATGCGCCATCCCTGCTCTTCGCGCTCTAGCTGGTGTTTGAATAGGGTGGGCGAGGTCTGCGGGTCTTAACTTGGCTGCCGATGAGGTCATGTTGATGAAGAAGCCGCTAGCTTTTGCTTGTTCTGTAGTTTTCCTATAATTAGCCAATTCTAGTAAATTTCGCACGTGGCGTGCTGAACCATTATTGTTTTTATTCAGGAAAATCTTGAGCAAAGCACATGAGACGCTTAGACAGTGTGATGCGCCATCCACGCTTCTCGCGCGCTAGCTGGTGTTTGAATAGGGTGGGCGAGGTCTCCGGGTATTGACTTGGCTACCGATGAGGTCATGTTTGTGAAGCAGCCGTTAGCCGTTGCTTGTCCTGTAGTGTTCCTAGAATTAGCCAATTCTAATAAAGCTCGCACGTGGCGTGCTGAAGCATCATCGTTTCTCTTCCGGAAAATCTTGAGCAAAGGACATGAGACGCTTAGACACGGTGATGCACCATCCATGCTTCTCGTGCTCTAGCTGGTGTTTGAATATGGTGGGCGAGGTCTCCGGGTATTAACTTGGCTGCCGATGAGCTCATGGCTGTGAAGCAGCTGTTAGCTGTTGCTTGTCCTGTATTGTTCCTATAATTACCCAATTCTTGTAAACATCGCACGTGGCGTGCTGAAGCATCATCGTTTCTCTTTCGGAAAATCTTATGCAAAGGACATGAGACGCTCAGACACGGTTATGCGCCATCCATGCTTCTCGCGCTCTAGCTGGTGTTTGAATAGGGTGGGCGAGGTCTCCGGGTATTAACTTGGCTGCCGATGAGGTCATGTTTGTGAAGCAGCCGTTAGCTGTTGCTTGTCCTGTAGTGTTCCTATAATTAGCCAATTCTAGTAAAGATTCGCACGATGGCGTGACTGAAGCATCATCGTTTCTCTTCCGGAAAATCTTGAGCAAAGGACATGAGACGCTTAGACACGGTGATGCGCCATCCATGCTTCTCGCGCTCTAGCTGGTGTTTGAATAGGGTGGGCGAGGTCTCCGGGTATTAACTTGGCTGCCGATGAGCTCATGGCTGTGAAGCAGGCGTTAGCTGTTGCTTGTCCTGCAGTGTTCTGATAATTAGCCAATTCTAGTAAAGTTCGCACATGGCGTGCTGAAGCATCATCGTTTCTCTTTCGGAAAATCTTGAGCAAAGGACATTAGACACTCAGACACGGTGATGCGCCATCCACGCTTCTTGCGCTCTAGCTGGTGTTTGAATAGGGTGGGCGAGGTCTTCGGGTATAAACATGGCTGCCGATAAGCTCATGGCTGTGAAGCAGCCGTTAGCTGTTGCTTGTCCTGTAGTGTTCCTATATTTAGCCAATTGTAGTAAAGTTCGCACATGGCGTACTGAAGCATCATCGTTTCTCTTTCGGAAAACCTTGAGCAAAGGACATGAGACGCTTAGATACGGTGATGCGCCATCCATGCTTCTCGCACTCTAGGTGGTGCTTGAATAGGGTGGGCGAGGTCTCCGGGCATTAACTTGGCTGCCGATGATCTCATGTTTGTGAAGTAGCCGTTAGCTGTTGCTTGTCCTGTAGTGTTCCTATAATTAGCCAATTCTTGTAAACATCGCACGTGGCGTGCTGAAGCATCATCGTTTATCTTTCGGAAAATCTTGAGCAAAGGACATGAGACGCTTAGACAGTGTGATGCGCCATCCACGCTTCTCGCGCGCTAGCTGGTATTTGAATAGTGTGGGCGTGATCTCCGGGTATTGACATGGCTACCGTTGAGGTCATCTTTGTGAAGCAGCCTTAAGCCGTTGCTTGTCCTGTAGTGTTCTTATAATTACCCAGTTCTAGTAAAGTTCGCACGTGGCGTGCTGAACCATTATTGTTTCTATTCCGGAAAATCTTAAGCAAAGGACATGAGGCGCTTAGACACGGTGATGCGCCATCCATGCTTCTCGCGCTCTAGCTGGTGTTTGAATAGGTTGGCGAGGTCTCCGGGTATTGGCTTTGCTACCGCTGAGGTCATGTTTGTGAAGCAGCCGTTAGCCGCTGCTTGTCCTATAGTGTTCCTATAATTAGCCAATTCTCGTAAAGTTCGCACGTGGTGTGCTGAACCATCATTGTTTATATTCCGGAAAATCTTGAGCAAAGGACTTGAGACGCTTAGACACGGTGATGCGCAATCCATGCTTCTCGCACTCTTTGTGGTGCTTGAAAAGGGTGGGCGAGGTCTCCGGGCATTAACTTAGCTGCCGATGAGCTCATGTTTGTGAAGCAGCCATTAGCTGTTGCTTGTCCGGTAGTGTTCCTATAATTAGCCAATTCTAGTAAAGTTCGTACGTGGCGTGCTGAACCAGCATTGTTTCTATTCCGATAAAACTTGAGCAAAGGACATGAGGCGCTTAGACACGGTGATGTGCCACCCATGCTTCTCGCGCTCTAGCTGGTGTTTGATTAGGGTGGGCGAGATCTCCGGGAATTAACTTGGCTGCCGATGAGGTCTTGTTTGTGAAGCAGCTGTTAGCCATTCCTTGTCCTGTAGTGTTCCTATAATTAGCCAATTCTCGTAAAGTTCGTACGTGGCGTGCTGAATCATCATTGTTTCTATTCCGGAAAATCTTGAGCAAAGGACCTGAGACGCGTAGACACGGTGATGCGCAATCCATGCTTCTCGCACTCTAGGTTGTGCTTGAATAGGGCGGGCGAGGTCTTCGAGCATTAACTTCGCTGCCGGTGAGCTCATGTTTGTGATGCAGCCGTTAGCTGCTGCTTGTCCTGTAGTGTTCCTATAATTAGCCAATTCTAGTAAAGTTCGCCCGTGGCGTGGTGAAGCACCGTCGTTTCTCTTTCGGGAAATCTTGAGCAAAGGACATGAGACGCTTAGACATGGTGAGGCGCCACCCATGCTTCTCGCGCTCTAGCTGGTGTTTGAATAGGGTGGGCGATGTCTCCGGGTATTAACTTGACTGCCGATGAGGTCATGTTTGTGAAGCATCCGTAAGCAGTGTCTCGTCCTGTAGTGTTCCTATAATAAGGCAATTCTTAAAAATTAGCACGAGCCGTGATGAAGCATGCTCATTTCTCTTCCGGAATATCTTGAGCAAAGGACATGAGACGCTTAGACACGGTGATGCGCCACCCATGCTTCTCGTGCTCTAGCTAGTGTTTGAATATGGTAGGCGAGGTCTCCGGGAATTAACTTGGCTGCCGATGAGCTCATGGCTGTGAAGCAGCTGTTAGCTGTTGCTTTTCCTGTATTGTTCCTATAATTACCCAAATCTTGTAAACATCGCACGTGGCATGCTGAAGCATCATCGTTTCTCTTTCGGAAAATCTTATGCAAAGGACATGAGACGCTTAGACACGGTTATGCGCCATCCATGCTTGTCGCGCTCTAGCTGGTGTTTGAATAGGGTGGGCGAGGTCTGCGGGTAATAACTTGGCTGCCGATGAGGTCATGTTTATGAAGAAGCCGCTAGCTTTTGCTTGTCCTGTAGTGTTCCTATATTTAGTCAATTGTCGTAAAGTTCGCACGTGGCGTGCTGAACCAATATTGTTTCTATTCCGGAAAATCTTAAGCAAAGGACATGAGGCGCTTAGAAAGGGTGATGCGACACCCATGCTTCTCTAGCTCTAGCTGGTGTTTGAATAGGTTGGCGAGGTCTCCGGGTATTGGCTTTGCTACCGATGAGGTCATGTTTGTGAAGCAGCCGTTAGCCGTTGCTTGTCCTGCAGTGTGCCTATAATTAGCCAATTCTCGTAAAGTTCGCACGTGGCGTGCTGAACCATCATTGTCTATATTCCCGAAAACCTTGAGCAAAGGACTTGAGACGCTTAGACACGGTGATGCGCAATCCATGCTTCTCGCACTCTTTGTGGTGCTTGAAAAGGGTGGGCGAGGTCTCCGGGCATTAACTTAGCTGCCAATGATCTCATGTTTGTGAAGCAGCCATTAGGTGTTGCTTGTCCTGTAGTGTTCCTATAATAAGCCAATTCTAGTAAAGTTCGTACGTGGCGTGCTGAACCAGCATTGTTACTATTCCGATAAAACTTGAGCAAAGGACATGAGGCTCTTAGACACGGTGATGTGCCACCCATGCTTCTCGCGCTCTAACTGGTGTTTGAATAGGGTGGGCGAGATCTCCGGGAATTAACTTGGCTGCCGATGAGGTCTTGTTTGTGAAGCAGCCGTTAGCCATTCCTTGTCCTGTAGTGTTCCTATAATCAGCCAATTCTCGTAAAGTTCGCACGTGGCGTGCTGAATCATCATTGTTTCAATCCGGAAAATCTTGAGCTCAGGTCCTGAGACAGGTAGACACGGTGATGCGCAATCCATGCTTCTCGCACTTTAGGTGGTGCTTTAATAGGGTGGGCGAGGTCTCCGAGCATTAACCTGGCTGCCGGTGAGCTCATGTTTGTGAAGCAGCTGTTAGCTGTTGCTTGTTCTGTAGTGTTCCTAAAATTAGCCAATTCTAGTAAAGTTCGCACGTGGCGTGGTGAAGCACCATCGTTTCTCTTTCGGGAAATCTTGGGCAAAGGACATGAGACGCTTAGACATGGTGAGGCGCCACCCATGCTTCTCGCGCTCTAGCTGGTGTTTGAATAGAGTGGGCGAGGTCTCCGGGTATTTACTTGACTGCCGATGAGGTCATGTTTGTGAAGCAGCCGTTAGCAGTTTCTTGTCCTGTAGTGTTCCTATAATAAGGCAATTCTTAAAAATTAGCACGAGCCGTGATGAAGCATGATCGTTTCTCTTCCGGAAAATCTTGAGCAAAGGACATGAGTGGCTTAGATACGGTGAAGCGCCATCCATGCTTCTCGCACTCTAGATGGAGTTTTAATAGGGTGGGCGAGGTATCCGGGTATTAACTTGGCTGCCGATGAGCTCAAGGCTGTGAAGCAGCCGTTAGCTGTTGCTTGTCCTGTAGTGTTCCTATAATTAGCCAATTCTAGTAAATTTCGCACGTGGCGCGCTGAACCATCATTGTTTCTATTCCAGAAAATCTTGAGCAAAGGACATGAGACGCTTAGACACGGTGATGCTCCATCCATGCTTCTCGCACTCCAGGTTGTGTTTGAATAGGGTGAGCGAAGTCTCCGAGCATTAACATGGCTGCAGATGAGATCATGTTTGTGAAGCAGCCGTTAGCCATTCCTTGTCCTGTAGTGTTCCTATATTTAGCCAATTCTTAAAAGTTAGCACGAGCCGTGCTGAAGCATCGTTTCTCTTGCGGAGAATCTTGAGCAAAGGACATGAGACGCTTAGACACGGTGATGCGCCATCCATTCTTCTTGCGCTCCAGCTGGTGTTTGAATAGGGTGTTCGAGGTCATCGGGTAATAACTTGGCTGCCTACGAGCTCATGTTTGTGAAGCAGCCGTTAGTAGTTGCTTGTCCTGTAGTGTTCCTATAATTAGCCAATTCTAGTAAAGTTCGCACAAGCCGTGATGAAGCATGATCGTTTCTCTTTCGGAAAATCTTGAGCAAAGCACATGAGAGGCTTAGTTACGGTGATGCGCCATCCATGCTTCTCGCACTCTAGCTGGTGTTTTAATAGGGTGGGCGAGATATCCGTGTATTAACTAGGCTGCCGATGAGCTCAGGTTTGTGAAGCAACCGTTAGCCATTTCTTGTCCTGTAGTGTTCCTATAACTAGCCAATTCTAGTAAATTTTGCACGTGGCGTGCTGAACTATCATTGTTTCTCTTCCGGAAAATCTTGAGCATAGGCCCTGAGACGCTTAGAAACGGTGATGCGCAATCCATGCTTCTCGCACTCTAGGTGGTGCTTAAATAGGGTGGGCGAGGTCTCCGGGCATTAACTTGGCTGCCGATGAGCTCATGTTTGTGAAGCAGCCATTAGCTGTTGCTTGTCCTGTAGTGTTTTTATAATAAGGCAATTCTTAAAAATTAGCACGAGCCGTGATGAAGCATGATGATCGTTTCTCTTCCGGAAAATCTTGAGCAAAGGACATGAGTGGCTTAGATACGGTGAAGCGTCATCCATGCTTCTCGCACTCTAGATGGAGTTTTAATAGGGTGGGCGAGGTATCCGGGTAATAACTTGGCTGCCGAAGAGCTCATGGCTGTGAAGCAGCCGTTAGCTGTTGCTTGTCCTGTAGTGTTCCTATAATTAGCCAATTCTAGTAAATTCGCACGTGGCGCGCTGAACCATCATTGTTTCTATTCCAGAAAATCTTGAGCAAAGGACATGAGACGCTTAGACACGGTGATGCGCCATCCATGCTTCTCGCACTCCAGGTGGTGTTTGAATAGGGTGAGCGAAGTCTCCGAGCATTAACATGGCTGCAGATGAGAGCATGTTTGTGAAGCAGCCGTTAGCCATTCCTTGTCCTGTAGTGTTCCTATATTTAGCCAATTCTTAAAAGTTAGCACGAGCCGTGCTGAAGCATCGTTTCTCTTGCGGAGAATCTTGAGCAAAGGACATGAGACGCTTAGACACGGTGATGCGCCATCCATTCTTCTTGCGCTCCAGCTGGTGTTTGAATAGGGTGTTCGAGGTCACCGGGTAATAACTTGGCTGCCTACGAGCTCATGTTTGTGAAGCAGTCGTTAGTAGTTGCTTGTCCTGTAGTGTTCCTATAATTAGCCAATTCTAGTAAAGTTCGCACAAGCCGTGATGAAGCATGATCGTTTCTCTTTCGGAAAATCTTGAGCAAAGCACATGAGAGGCTTAGTTACGGTGATGCGCCATCCATGCTTCTCGCACTCTAGCTGGTGTTTTAATAGGGTGGGCGAGATATCCGTGTATTAACTAGGCTGCCGATGAGCTCAGGTTTGTGAAGCAACCGTTAGCCATTTCTTGTCCTGTAGTGTTCCTATAACTAGCCAATTCTAGTAAATTTTGCACGTGGCGTGCTGAACTATCATTGTTTCTCTTCCGGAAAATCTTGAGCAAAGGCCCTGAGACGCTTAGAAACGGTGATGCGCAATCCATGCTTCTCGCACTCTAGGTGGTGCTTAAATAGGGTGGGCGAGGTCTCCGGGCATTAACTTGGCTGCCGATGAGCTCATGTTTGTGAAGCAGCCATTAGCTGTTGCTTGTCCTGTAGTGTTTTTATAATAAGGCAATTCTTAAAAATTAGCACGAGCCGTGATGAAGCATGATGATCGTTTCTCTTCCGGAAAATCTTGAGCAAAGGACATGAGTGGCTTAGATACGGTGAAGCGTCATCCATGCTTCTCGCACTCTAGATGGAGTTTTAATAGGGTGGGCGAGGTATCCGGGTAATAACTTGGCTGCCGAAGAGCTCATGGCTGTGAAGCAGCCGTTAGCTGTTGCTTGTCCTGTAGTGTTCCTATAATTAGCCAATTCTAGTAAATTCGCACGTGGCGCGCTGAACCATCATTGTTTCTATTCCAGAAAATCTTGAGCAAAGGACATGAGACGCTTAGACACGGTGATGCGCCATCCATGCTTCTCGCACTCCAGGTGGTGTTTGAATAGGGTGAGCGAAGTCTCCGAGCATTAACATGGCTGCAGATGAGAGCATGTTTGTGAAGCAGCCGTTAGCCATTCCTTGTCCTGTAGTGTTCCTATATTTAGCCAATTCTTAAAAGTTAGCACGAGCCGTGCTGAAGCATCGTTTCTCTTGCGGAGAATCTTGAGCAAAGGACATGAGACGCTTAGACACGGTGATGCGCCATCCATTCTTCTTGCGCTCCAGCTGGTGTTTGAATAGGGTGTTCGAGGTCACCGGGTAATAACTTGGCTGCCTGCGAGCTCATGTTTGTGAAGCAGCCGTTAGTAGTTGCTTGTCCTGTAGTGTTCCTATAATTAGCCAATTCTAGTAAAGTTCGCCCAAGCCGTGATGAAGCATCATCGTTTCTCTTTCGGAAAATCTTGAGCAAATTACATGAGACGCTTAGTTACGGTGATGCGCCATCCATGCTTCTCGCACTCTAGCTGGTGTTTTAATAGGGTGGGCGAGGTATCCGTGTATTAACTTGGCTGCCGATGAGCTCAGGTTTGTGAAGCAACCGTTAGCCATTTCTTGTCCTGTAGTGTTCCTATAACTAGCCAATGCTAGTAAATTTCGCACGTGGCGTGCTGAACTATCAATGTTTCTCTTCCGGAAAATCATGAGCAAAGGCCCTGAGACGCTTAGACACGGTGATGCGCAATCCATGCTTCTCGCACTCTAGGTGGTGCTTGAATAAGGTGGGCGAGGTCTCCGGGCATTAACTTGGCTGCCGATGAGCTCATGTTTGTGAAGCAGCCATTAGCTGTTGCTTGTCCTGTAGTGTTCCTATAATTAGCCAATTCTACTAAGGTTCGTACGTCGCGTGCTGAACCAGCATTGTTCCTATTCCGAAAAGCCTTGAGCAAATGACTGAAGCGCTTAGACACGGAGATGAGCCACACATGCTTCTCGCGCTCTAGCTGGTGCTTGATTAGGGTGGGCGAGGTCTTCGGGAATTAACTTGGCTGCCGATGAGGTCTTGTTTGTGAAGCAGCCGTTACCCATTCCTTGTCCTGTGGTGTTCCTATAATTAGCCAATTCTAATGTTCGCACGTGGCGTGCTGAAGCATGATCGTTTCTCTTGCGGAAAAACTTGAGCAAAGGACATAAGACGCTCAGACACGGTGATGCGCCATCCACGCTTCTCCCGCTCTAGCTGGTGTTTGAACAGGGTGGGCGAGGTCTCCGGGTTTTGACTTGGCTACCGATTCGGTCATGTATGTGAAGCAGTCGTAGCCGTTGCTTGTCCAGTAGTGTTCCTATAATTAGCCAATTCTAGTAAATTTCGCACGTGGGGAAATGAAGCATCATCGTTTCTCTTGCGTAAAAATCTTGAGCAAAGAACATGAGATGCTTAGACACGGTGGTGCGCCATCCATGATTCTCGCACTCTAGGTGGTGCTTGAATAGGGTGGGCGAGGTCTCCGAGCATTTACTTTGCTGCCGGCGAGCTCATGTTTGTGAAGCAGCCGCTAGCTATTGCTTGTCCTGTAGTGTTCGTATAATTAGCCAATTTTAGTAAATTTCGCACGTGGTGCGCTGAACCATCATTGTTTCTATTCCGGAAAATCTTGAGCAAAGGACATGAGACGCTTAGACACGGTGATGCGGCATCCATGCTTCTCGCACTCCAGGTGATGTTTGAATAGGGTGAGCGAAGTCTCCGGGCATTAACTTGGCTGCCGATGAGATCATGTTTGTGAAGCAGCCGTTAGCCATTCCTTGTCCTGTAGTGTTCCTATAATTAGCCAATTCTTAAAAGTTAGCACGAGCCGTGCTGAAGCATGATCGTTTCCCTTTCGAAAAATCTTGAGCAAAGGACATGAGACGCTCAGACACGGTGATGCGCCATCCATTCTTCTCGCGCTCCAGCTGGTGCTTGAATAGGGTGGGCGAGGTCTCCGAGCATTAACTTGGCTGCCGGTGAGCTCATGTTAGTGAAGCAGCCGCTTGCTGTTGCTTGTCCTGTAGTGTGCCTATTATTAGCCAATTCTAGTAAAGTTCGCACGCGGCGTGCTGAACCATCATCGTTTCTCTTCCGGAAAGTCTTGAGCAAAGGACATGATGTCGCTTAGACACGGTGATGCGCCACCCATGCTTCTCGCGCTCTAGCTGGTGTTTGAATAGGGTGTTCTAGGTCTCCAGGTACTAACTTGGCTGCCGATGAGGTCATGCTTGTGAAGCAGCCGTTGGCTGTTGCTTGTCCTGTAGTGTTCCTATAATTAGCCAATTCTTAATAGTTATCACTAGCCATGCTGAAGGGTGATCGCTTCTCTTTCGGAAAATCTTGAGCAAAGGACATGAGATGCTTAGACGCAGTGATGCGCCACCCATGCTTCTCGCACTCTAGGTGGTGTTTGAATAGGGTGGGCGAGGTCTCCGGGCATTACCTTGGCTGCCGAAGAGCTCATGTTTGTGAAGCAGCCGTTAGCAGGTGCTTGTCCTGTAGTGTTCCTATAATTAGCCAATTCTAGTAAAGTTCGCACCTGGCGTGCATAAGCACCATCGTTTCTCTTTCGGAAGATCTTGAGCAAAGACATGAGACTCTTAGACATGGTAATGCGCCACCCATGCTTCTCGCGCTCTAGCTGATGTTTGAATAGGGTGGGCAGGTCTCCGGGTATTAACTTGGCTGCCGATGAGCTTATGTTTGTGAAGCAGCCGTTAGCTGTTGCTTGTCCTGTAGTGTTCCTATAATTAGCCAATTCTAGTAAAGTTCGCACGTGGCGTGCTGAACCAGCATTCTTTCTCTTGCGGAAAATCTTGAGCAAAGCACATGAGACGCTTAGACAGGGTGATGCGCTATCCACGCTTCTCGTGCTCTAGCTGGTGTTTGAATAGGGTGGGCGAGCTCTCCGGGTATTGACTTGGCTACCGCTGCGGTCATGTTTGTGAAGCTGCCGTTAGCCGTTGCTTGTCCAGTAGTGTTCCTATAATTATCCAATTCTCGTAAAGATCGCACGTGGCGTGCTGAACAACCATTATTTCAATTCCGGAAAATCTTGAGCTAAGGACCTGAGACGCTTACACACGGTGATGCGCAATCCATGCTTCTCGCACTCTATGTGGTGCTTGAATAGGGTGGGCGAGGTCTCCGGGTATTAACTTGGCTGCCGGTGAGCTCATGTTTGTGAAACAGCCGATATCTGTTGCTTGTCCTGTAGTTTTCCTATAATTAGCCAATTCTAGTAAAGTTCGCACGTGGCGTTCTGAAGCACCATCGTTTCTCTTTCGGAAAATCTTGAGCAAAAGACATGAGACGCTTAGACGGGGTGATGTGCTATCCATGCTTCTCGTGCTCTAGATGGTGTTTGAATAGGGTGGGCGAGGTCTCCGGGTATTAACTTGGCTGCCGATGAGGTAATGTTTGTGAAGCAGCCATTAGCTGTTGCTTGTCCTGTAGTGTTCCTATAATTAGCCAATTCTAGTAAAGATCGCACGTGGCATGCCGAAGCAGCATCGTTTCTCTTCCGGAAAATCTTGAGCAAAGGACATGAGACGCTTAGACACGGTGATGCGCCATCCATGCTTCTCGCGCTCTAGCTGGTGTTTGAATAGGGTGGGCGAGGTCTCCGTGTATTAACTTGGCTGCCGATGAGCTCATGTTTGTGAAGCAGCCGTTAGCTGTTGCTTGTCCTGTAGTGTTCCTATAATTAGCCAATTCTAGTAAAGTTCGCACGTGGCGTGCTGAAGCAGCATCTTTTATTTTGTGGTAAAATCTTTAGCAAAGGACATTAGACGCTTAGACACGGTGATGCGCCATGCATGCTTCTCGCGCTCTAGTTGGTGTTTGAATTGGTGGGCGAGGTCTCCGGTTATTAACTTGGCTGCCAATGAGGTCATGTTTGTGAAGCAGCCGTTAGCTGTTGCTTGTCCTGTAATGTTCGTATAATTACCCAATTCTAGTAAAGTTCGCACGTGGCGTGCTGAAGCATCATCGTTTCTCTTTCGGAAAATCTTGAGCAATGGACATGAGACGCTTAGATACAGTGAGCGCCATCCATGCTTCTCGCACTCTAGCTGGTGTTTTAATAGGGTGGGCGAGGTATCCGGGTATTAACTTGGCTGCCGATGTGTGCATGTTTGTGAAGCAGCCGTTAGCCATTCCTAGTCCTGTAGTGTTCCTATATTTAGCCAATTCTAGTAAATTTCGCGCGTGGCGTGCTGAACCATCATTGTTTCTATTCCGGATAATCTTGAGCAAAGGACCTGAGACGCTTAGACATGGTGATCCGCCACCTATGCTTCCCGCGCTCTAGCTGGTGCTGAAAAGGGTGGGCGAGGTCTCCGGGTATTAACATGGCTGCCGATGAGCTCATGTTTGTGAAGCAGCCGTTAGCTGCTGCTTGTCCTGTAGTGTTCCTATAATTAGCCAATTCTAGTAAAGTTCGCCCGTGGCGTGGTGAAGCACCGTCGTTTCTCTTTCGGGAAATCTTGAGCAAAGGACATGAGACGCTTAGACATGGTGAGGCGCCACCCATGCTTCTCGCGCTCTAGCTGGTGTTTGAATAGGGTGGGCGATGTCTCCGGGTATTAACTTGACTGCCGATGAGGTCATGTTTGTGAAGCATCCGTAAGCAGTGTCTCGTCCTGTAGTGTTCCTATAATAAGGCAATTCTTAAAAATTAGCACGAGCCGTGATGAAGCATGCTCATTTCTCTTCCGGAATATCTTGAGCAAAGGACATGAGACGCTTAGACACGGTGATGCGCCACCCATGCTTCTCGTGCTCTAGCTAGTGTTTGAATATGGTAGGCGAGGTCTCCGGGAATTAACTTGGCTGCCGATGAGCTCATGGCTGTGAAGCAGCTGTTAGCTGTTGCTTTTCCTGTATTGTTCCTATAATTACCCAAATCTTGTAAACATCGCACGTGGCATGCTGAAGCATCATCGTTTCTCTTTCGGAAAATCTTATGCAAAGGACATGAGACGCTTAGACACGGTTATGCGCCATCCATGCTTGTCGCGCTCTAGCTGGTGTTTGAATAGGGTGGGCGAGGTCTGCGGGTAATAACTTGGCTGCCGATGAGGTCATGTTTATGAAGAAGCCGCTAGCTTTTGCTTGTCCTGTAGTGTTCCTATATTTAGTCAATTCTCGTAAAGTTCGCACGTGGCGTGCTGAACCAATATTGTTTCTATTCCGGAAAATCTTAAGCAAAGGACATGAGGCGCTTAGAAAGGGTGATGCGACACCCATGCTTCTCTAGCTCTAGCTGGTGTTTGAATAGGTTGGCGAGGTCTCCGGGTATTGGCTTTGCTACCGATGAGGTCATGTTTGTGAAGCAGCCGTTAGCCGTTGCTTGTCCTGCAGTGTGCCTATAATTAGCCAATTCTCGTAAAGTTCGCACGTGGCGTGCTGAACCATCATTGTTTATATTCCGGAAAATCTTGAGCAAAGGACTTGAGACGCTTAGACACGGTGATGCGCAATCCATGCTTCTCGCACTCTTTGTGGTGCTTGAAAAGGGTGGGCGAGGTCTCCGGGCATTAACTTGGCTGC
Source organism: Amblyomma americanum (assembly GCA_030143305.2). Classification (NCBI taxonomy): domain Eukaryota; kingdom Metazoa; phylum Arthropoda; class Arachnida; order Ixodida; family Ixodidae; genus Amblyomma; species Amblyomma americanum. The sequence continues at coordinate 208,887 of JARKHS020009582.1, read as the reverse complement.
CGATGAGGTCTTGTTTGTGAAGCAGCCGTTAGCCATTCCTTGTCCTGTAGTGTTCCTATAATAAGCCAATTCTCGTAAAGTTCGCACGTGGCGTGCTGAATCATCATTGTTTCAATCCGGAAAATCTTGAGCTCAGGTCCTGAGACGGGTAGACACGGTGATGCGCAATCCATGGTTCTCGCACTTTAGGTGGTGCTTTAATAGGGTGGGCGAGGTCTCCGAGCATTAACCTGGCTGCCGGTGAGCTCATGTTTGTGAAGCAGCTGTTAGCTGTTGCTTGTTCTGTAGTGTTCCTAAAATTAGCCAATTCTAGTAAAGTTCGCACGTGGCGTGGTGAAGCACCATCGTTTCTCTTTCGGGAAATCTTGGGCAAAGGACATGAGACGCTTAGACATGGTGAGGCGCCACCCATGCTTCTCGCGCTCTAGCTGGTGTTTGAATAGAGTGGGCGAGGTCTCCGGGTATTTACTTGACTGCCGATGAGGTCATGTTTGTGAAGCAGCCGTTAGCAGTTTCTTGTCCTGTAGTGTTCCTATAATAAGGCAATTCTTAAAAATTAGCACGAGCCGTGATGAAGCATGATCGTTTCTCTTCCGGAAAATCTTGAGCAAAGGACATGAGTGGCTTAGATACGGTGAAGCGCCATCCATGCTTCTCGCACTCTAGATGGAGTTTTAATAGGGTGGGCGAGGTATCCGGGTATTAACTTGGCTGCCGATGAGCTCAAGGCTGTGAAGCAGCCGTTAGCTGTTGCTTGTCCTGTAGTGTTCCTATAATTAGCCAATTCTAGTAAATTTCGCACGTGGCGCGCTGAACCATCATTGTTTCTATTCCAGAAAATCTTGAGCAAAGGACATGAGACGCTTAGACACGGTGATGCGCCATCCATGCTTCTCGCACTCCAGGTGGTGTTTGAATAGGGTGAGCGAAGTCTCCGAGCATTAACATGGCTGCAGATGAGATCATGTTTGTGAAGCAGCCGTTAGCCATTCCTTGTCCTGTAGTGTTCCTATATTTAGCCAATTCTTAAAAGTTAGCACGAGCCGTGCTGAAGCATCGTTTCTCTTGCGGAGAATCTTGAGCAAAGGACATGAGACGCTTAGACACGGTGATGCGCCATCCATTCTTCTTGCGCTCCAGCTGGTGTTTGAATAGGGTGTTCGAGGTCACCGGGTAATAACTTGGCTGCCTACGAGCTCATGTTTGTGAAGCAGCCGTTAGTAGTTGCTTGTCCTGTAGTGTTCCTGTAATTAGCCAATTCTAGTAAAGTTCGCACAAGCCGTGATGAAGCATGATCGTTTCTCTTTCGGAAAATCTTGAGCAAAGCACATGAGAGGCTTAGTTACGGTGATGCGCCATCCATGCTTCTCGCACTCTAGCTGGTGTTTTAATAGGGTGGGCGAGATATCCGTGTATTAACTAGGCTGCCGATGAGCTCAGGTTTGTGAAGCAACCGTTAGCCATTTCTTGTCCTGTAGTGTTCCTATAACTAGCCAATTCTAGTAAATTTTGCACGTGGCGTGCTGAACTATCATTGTTTCTCTTCCGGAAAATCTTGAGCAAAGGCCCTGAGACGCTTAGAAACGGTGATGCGCAATCCATGCTTCTCGCACTCTAGGTGGTGCTTAAATAGGGTGGGCGAGGTCTCCGGGCATTAACTTGGCTGCCGATGAGCTCATGTTTGTGAAGCAGCCATTAGCTGTTGCTTGTCCTGTAGTGTTTTTATAATAAGGCAATTCTTAAAAATTAGCACGAGCCGTGATGAAGCATGATGATCGTTTCTCTTCCGGAAAATCTTGAGCAAAGGACATGAGTGGCTTAGATACGGTGAAGCGTCATCCATGCTTCTCGCACTCTAGATGGAGTTTTAATAGGGTGGGCGAGGTATCCGGGTAATAACTTGGCTGCCGAAGAGCTCATGGCTGTGAAGCAGCCGTTAGCTGTTGCTTGTCCTGTAGTGTTCCTATAATTAGCCAATTCTAGTAAATTCGCACGTGGCGCGCTGAACCATCATTGTTTCTATTCCAGAAAATCTTGAGCAAAGGACATGAGACGCTTAGACACGGTGATGCGCCATCCATGCTTCTCGCACTCCAGGTGGTGTTTGAATAGGGTGAGCGAAGTCTCCGAGCATTAACATGGCTGCAGATGAGAGCATGTTTGTGAAGCAGCCGTTAGCCATTCCTTGTCCTGTAGTGTTCCTATATTTAGCCAATTCTTAAAAGTTAGCACGAGCCGTGCTGAAGCATCGTTTCTCTTGCGGAGAATCTTGAGCAAAGGACATGAGACGCTTAGACACGGTGATGCGCCATCCATTCTTCTTGCGCTCCAGCTGGTGTTTGAATAGGGTGTTCGAGGTCACCGGGTAATAACTTGGCTGCCTGCGAGCTCATGTTTGTGAAGCAGCCGTTAGTAGTTGCTTGTCCTGTAGTGTTCCTATAATTAGCCAATTCTAGTAAAGTTCGCCCAAGCCGTGATGAAGCATCATCGTTTCTCTTTCGGAAAATCTTGAGCAAAGTACATGAGACGCTTAGTTACGGTGATGCGCCATCCATGCTTCTCGCACTCTAGCTGGTGTTTTAATAGGGTGGGCGAGGTATCCGTGTATTAACTTGGCTGCCGATGAGCTCAGGTTTGTGAAGCAACCGTTAGCCATTTCTTGTCCTGTAGTGTTCCTATAACTAGCCAATTCTAGTAAATTTCGCACGTGGCGTGCTGAACTATCAATGTTTCTCTTCCGGAAAATCATGAGCAAAGGCCCTGAGACGCTTAGACACGGTGATGCGCAATCCATGCTTCTCGCACTCTAGGTGGTGCTTGAATAAGGTGGGCGAGGTCTCCGGGCATTAACTTGGCTGCCGATGAGCTCATGTTTGTGAAGCAGCCATTAGCTGTTGCTTGTCCTGTAGTGTTCCTATAATTAGCCAATTCTACTAAAGTTCGTACGTCGCGTGCTGAACCAGCATTGTTCCTATTCCGAAAAGCCTTGAGCAAATGACTGAAGCGCTTAGACACGGAGATGAGCCACACATGCTTCTCGCGCTCTAGCTGGTGCTTGATTAGGGTGGGCGAGGTCTTCGGGAATTAACTTGGCTGCCGATGAGGTCTTGTTTGTGAAGCAGCCGTTACCCATTCCTTGTCCTGTGGTGTTCCTATAATTAGCCAATTCTAATGTTCGCACGTGGCGTGCTGAAGCATGATCGTTTCTCTTGCGGAAAATCTTGAGCAAAGGACATAAGACGCTCAGACACGGTGATGCGCCATCCACGCTTCTCCCGCTCTAGCTGGTGTTTGAACAGGGTGGGCGAGGTCTCCGGGTTTTGACTTGGCTACCGATTCGGTCATGTATGTGAAGCAGTTGTAGCCGTTGCTTGTCCAGTAGTGTTCCTATAATTAGCCAATTCTAGTAAATTTCGCACGTGGGGAAATGAAGCATCATCGTTTCTCTTGCGTAAAAATCTTGAGCAAAGGACATGAGATGCTTAGACACGGTGGTGCGCCATTCATGATTCTCGCACTCTAGGTGGTGCTTGAATAGGGTGGGCGAGGTCTCCGAGCATTTACTTTGCTGCCGGCGAGCTCATGTTTGTGAAGCAGCCGCTAGCTATTGCTTGTCCTGTAGTGTTCGTATAATTAGCCAATTTTAGTAAATTTCGCACGTGGTGCGCTGAACCATCATTGTTTCTATTCCGGAAAATCTTGAGCAAAGGACATGAGACGCTTAGACACGGTGATGCGGCATCCATGCTTCTCGCACTCCAGGTGATGTTTGAATAGGGTGAGCGAAGTCTCCGGGCATTAACTTGGCTGCCGATGAGATCATGTTTGTGAAGCAGCCGTTAGCCATTCCTTGTCCTATAGTGTTCCTATAATTAGCCAATTCTTAAAAGTTAGCACGAGCCGTGCTGAAGCATGATCGTTTCCCTTTCGAAAAATCTTGAGCAAAGGACATGAGACGCTTAGACACGGTGATGCGCCATCCATTCTTCTCGCGCTCCAGCTGGTGCTTGAATAGGGTGGGCGAGGTCTCCGAGCATTAACTTGGCTGCCGGTGAGCTCATGTTAGTGAAGCAGCCGCTTGCTGCTGCTTGTCCTGTAGTGTGCCTATTATTAGCCAATTCTAGTAAAGTTCGCACGCGGCGTGCTGAACCATCATCGTTTCTCTTCCGGAAAGTCTTGAGCAAAGGACATGATGTCGCTTAGACACGGTGATGCGCCACCCATGCTTCTCGCGCTCTAGCTGGTGTTTGAATAGGGTGTTCTAGGTCTCCAGGTACTAACTTGGCTGCCGATGAGGTCATGCTTGTGAAGCAGCCGTTGGCTGTTGCTTGTCCTGTAGTGTTCCTATAATTAGCCAATTCTTAATAGTTATCACTAGCCATGCTGAAGGGTGATCGCTTCTCTTTCGGAAAATCTTGAGCAAAGGACATGAGATGCTTAGACGCAGTGATGCGCCACCCATGCTTCTCGCACTCTAGGTGGTGTTTGAATAGGGTAGGCGAGGTCTCCGGGCATTACCTTGGCTGCCGATGAGCTCATGTTTGTGAAGCAGCCGTTAGCAGGTGTTGTCCTGTAGTGTTCCTATAATTAGCCAATTCTAGTAAAGTTCGCACCTGGCGTGCATAAGCACCATCGTTTCTCTTTCGGAAGATCTTGAGCAAAGACATGAGACTCTTAGACATGGTAATGCGCCACCCATGCTTCTCGCGCTCTAGCTGATGTTTGAATAGGGTGGGCAGGTCTCCGGGTATTAACTTGGCTGCCGATGAGCTTATGTTTGTGAAGCAGCCGTTAGCTGTTGCTTGTCCTGTAGTGTTCCTATAATTAGCCAATTCTAGTAAAGTTCGCACGTGGCGTGCTGAACCAGCATTGTTTCTCTTGCGGAAAATCTTGAGCAAAGCACATGAGACGCTTAGACAGGGTGATGCGCTATCCACGCTTCTCGTGCTCTAGCTGGTGTTTGAATAGGGTGGGCGAGCTCTCCGGGTATTGACTTGGCTACCGCTGCGGTCATGTTTGTGAAGCTGCCGTTAGCCGTTGCTTGTCCAGTAGTGTTCCTATAATTATCCAATTCTCGTAAAGTTCGCACGTGGCGTGCTGAACAACCATTTTTTCAATTCCGGAAAATCTTGAGCTAAGGACCTGAGACGCTTACACACGGTGATGCGCAATCCATGCTTCTCGCACTCTATGTGGTGCTTGAATAGGGTGGGCGAGGTCTCTGGGTATTAACTTGGCTGCCGGTGAGCTCATGTTTGTGAAACAGCCGTTATCTGTTGCTTGTCCTGTAGTTTTCCTATAATTAGCCAATTCTAGTAAAGTTCGCACGTGGCGTTCTGAAGCACCATCGTTTCTCTTTCGGAAAATCTTGAGCAAAAGACATGAGACGCTTAGACGGGGTGATGCGCTATCCATGCTTCTCGTGCTCTAGATGGTGTTTGAATAGGGTGGGCGAGGTCTCCGGGTATTAACTTGGCTGCCGATGAGGTAATGTTTGTGAAGCAGCCATTAGCTGTTGCTTGTCCTGTAGTGTTCCTATAACTAGCCAATTCTAGTAAAGATCGCACGTGGCGTGCCGAAGCAGCATCGTTTCTCTTCCGGAAAATCTTGAGCAAAGGACATGAGACGCTTAGACACGGTGATGCGCCATCCATGCTTCTCGCGCTCTAGCTGGTGTTTGAATAGGGTGGGCGAGGTCTCCGTGTATTAACTTGGCTGCCGATGAGCTCATGTTTGTGAAGCAGCCGTTAGCTGTTGCTTGTCCTGTAGTGTTCCTATAATTAGCCAATTCTAGTAAAGTTCGCACGTGGCGTGCTGAAGCAGCATCTTTTATTTTGTGGTAAAATCTTTAGCAAAGGACATTAGACGCTTAGACACGGTGATGCGCCATGCATGCTTCTCGCGCTCTAGTTGGTGTTTGAATTGGTGGGCGAGGTCTCCGGTTATTAACTTGGCTGCCAATGAGGTCATGTTTGTGAAGCAGCCGTTAGCTGTTGCTTGTCCTGTAATGTTCGTATAATTAGCCAATCTAGTAAAGTTCGCACGTGGCGTGCTGAAGCATCATCGTTTCTCTTTCGGAAAATCTTGAGCAATGGACATGAGACGCTTAGATACAGTGAGCGCCATCCATGCTTCTCGCACTCTAGCTGGTGTTTTAATAGGGTGGGCGAGGTATCCGGGTATTAACTTGGCTGCCGATGTGTGCATGTTTGTGAAGCAGCCGTTAGCCATTCCTAGTCCTGTAGTGTTCCTATATTTAGCCAATTCTAGTAAATTTCGCGCGTGGCGTGCTGAACCATCATTGTTTCTATTCCGGATAATCTTGAGCAAAGGACCTGAGACGCTTAGACATGGTGATCCGCCACCTATGCTTCCCGCGCTCTAGCTGGTGCTGAAAAGGGTGGGCGAGGTCTCCGGGTATTAACCTGGCTGCCGGTGAGCTCATGTTTGTGAAGCAGCTGTTAGCTGTTGCTTGTTCTGTAGTGTTCCTAAAATTAGCCAATTCTAGTAAAGTTCGCACGTGGCGTGGTGAAGCACCATCGTTTCTCTTTCGGGAAATCTTGAGCAACGGACATGAGACGCTTAGACATGGTGAGGCGCCACCCATGCTTCTCGCGCTCTAGCTGGTGTTTGAATAGAGTGGGCGAGGTCTCCGGGTATTTACTTGACTGCCGATGAGGTCATGTTTGTGAAGCAGCCGTTAGCAGTTTCTTGTCCTGTAGTGTTCCTATAATAAGGCAATTCTTAAAAATTAGCACGAGCCGTGATGAAGCATGATCGTTTCTCTTCCGGAAAATCTTGAGCAAAGGACATGAGTGGCTTAGATACGGTGAAGCGCCATTCATGCTTTTTGCACTCTAGATGGAGTTTTAATAGGGTGGGTGAGGTATCCGGGTATTAACTTGGCTGCCGATGAGCTCAAGGCTGTGAAGCAGCCGTTAGCTGTTGCTTGTCCTGTAGTGTTCCTATAATTAGCCAATTCTAGTAAATTTCGCACGTGGCGCGCTGAACCATCATTGTTTCTATTCCAGAAAATCTTGAGCAAAGGACATGAGACGCTTAGACACGGTGATGCGCCATCCATGCTTCTCGCACTCCAGGTGGTGTTTGAATAGGGTGAGCGAAGTCTCCGAGCATTAACATGGCTGCAGATGAGATCATGTTTGTGAAGCAGCCGTTAGCCATTCCTTGTCCTGTAGTGTTCCTATATTTAGCCAATTCTTAAAAGTTAGCACGAGCCGTGCTGAAGCATCGTTTCTCTTGCGGAGAATCTTGAGCAAAGGACATGAGACGTTTTGACACGGTGATGCGCCATCCATTCTTCTTGCGCTCCAGCTGGTGTTTGAATAGGGTGTTCGAGGTCACCGGGTAATAACTTGGCTGCCTACGAGCTCATGTTTGTGAAGCAGCCGTTAGTAGTTGCTTGTCCTGTAGTGTTCCTATAATTAGCCAATTCTAGTAAAGTTCGCACAAGCCGTGATGAAGCATGATCGTTTCTCTTTCGGAAAATCTTGAGCAAAGCACATGAGAGGCTTAGTTACGGTGATGCGCCATCCATGCTTCTCGCACTCTAGCTGGTGTTTTAATAGGGTGGGCGAGATATCCGTGTATTAACTAGGCTGCCGATGAGCTCAGGTTTGTGAAGCAACCGTTAGCCATTTCTTGTCCTGTAGTGTTCCTATAACTAGCCAATTCTAGTAAATTTTGCACGTGGCGTGCTGAACTATCATTGTTTCTCTTCCGGAAAATCTTGAGCAAAGGCCCTGAGACGCTTAGAAACGGTGATGCGCAATCCATGCTTCTCGCACTCTAGGTGGTGCTTGAATAGGGTGGGCGAGGTCTCCGGGCATTAACTCTGCTGCCGATGAGCTCATGTTTGTTAAGCAGCCATTAGCTGTTGCTTGTCCTGTAGTGTTTTTATAATAAGGCAATTCTTAAAAATTAGCACGAGCCGTGATGAAGCATGATGATCGTTTCTCTTCCGGAAAATCTTGAGCAAAGGACATGAGTGGCTTAGATACGGTGAAGCGTCATCCATGCTTCTCGCACTCTAGATGGAGTTTTAATAGGGTGGGCGAGGTATCCGGGTAATAACTTGGCTGCCGAAGAGCTCATGGCTGTGAAGCAGCCGTTAGCTGTTGCTTGTCCTGTAGTGTTCCTATAATTAGCCAATTCTAGTAAATTCGCACGTGGCGCACTGAACCATCATTGTTTCTATTCCAGAAAATCTTGAGCAAAGGACATGAGACTCTTAGACACGGTGATGCGCCATCCATGCTTCTCGCACTCCAGGTGGTGTTTGAATAGGGTGAGCGAAGTCTCCGGGCATTAACTTGGCTGCAGATGAGATCATGTTTGTGAAGCAGCCGTTAGCCATTCCTTGTCCTGTAGTGTTCCTATATTTAGCCAATTCTTAAAAGTTAGCACGAGCCGTGCTGAAGCATCGTTTCTCTTGCGGAGAATCTTGAGCAAAGGACATGAGACGCTTAGACACGTTGATGCGCCATCCATTCTTCTTGCGCTCCAGCTGGTGTTTGAATAGGGTGTTCGAGGTCACCGGGTAATAACTTGGCTGCCTGCGAGCTCGTGTTTGTGAAGCAGCCGTTAGTAGTTGCTTGTCCTGTAGTGTTCCTATAATTAGCCAATTCTAGTAAAGTTCGCACAAGCCGTGATGAAGCATCATCGTTTCTCTTTCGGAAAATCTTGAGCAAAGTACATGAGACGCTTAGTTACGGTGATGCGCCATCCATGCTTCTCGCACTCTAGCTGGTGTTTTAATAGGGTGGGCGAGGTATCCGTGTATTAACTTGGCTGCCGATGAGCTCAGGTTTGTGAAGCAACCGTTAGCCATTTCTTGTCCTGTAGTGTTCCTATAACTAGCCAATTCTAGTAAATTTCGCACGTGGCGTGCTGAACTATCAATGTTTCTCTTCCGGAAAATCATGAGCAAAGGCCCTGAGACGCTTAGACACGGTGATGCGCAATCCATGCTTCTCGCACTCTAGGTGGTGCTTGAATAAGGTGGGCGAGGTCTCCGGGCATTAACTTGGCTGCCGATGAGCTCATGTTTGTGAAGCAGCCATTAGCTGTTGCTTGTCCTGTAGTGTTCCTATAATTAGCCAATTCTTAATAGTTATCACTAGCCATGCTGAAGAGTGATCGCTTCTCTTTCGGAAAATCTTGAGCAAAGGACATGAGACGCTTAGACAGGGTGATGCGCTATCCACGCTTCTCTTGCTCTAGCTGGTGTTTGAATAGGGTGGGCGAGGTCTCCAGGTCTGACTTGGCTACCGATGCGGTCATGTTAGTGAAGCAGCCGTTAGCCGTTGCTTGTCCAGTAGTGTTCCTATAATTATCCAATTCTCGTAAAGTTCGCACGTGGCGTGCTGAACAACCATTATTTCTATTCCGGAAAATCTTGAGCAAAGGCCCTGAGACGCTTAGACACGGTGATGCGTAATCCATGCTTCTAGCACACTGGGTGGTGCTTGAATAGGGTGGGCGAGGTCCTCGGGAATTAACTTGGCTGCCGATGAGCTCATGTTTGTAAAGCAGCCGTTAGATGTTGCTTGTCCTGTAGTGTTCTAGTAAAGTTCGCACTTGGCGTGCTGAACCAGCATTGTTTCTATTCCGAAAAATCTTGAGCCAAGGACATGAGACGCTTAGACAGGGTGATGCGCTATCCATGCTTCTCGTGCTCTAGATGGTGTTTGAATAGGGTGGGCGAGGTCTCCGGGTATTAACTTGGCTGCCGATGAGGTAATGTTTGTGAAGCAGCCATTAGCTGTTGCTTGTCCTGTAGTGTTCCTATAATTAGCCAATTCTAGTAAAGTTCGCACGTGGCGTGCCGAAGCAGCATCGTTTCTCTTCCGGAAAATCTTGAGCAAAGGACATGAGACGTTTAGACACGGTGATGCGCCATCCATGCTTCTCGCGCTCTAGCTGGTGTTTGAATAGGGTGGGCGAGGTCTCCGTGTATTAACATGGCTGCCGATGAGCTCATGTTTGTGAAGCAGCCGTTAGCTGTTGCTTGTCCTGTAGTGTTCCTATAATTAGCCAATTCTAGTAAAGTTCGCACGAGGCGTGCTGAAGCAGCATCTTTTATTTTGTGTTAAAATCTTTAGCAAAGGACATTAGACGCTTAGACACGGTGATGCGCCATGCATGCTTCTCGCGCTCTAGCTGGTGTTTGAATAGGGTAGGCGAGGTCTCCGGTTATTAACTTGGCTGCCAATGAGGTCAAGTTTGTGAAGCAGCCGTTAGCTGTTGCTTGTCCTGTAATGTTCCTATAGTTAGCCAATTCTAGTAAAGTTCGCACGTGGCGTGCTGAAGCATCATCGTTTCTCTTTCGGAAAATCATGAGCAATGAACATGAGACGCTTAGATACGGTGAGCGCCATCCATGCTTCTCGCACTATGGCTGGTGTTTTAATAGGGTGGGCGAGGTATCCGGGTATTAACTTGGCTGCCGAAGTGTGCATGTTTGTGAAGCAGCCGTTAGCCATTCCTTGTCCTGTAGTGTTCCTATATTTAGCCAATTCTAGTAAATTTCGCGCGTGGCGTGCTGAACCATCATTGTTTCTATTCCGGATAATCTTCAGCAAAGGACCTGAGACGCTTAGACATGGTGATGCGCCAACTATGCTTCTCGCGCTCTAGCTGGTGTTGAAAAGGGTGGGCGAGGTCTCCGAGTATTAACTTGGCTGCCGATGAGGTCATGTTTGTGAAGCAGCCGTTAGCAGTTGCTTATCCTGTAGTGTTCCTATAATTAGAAAATTCTTGTAAAGTTCGCATGAGCCGTACTGAAGCAGGATCGTTTCTCTTTCGGAAAATCTTGAGCAAAGGACATGAGACGCTTAGACACGGTGATGCGCCATCCATGCTTCTCGCGCTCTAGCTGGTGTTTGAATAGGGTGGGCGAGGTCTCCGGGAATTAACTTGGCTGCCGATAAGGTCATGTTTGTGAAGCAGCCGTTAGCGATTCCTTGTCCTGTTGTGTTCCTATAGTTAGCCAATTCTCGTAACGTTCGCACGTGGTGTGCTAAAGCATGATCGTATCTCTTTCGGAAAATCTTGAGCAATGAACATGAGACGCTTAGATACGGTGAGCGCCATCCATGCTTCTCGCACTATAGCTGGTGTTTTAATAGGGTGGGCGAGGTATCCGGGTATTAACTTGGCTGCCGAAGTGTGCATGTTTGTGAAGCAGCCGTTAGCCATTCCTTGTCCTGTAGTGTTCCTATATTTAGCCAATTCTAGTAAATTTCGCGCGTGGCGTGCTGAACCATCATTGTTTCTATTCCGGATAATCTTCAGCAAAGGACCTGAGACGCTTAGACATGGTGATGCGCCACCTATGCTTCTCGCGCTCTAGCTGGTGTTGAAAAGGGTGGGCGAGGTCTCCGAGTATTAACTTGGCTGCCGATGAGGTCATGTTTGTGAAGCAGCCGTTAGCAGTTGCTTATCCTGTAGTGTTCCTATAATTAGAAAATTCTTGTAAAGTTCGCATGAGCCGTACTGAAGCAGGATCGTTTCTCTTTCGGAAAATCTTGAGCAAAGGACATGAGACGCTTAGACACGGTGATGCGCCATACATGCTTCTCGCGCTCTAGCTGGTGTTTGAATAGGGTGGGCGAGGTCTCCGGGAATTAACTTGGCTGCCGATAAGGTCATGTTTGTGAAGCAGCCGTTAGCGATTCCTTGTCCTGTTGTGTTCCTATAGTTAGCCAATTCTCGTAAAGTTCGCACGTGGTGTGCTAAAGCATGATCGTATCTCTTGCGGAAAATCTTGAGCAAAGGACATGAGACGCTTAGACTGGGTGATGCGCTATCCACGCTTCTCCTGCTCTAGCTGGTGTTTGAATAGGGTGGGCGAGGTCTCCGGGTATTGACTTGGCTACCGATGTGGTCATGTTTGTGAAGCAGCCGTTAGCCGTTGCTTGTCCAGTAGTGTTCCTATAATTATCCAATTCTCGTAAAGTTCGCACATGGCGTGCTGAACAGCCATTATTTCTATTCCGGAAAATCTTGAGCAAAGGATTTGAGACGCTTAGACACGGTGATGCGCAATCCGTGCTTCTCGCACACTAGGTGGTGTTTGAATAGGGTGGGCGAGGTCTCCGGGTTTTAACTTGGCTGCCGATGAGCTCATGTTTGTGAAGCAGCCGTTACCTGTTGCTTGTCCTGTAGTGTTCCTATAATTAGCCAATTCTAGTAAAGTTCGCACTTGGCGTGCTGAACCAGCATTGTTTCTATTCCGAAAAATCTTGAGCCAAGGACATGAGGCGCTTAGACACGGTGATGCGCCACCCATGCTTCTCGCGCTCTAGCTGGTGTTTGATTAGGGTGGGCGAGGTCTCCGGGAATTAACTTGGCTGCCGATAAGGTCATGTTTGTGAAGCAGCCGTTAGCGATTCCTTGTCCTGTTGTGTTTCTATAATTAGCCAATTCAAGTAAATTCTGCACGTGGCGTGCTAAAGCATGATCGTTTCTCTTGCGGAAAATCTTGAGCAAAGGACATGAGACGCTTAGACAGGGTGATGCGCTATCCACGCTTCTCGCACTCTAGGTGGTGCTTGAATAGGGTGGGCGAGGTCTCCGGGTATTAACTTGGCTGCCGATGAGCTCATGTTTGTGAAACAGCCGATAGCTGTTGCTTGTCCTGTAGTTTTCCTATAATTAGCCAATTCTAGTAAAGTTCGCACGTGGCGTTCTGAAGCACTCTCGTTTCTCTTTCGGAAAATCTTGAGCAAAAGACATGAGACGCTCAGACAGGGTGATGCGCTATCCATGCTTCTCGTGCTCTAGGTGGTGTTTGAATAGGGTGGGCGAGGTCTCCGGGTTTTAACTTGGCTGCCAAAGAGGTCATGTTTGTGAAGCAGCCGTTAGCTGTTGCTTGTCTTGTAGTGTTCCTATAATTAGCATATTCTAGTAAATTTTGCACGTGGCGTACTGAAGCATAATTGTTTCTCTTGCGGAAAATCTTCAGCAAAGGACATGAGACGCTTAGACACGGTGATGCGCCATCCATGCTTCTCGCGCTCTAGCTGGTGTTTGAATAGAAGGGCGAGTCTCCGGGCATTAACTTGTCTGCTGATGAGCTTATGTTTGTGAAGCAGCCATTAGCTGTTGCTTGTCCTGTAGTGTTCCTATAATTAGCCAATTCTAGTAAAGTTCGCACGTGGCGTGCCGAAGCAGCATCGTTTCTCTTCCGGAAAATCTTGAGCAAAGGACATGAGACGCTTAGACACGGTGATGCGCCATCCATGCTTCTCGTGCTCTAGCTGGTGTTTGAATAGGGTCGGCGAGGTCTCCGTGTAAAAACTTGGCTGCCGATGAGCTCATGTTTGTGAAGCACCCGTTAGCTGTTGCTTGTCCTGTAGTGTTCCTATAATTAGCCAATTCTAGTAAAGTTCGCACGTGGCGTGCTGAAGCAGCATCTTTTATTTTGTGGTAAAATCTTTATCAAAGGACATCAGACGCTTAGACACGGTGATGCGCCATCCGTGCTTCTCGCGCTCTAGCTGGTGTTTGAATAGGGGGGGCGAGGTCTCCGGTTATTAACTTGGCTGCCAATGAGGTCATGTTTGTAAAGCAGCCGTTAGCTGTTGCTTGTCCTGTAATGTTCCTATAATGAGCCAATTCTAGTAAAGTTCGCACGTGGCGTGTGGAAGCACCATCGTTTCTCTTTCGGAAAATCTTGAGCAATAGACATGAGACGCTTAGATACGGTGAGCGCAATCCATGCTTCTCGCACTCTAGCTGGTGTTTTAATAGGGTGGGCGAGGTATCAGGGTATTGGGTTGGCTGCCGATGTGTTCATGTTTGTGAAGCAGCCGTTAGCCATTCCTTGTCCTGTAGTGTTCCTATATTTAGCCAATTCTAGTAAATTTCGCGCGTGGCGTGCTGAACCATCATTGTTTCTATTCCGGATAATCTTGAGCAAAGGACCTGAGACGCTTAGACATGCTGATGCGCCACCTATGCTTCTCGCGCTCGAGCTGGTGTTTGAAAAGGGTGGGCGAGGTATCCGGGTATTAACTTGACTGCCGATGAGGTCATGTTTGTGAAGCAGCCGTAAGCAGTTTCTCGTCCTGTAGTGTTCCTATAATAAGGCAATTCTTAAAAATTAGCACGAGCCGTGATGAAGCATGCTCATTTCTCTTCCTGAATATCTTGAGCAAAGGACATGAGACGCTTAGACACGGTGATGCGCCACCCATGCTTCTCGTGCTCTAGCTAGTGTTTGAATATGGTAGGCGAGGTCTCCGGGAATTAACTTGGCTGCCGATGAGCTCATGGCTGTGAAGCAGCTGTTAGCTGTTGCTTTTCCTGTATTGTTCCTATAATTACCCAAATCTTGTAAACATCGCACGTGGCGTGCTGAAGCATCATCGTTTCTCTTTCGGAAAATCTTATGCAAAGGACATGAGACGCTTAGACACGGTTATGCGCCATCCATGCTTGTCGCGCTCTAGCTGGTGTTTGAATAGGGTGGGCGAGGTCTGCGGGTAATAACTTGGCTGCCGATGAGGTCATGTTTATGAAGAAGCCGCTAGCTTTTGCTTGTCCTGTAGTGTTCCTATATTTAGTCAATTCTCGTAAATTTCGCGCGTGGCGTGCTGAACCATCATTGTTTCTATTCCGGATAATCTTCAGCAAAGGACCTGAGACGCTTAGACATGGTGATGCGCCACCTATGCTTCTCGCGCTCTAGCTGGTGTTGAAAAGGGTGGGCGAGGTCTCCGAGTATTAACTTGGCTGCCGATGAGGTCATGTTTGTGAAGCAGCCGTTAGCAGTTGCTTATCCTGTAGTGTTCCTATAATTAGAAAATTCTTGTAAAGTTCGCATGAGCCGTACTGAAGCAGGATCGTTTCTCTTTCGGAAAATCTTGAGCAAAGGACATGAGACGCTTAGACACGGTGATGCGCCATCCATGCTTCTCGCGCTCTAGCTGGTGTTTGAATAGGGTGGGCGAGGTCTCCGGGAATTAACTTGGCTGCCGATAAGGTCATGTTTGTGAAGCAGCCGTTAGCGATTCCTTGTCCTGTTGTGTTCCTATAGTTAGCCAATTCTCGTTAAGTTCGCACATGGCGTGCTGAACAGCCATTATTTCTATTCCGGAAAATCTTGAGCAAAGGATTTGAGACGCTTAGACACGGTGATGCGCAATCCGTGCTTCTCGCACACTAGGTGGTGTTTGAATAGGGTGGGCGAGGTCTCCGGGTTTTAACTTGGCTGCCGATGAGCTCATGTTTGTGAAGCAGCCGTTACCTGTTGCTTGTCCTGTAGTGTTCCTATAATTAGCCAATTCTAGTAAAGTTCGCACTTGGCGTGCTGAACCAGCATTGTTTCTATTCCGAAAAATCTTGAGCCAAGGACATGAGGCGCTTAGACACGGTGATGCGCCACCCATGCTTCTCGCGCTCTAGCTGGTGTTTGATTAGGGTGGGCGAGGTCTCCGGGAATTAACTTGGCTGCCGATAAGGTCATGTTTGTGAAGCAGCCGTTAGCGATTCCTTGTCCTGTTGTGTTTCTATAATTAGCCAATTCAAGTAAATTCTGCACGTGGCGTGCTAAAGCATGATCGTTTCTCTTGCGGAAAATCTTGAGCAAAGGACATGAGACGCTTAGACAGGGTGATGCGCTATCCACGCTTCTCGCACTCTAGGTGGTGCTTGAATAGGGTGGGCGAGGTCTCCGGGTATTAACTTGGCTGCCGATGAGCTCATGTTTGTGAAACAGCCGATAGCTGTTGCTTGTCCTGTAGTTTTCCTATAATTAGCCAATTCTAGTAAAGTTCGCACGTGGCGTTCTGAAGCACTCTCGTTTCTCTTTCGGAAAATCTTGAGCAAAAGACATGAGACGCTCAGACAGGGTGATGCGCTATCCATGCTTCTCGTGCTCTAGGTGGTGTTTGAATAGGGTGGGCGAGG
Organism: Amblyomma americanum; assembly: GCA_030143305.2. NCBI lineage: Eukaryota > Metazoa > Arthropoda > Arachnida > Ixodida > Ixodidae > Amblyomma > Amblyomma americanum. Next base: position 192,951 of record JARKHS020009582.1, on the reverse strand, counting down.
TCTCCGGGTTTTAACTTGGCTGCCAAAGAGGTCATGTTTGTGAAGCAGCCGTTAGCTGTTGCTTGTCTTGTAGTGTTCCTATAATTAGCATATTCTAGTAAATTTTGCACGTGGCGTACTGAAGCATAATTGTTTCTCTTGCGGAAAATCTTCAGCAAAGGACATGAGACGCTTAGACACGGTGATGCGCCATCCATGCTTCTCGCGCTCTAGCTGGTGTTTGAATAGAAGGGCGAGTCTCCGGGCATTAACTTGTCTGCTGATGAGCTCATGTTTGTGAAGCAGCCATTAGCTGTTGCTTGTCCTGTAGTGTTCCTATAATTAGCCAATTCTAGTAAAGTTCGCACGTGGCGTGCCGAAGCAGCATCGTTTCTCTTCCGGAAAATCTTGAGCAAAGGACATGAGACGCTTAGACACGGTGATGCGCCATCCATGCTTCTCGTGCTCTAGCTGGTGTTTGAATAGGGTCGGCGAGGTCTCCGTGTAAAAACTTGGCTGCCGATGAGCTCATGTTTGTGAAGCACCCGTTAGCTGTTGCTTGTCCTGTAGTGTTCCTATAATTAGCCAATTCTAGTAAAGTTCGCACGTGGCGTGCTGAAGCAGCATCTTTTATTTTGTGGTAAAATCTTTATCAAAGGACATCAGACGCTTAGACACGGTGATGCGCCATCCGTGCTTCTCGCGCTCTAGCTGGTGTTTGAATAGGGGGGGCGAGGTCTCCGGTTATTAACTTGGCTGCCAATGAGGTCATGTTTGTAAAGCAGCCGTTAGCTGTTGCTTGTCCTGTAATGTTCCTATAATGAGCCAATTCTAGTAAAGTTCGCACGTGGCGTGTGGAAGCACCATCGTTTCTCTTTCGGAAAATCTTGAGCAATAGACATGAGACGCTTAGATACGGTGAGCGCAATCCATGCTTCTCGCACTCTAGCTGGTGTTTTAATAGGGTGGGCGAGGTATCAGGGTATTGGGTTGGCTGCCGATGTGTTCATGTTTGTGAAGCAGCCGTTAGCCATTCCTTGTCCTGTAGTGTTCCTATATTTAGCCAATTCTAGTAAATTTCGCGCGTGGCGTGCTGAACCATCATTGTTTCTATTCCGGATAATCTTGAGCAAAGGACCTGAGACGCTTAGACATGCTGATGCGCCACCTATGCTTCTCGCGCTCGAGCTGGTGTTTGAAAAGGGTGGGCGAGGTATCCGGGTATTAACTTGACTGCCGATGAGGTCATGTTTGTGAAGCAGCCGTAAGCAGTTTCTCGTCCTGTAGTGTTCCTATAATAAGGCAATTCTTAAAAATTAGCACGAGCCGTGATGAAGCATGCTCATTTCTCTTCCGGAATATCTTGAGCAAAGGACATGAGACGCTTAGACACGGTGATGCGCCACCCATGCTTCTCGTGCTCTAGCTAGTGTTTGAATATGGTAGGCGAGGTCTCCGGGAATTAACTTGGCTGCCGATGAGCTCATGGCTGTGAAGCAGCTGTTAGCTGTTGCTTTTCCTGTATTGTTCCTATAATTACCCAAATCTTGTAAACATCGCACGTGGCGTGCTGAAGCATCATCGTTTCTCTTTCGGAAAATCTTATGCAAAGGACATGAGACGCTTAGACACGGTTATGCGCCATCCATGCTTGTCGCGCTCTAGCTGGTGTTTGAATAGGGTGGGCGAGGTCTGCGGGTAATAACTTGGCTGCCGATGAGGTCATGTTTATGAAGAAGCCGCTAGCTTTTGCTTGTCCTGTAGTGTTCCTATATTTAGTCAATTCTCGTAAAGTTCGCACGTGGCGTGCTGAACCAATATTGTTTCTATTCCGGAAAATCTTAAGCAAAGGACATGAGGCGCTTAGAAAGGGTGATGCGACACCCATGCTTCTCTAGCTCTAGCTGGTGTTTGAATAGGTTGGCGAGGTCTCCGGGTATTGGCTTTGCTACCGATGAGGTCATGTTTGTGAAGCAGCCGTTAGCCGTTGCTTGTCCTGCAGTGTGCCTATAATTAGCCAATTCTCGTAAAGTTCGCACGTGGCGTGCTGAACCATCATTGTTTATATTCCGGAAAATCTTGAGCAAAGGACTTGAGACGCTTAGACACGGTGATGCGCAATCCATGCTTCTCGCACTCTTTGTGGTGCTTGAAAAGGGTGGGCGAGGTCTCCGGGCATTAACTTAGCTGCCAATGATCTCATGTTTGTGAAGCAGCCATTAGGTGTTGCTTGTCCTGTAGTGTTCCTATAATAAGCCAATTCTAGTAAAGTTCGTACGTGGCGTGCTGAACCAGCATTGTTACTATTCCGATAAAACTTGAGCAAAGGACATGAGGCGCTTAGACACGGTGATGTGCCACCCATGCTTCTCGCGCTCTAACTGGTGTTTGAATAGGGTGGGCGAGATCTCCGGGAATTAACTTGTCTGCCGATGAGGTCTTGTTTGTGAAGCAGCCGTTAGCCATTCCTTGTCCTGTTGTGTTCCTATAATCAGCCAATTCTCGTAATGTTCGCACGTGGCGTGCTGAATCATCATTGTTTCTATTCCAGAAAATCTTGAGCTCAGGCCCTGAGACGGGTAGACACGGTGATGCGCAATCCATGCTTCTCGCACTTTAGGTGGTGCTTTAATAGGGTGGGCGAGGTCTCCGAGCATTAACCTGGCTGCCGGTGAGCTCATGTTTGTGAAGCAGCTGTTAGCTGTTGCTTGTTCTGTAGTGTTCCTAAAATTAGCCAATTCTAGTAAAGTTCGCACGTGGCGTGGTGAAGCACCATCGTTTCTCTTTGGGGAAATCTTGAGCAATGGACATGAGACGCTTAGACATGGTGAGGCGCCACCCATGCTTCTCGCGCTCTAGCTGGTGTTTGAATAGAGTGGGCGAGGTCTCCGGGTATTTACTTGACTGCCGATGAGGTCATGTTTGTGAAGCAGCCGTTAGCAGTTTCTTGTCCTGTAGTGTTCCTATAATAAGGCAATTCTTAAAAATTAGCACGAGCCGTGATGAAGCATGATCGTTTCTCTTCCGGAAAATCTTGAGCAAAGGACATGAGTGGCTTAGATACGGTGAAGCGCCATCCATGCTTTTTGCACTCTAGATGGAGTTTTAATAGGGTGGGTGAGGTATCCGGGTATTAACTTGGCTGCCGATGAGCTCAAGGCTGTGAAGCAGCCGTTAGCTGTTGCTTGTCCTGTAGTGTTCCTATAATTAGCCAATTCTAGTAAATTTCGCACGTGGCGCGCTGAACCATCATTGTTTCTATTCCAGAAAATCTTGAGCAAAGGACATGAGACGCTTAGACACGGTGATGCGCCATCCATGCTTCTCGCACTCCAGGTGGTGTTTGAATAGGGTGAGCGAAGTCTCCGAGCATTAACATGGCTGCAGATGAGATCATGTTTGTGAAGCAGCCGTTAGCCATTCCTTGTCCTGTAGTGTTCCTATATTTAGCCAATTCTTAAAAGTTAGCACGAGCCGTGCTGAAGCATCGTTTCTCTTGCGGAGAATCTTGAGCAAAGGACATGAGACGCTTTGACACGGTGATGCGCCATCCATTCTTCTTGCGCTCCAGCTGGTGTTTGAATAGGGTGTTCGAGGTCACCGGGTAATAACTTGGCTGCCTACGAGCTCATGTTTGTGAAGCAGCCGTTAGTAGTTGCTTGTCCTGTAGTGTTCCTATAATTAGCCAATTCTAGTAAAGTTCGCACAAGCCGTGATGAAGCATGATCGTTTCTCTTTCGGAAAATCTTGAGCAAAGCACATGAGAGGCTTAGTTACGGTGATGCGCCATCCATGCTTCTCGCACTCTAGCTGGTGTTTTAATAGGGTGGGCGAGATATCCGTGTATTAACTAGGCTGCCGATGAGCTCAGGTTTGTGAAGCAACCGTTAGCCATTTCTTGTCCTGTAGTGTTCCTATAACTAGCCAATTCTAGTAAATTTTGCACGTGGCGTGCTGAACTATCATTGTTTCTCTTCCGGAAAATCTTGAGCAAAGGCCCTGAGACGCTTAGAAACGGTGATGCGCAATCCATGCTTCTCGCACTCTAGGTGGTGCTTGAATAGGGTGGGCGAGGTCTCCGGGCATTACTCTGCTGCCGATGAGCTCATGTTTGTGAAGCAGCCATTAGCTGTTGCTTGTCCTGTAGTGTTTTTATAATAAGGCAATTCTTAAAAATTAGCACGAGCCGTGATGAAGCATGATGATCGTTTCTCTTCCGGAAAATCTTGAGCAAAGGACATGAGTGGCTTAGATACGGTGAAGCGTCATCCATGCTTCTCGCACTCTAGATGGAGTTTTAATAGGGTGGGCGAGGTATCCGGGTAATAACTTGGCTGCCGAAGAGCTCATGGCTGTGAAGCAGCCGTTAGCTGTTGCTTGTCCTGTAGTGTTCCTATAATTAGCCAATTCTAGTAAATTCGCACGTGGCGCGCTGAACCATCATTGTTTCTATTCCAGAAAATCTTGAGCAAAGGACATGAGACTCTTAGACACGGTGATGCGCCATCCATGCTTCTCGCACTCCAGGTGGTGTTTGAATAGGGTGAGCGAAGTCTCCGGGCATTAACTTGGCTGCAGATGAGATCATGTTTGTGAAGCAGCCGTTAGCCATTCCTTGTCCTGTAGTCTTCCTATATTTAGCCAATTCTTAAAAGTTAGCACGAGCCGTGCTGAAGCATCGTTTCTCTTGCGGAGAATCTTGAGCAAAGGACATGAGACGCTTAGACACGTTGATGCGCCATCCATTCTTCTTGCGCTCCAGCGGTGTTTGAATAGGGTGTTCGAGGTCACCGGGTAATAACTTGGCTGCCTGCGAGCTCATGTTTGTGAAGCAGCCGTTAGTAGTTGCTTGTCCTGTAGTGTTCCTATAATTAGCCAATTCTAGTAAAGTTCGCACAAGCCGTGATGAAGCATCATCGTTTCTCTTTCGGAAAATCTTGAGCAAAGTACATGAGACGCTTAGTTACGGTGATGCGCCATCCATGCTTCTCGCACTCTAGCTGGTGTTTTAATAGGGTGGGCGAGGTATCCGTGTATTAACATGGCTGCCGATGAGCTCAGGTTTGTGAAGCAACCGTTAGCCATTTCTTGTCCTGTAGTGTTCCTATAACTAGCCAATTCTAGTAAATTTCGCACGTGGCGTGCTGAACTATCAATGTTTCTCTTCCGGAAAATCATGAGCAAAGGCCCAGAGACGCTTAGACACGGTGATGCGCAATCCATGCTTCTCGCACTCTAGGTGGTGCTTGAATAAGGTGGGCGAGGAATCCGGGCATTAACTTGGCTGCCGATGAGCTCATGTTTGTGAAGCAGCCATTAGCTGTTGCTTGTCCTGTAGTGTTCCTATAATTAGCCAATTCTTAATAGTTATCACTAGCCATGCTGAAGAGTGATCGCTTCTCTTTCGGAAAATCTTGAGCAAAGGACATGAGATGCTTAGACACAGTGATGCGCCACCCATGCTTCTCGCACTCTAGGTGGTGTTTGAATAGGGTGGGCGAGGTCTCCGGGTATTAACTTGGCTGCCGATGAGGTCATGTTTGTGAAGCAGCTGTTAGCAGTTGCTTGTCCTGTAGTGTTCCTATAATTAGCCAATTCTCGTAAAGTTCGCACGTGGCGTGCTAAAGCATGATCGTATCTCTTGCGGAAAATCTTGAGCAAAGGACATGAGACGCTTAGACAGGGTGATGCGCTATCCACGCTTCTCTTGCTCTAGCTGGTGTTTGAATAGGGTGGGCGAGGTCTCCAGGTATTGACTTGGCTACCGATGCGGTCATGTTAGTGAAGCAGCCGTTAGCCGTTGCTTGTCCAGTAGTGTTCCTATAATTATCCAATTCTCGTAAAGTTCGCACGTGGCGTGCTGAACAACCATTATTTCTATTCCGGAAAATCTTGAGCAAAGGCCCTGAGACGCTTAGACACGGTGATGCGTAATCCATGCTTCTAGCACACTGGGTGGTGCTTGAATAGGGTGGGCGAGGTCCTCGGGAATTAACTTGGCTGCCGATGAGCTCATGTTTCTAAAGCAGCCGTTAGATGTTGCTTGTCCTGCAGTGTTCTAGTAAAGTTCGCACTTGGCGTGCTGAACCAGCATTGTTTCTATTCCGAAAAATCTTGAGCCAAGGACATGAGACGCTTAGACAGGGTGATGCGCTATCCATGCTTCTCGTGCTCTAGATGGTGTTTGAATAGGGTGGGCGAGGTCTCCGGGTATTAACTTGGCTGCCGATGAGGTAATGTTTGTGAAGCAGCCATTAGCTGTTGCTTGTCCTGTAGTGTTCCTATAATTAGCCAATTCTAGTAAAGTTCGCACGTGGCGTGCCGAAGCAGCATCGTTTCTCTTCCGGAAAATCTTGAGCAAAGGACATGAGACGCTTAGACACGGTGATGCGCCATCCATGCTTCTCGCGCTCTAGCTGGTGTTTGAATATTGTGGGCGAGGTCTCCGTGTATTAACATGGCTGCCGATGAGCTCATGTTTGTGAAGCAGCCGTTAGCTGTTGCTTGTCCTGTAGTGTTCCTATAATTAGCCAATTCTAGTAAAGTTCGCACGAGGCGTGCTGAAGCAGCATCTTTTATTTTGTGGTAAAATCTTTAGCAAAGGACATTAGACGCTTAGACACGGTGATGCGCCATGCATGCTTCTCGCGCTCTAGCTGGTGTTTGAATAGGGTAGGCAAGGGCTCCGGTTATTAACTTGGCTGCCAATGAGGTCAAGTTTGTGAAGCAGCCGTTAGCTGTTGCTTGTCCTGTAATGTTCCTATAGTTAGCCAATTCTAGTAAAGTTCGCACGTGGCGTGCTGAAGCATCATCGTTTCTCTTTCGGAAAATCTTGAGCAATGAACATGAGACGCTTAGATACGGTGAGCGCCATCCATGCTTCTCGCACTATAGCTGGTGTTTTAATAGGGTGGGCGAGGTATCCTGGTATTAACTTGGCTGCCGAAGTGTGCATGTTTGTGAAGCAGCCGTTAGCCATTCCTTGTCCTGTAGTGTTCCTATATTTAGCCAATTCTAGTAAATTTCGCGCGTGGCGTGCTGAACCATCATTGTTTCTATTCCGGATAATCTTCAGCAAAGGACCTGAGACGCTTAGACATGGTGATGCGCCACCTATGCTTCTCGCGCTCTAGCTGGTGTTGAAAAGGGTGGGCGAGGTCTCCGAGTATTAACTTGGCTGCCGATGAGGTCATGTTTGTGAAGCAGCCGTTAGCAGTTGCTTATCCTGTAGTGTTCCTATAATTAGAAAATTCTTGTAAAGTTCGCATGAGCCGTACTGAAGCAGGATCGTTTCTCTTTCGGAAAATCTTGAGCAAAGGACATGAGACGCTTAGACACGGTGATGCGCCATCCATGCTTCTCGCGCTCTAGCTGGTGTTTGAATAGGGTGGGCGAGGTCTCCGGGAATTAACTTGGCTGCCGATAAGGTCATGTTTGTGAAGCAGCCGTTAGCGATTCCTTGTCCTGTTGTGTTCCTATAGTTAGCCAATTCTCGTAAAGTTCGCACGTGGTGTGCTAAAGCATGATCGTATCTCTTTCGGAAAATCTTGAGCAATGAACATGAGACGCTTAGATACGGTGAGCGCCATCCATGCTTCTCGCACTATAGCTGGTGTTTTAATAGGGTGGGCGAGGTATCCGGGTATTAACTTGGCTGCCGAAGTGTGCATGTTTGTGAAGCAGCCGTTAGCCATTCCTTGTCCTGTAGTGTTCCTATATTTAGCCAATTCTAGTAAATTTCGCGCGTGGCGTGCTGAACCATCATTGTTTCTATTCCGGATAATCTTCAGCAAAGGACCTGAGACGCTTAGACATGGTGATGCGCCACCTATGCTTCTCGCGCTCTAGCTGGTGTTGAAAAGGGTGGGCGAGATCTCCGAGTATTAACTTGGCTGCCGATGAGGTCATGTTTGTGAAGCAGCCGTTAGCAGTTGCTTATCCTGTAGTGTTCCTATAATTAGAAAATTCTTGTAAAGTTCGCATGAGCCGTACTGAAGCAGGATCGTTTCTCTTTCGGAAAATCTTGAGCAAAGGACATGAGACGCTTAGACACGGTGATGCGCCATCCATGCTTCTCGCGCTCTAGCTGGTGTTTGAATAGGGTGGGCGAGGTCACCGGGTAATAACTTGGCTGCCGATGAGCTCATGTTTGTGAAGCAGCCGTTACCTGTTGCTTGTCCTGTAGTGTTCCTATAATTAGCCAATTCTAGTAAAGTTCGCACTTGGCGTGCTGAACCAGCATTGTTTCTATTCCGAAAAATCTTGAGCCAAGGACATGAGGCGCTTAGACACGGTGATGCGCCACCCATGCTTCTCGCGCTCTAGCTGGTGTTTGATTAGGGTGGGCGAGGTCTCCGGGAATTAACTTGGCTGCCGATAAGGTCATGTTTGTGAAGCAGCCGTTAGCGATTCCTTGTCCTGTTGTGTTACTATAATTAGCCAATTCTCGTAAAGTTCGCACGTGGCGTGCTAAAGCATGATCGTTTCTCTTGCGGAAAATCTTGAGCAAAGGACATGAGACGCTTAGACAGGGTGATGCGCTATCCACGCTTCTCGTGCTCTAGGTGGTGTTTGAATAGGGTGGGCGAGGTCTCCGGGTATTGACTTGGCTACCGATGCGGTCATGTCTGTGAAGCAGCTGTTAGCCGTTGCTTGTCCAGTAGTGTTCCTATAATTATCCAAATCTCGTAAAGTTCGCACGTGGCGTGCTGAACAACCATTATTTCTATTCCGGAAAATCTTGAGCAAAGGACCTGAGACGCTTAGACACGGTGATGCGCAATCCATGCTTCTCGCACTCTAGGTGGTGCTTGAATAGGGTGGGCGAGGTCTCCGGGTATTAACTTGGCTGCCGATGAGCTCATGTTTGTGAAACAGCCGATAGCTGTTGCTTGTCCTGTAGTTTTCCTATAATTAGCCAATTCTAGTAAAGTTCGCACGTGGCGTTCTGAAGCACTATCGTTTCTCTTTCGGAAAATCTTGAGCAAAAGACATGAGACGCTCAGACAGGGTGATGCGCTATCCATGCTTCTCGTGCTCTAGGTGGTGTTTGAATAGGGTGGGCGAGGTCTCCGGGTTTTAACTTGGCTGCCAAAGAGGTCATGTTTGTGAAGCAGCCGTTAGCTGTTGCTTGTCTTGTAGTGTTCCTATAATTAGCATATTCTAGTAAATTTTGCACGTGGCGTGCCGAAGCAGCATCGTTTCTCTTCCGGAAAATCTTGAGCAAAGGACATGAGACGCTTAGACACGGTGATGCGCCATCCATGCTTCTCGTGCTCTAGCTGGTGTTTGAATAGGGTCGGCGAGGTCTCCGTGTAAAAACTTGGCTGCCGACGAGCTCATGTTTGTGCAGCACCCGTTAGCTGTTGCTTGTCCTGTAGTGTTCCTATAATTAGCCAATTCTAGTAAAGTTCGCACGTGGCGTGCTGAAGCAGCATCTTTTATTTTGTGGTAAAATCTTTATCAAAGGACATCAGACGCTTAGACACGGTGATGCGCCATCCGTGCTTCTCGCGCTCTAGCTGGTGTTTGAATAGGGGGGGCGAGGTCTCCGGTTGTTAACTTGGCTGCCAATGAGGTCATGTTTGTAAAGCAGCCGTTAGCTGTTGCTTGTCCTGTAATGTTCCTATAATGAGCCAATTCTAGTAAAGTTCGCACGTGGCGTGTGGAAGCACCATCGTTTCTCTTTCGGAAAATCTTGAGCAATAGACATGAGACGCTTAGATACGGTGAGCGCAATCCATGCTTCTCGCACTCTAGCTGGTGTTTTAATAGGGTGGGCGAGGTATCAGGGTATTAAGTTGGCTGCCGATGTGTTCATGTTTGTGAAGCAGCCGTTAGCCATTCCTTGTCCTGTAGTGTTCCTATATTTAGCCAATTCTAGTAAATTTCGCGCGTGGCGTGCTGAACCATCATTGTTTCTATTCCGGATAATCTTGAGCAAAGGACCTGAGACGCTTAGACATGCTGATGCGCCACCTATGCTTCTCGCGCTCGAGCTGGTGTTTGAAAAGGGTGGGCGAGGTATCCGGGTATTAACTTGACTGCCGATGAGGTCATGTTTGTGAAGCAGCCGTAAGCAGTTTCTCGTCCTGTAGTGTTCGTATAATAAGGCAATTCTTAAAAATTAGCACGAGCCGTGATGAAGCATGCTCATTTCTCTTCCGGAATATCTTGAGCAAAGGACATGAGACGCTTAGACACGGTGATGCGCCACCCATGCTTCTCGTGCTCTAGCTAGTGTTTGAATATGGTAGGCGAGGTCTCCGGGAATTAACTTGGCTGCCGATGAGCTCATGGCTGTGAAGCAGCTGTTAGCTGTTGCTTTTCCTGTATTGTTCCTATAATTACCCAAATCTTGTAAACATCGCACGTGGCGTGCTGAAGCATCATCGTTTCTCTTTCGGAAAATCTTATGCAAAGGACATGAGACGCTTAGACACGGTTATGCGCCATCCATGCTTGTCGCGCTCTAGCTGGTGTTTGAATAGGGTGGGCGAGGTCTGCGGGTAATAACTTGGCTGCCGATGAGGTCATGTTTATGAAGAAGCCGCTAGCTTTTGCTTGTCCTGTACTGTTCCTATATTTAGTCAATTCTCGTAAAGTTCGCACGTGGCGTGCTGAACCAATATTGTTTCTATTCCGGAAAATCTTAAGCAAAGGACATGAGGCGCTTAGAAAGGGTGATGCGACACCCATGCTTCTCTAGCTCTAGCTGGTGTTTGAATAGGTTGGCGAGGTCTCCGGGTATTGGCTTTGCTACCGATGAGGTCATGTTTGTGAAGCAGCCGTTAGCCGTTGCTTGTCCTGCAGTGTGCCTATAATTAGCCAATTCTCGTAAAGTTCGCACGTGGCGTGCTGAACCATCATTGTTTATATTCCGGAAAATCTTGAGCAAAGGACTTGAGACGCTTAGACACGGTGATGCGCAATCCATGCTTCTCGCACTCTTTGTGGTGCTTGAAAAGGGTGGGCGAGGTCTCCGGGCATTAACTTAGCTGCCAATGATCTCATGTTTGTGAAGCAGCCATTAGGTGTTGCTTGTCCTGTAGTGTTCCTATAATAAGCCAATTCTAGTAAAGTTCGTACGTGGCGTGCTGAACCAGCATTGTTACTATTCCGATAAAACTTGAGCAAAGGACATGAGGCGCTTAGACACGGTGATGTGCCACCCATGCTTCTCGCGCTCTAACTGGTGTTTGAATAGGGTGGGCGAGATCTCCGGGAATTAACTTGTCTGCCGATGAGGTCTTGTTTGTGAAGCAGCCGTTAGCCATTCCTTGTCCTGTTGTGTTCCTATAATCAGCCAATTCTCGTAATGTTCGCACGTGGCGTGCTGAATCATCATTGTTTCTATTCCAGAAAATCTTGAGCTCAGGCCCTGAGACGGGTAGACACGGTGATGCGCAATCCATGCTTCTCGCACTTTAGGTGGTGCTTTAATAGGGTGGGCGAGGTCTCCGAGCATTAACCTGGCTGCCGGTGAGCTCATGTTTGTGAAGCAGCTGTTAGCTGTTGCTTGTTCTGTAGTGTTCCTAAAATTAGCCAATTCTAGTAAAGTTCGCACGTGGCGTGGTGAAGCACCATCGTTTCTCTTTGGGGAAATCTTGAGCAATGGACATGAGACGCTTAGACATGGTGAGGCGCCACCCATGCTTCTCGCGCTCTAGCTGGTGTTTGAATAGAGTGGGCGAGGTCTCCGGGTATTTACTTGACTGCCGATGAGGTCATGTTTGTGAAGCAGCCGTTAGCAGTTTCTTGTCCTGTAGTGTTCCTATAATAAGGCAATTCTTAAAAATTAGCACGAGCCGTGATGAAGCATGATCGTTTCTCTTCCGGAAAATCTTGAGCAAAGGACATGAGACGCTTAGACACGGTGATGCGCCATCCATGCTTCTCGCACTCCAGGTGGTGTTTGAATAGGGTGAGCGAAGTCTCCGAGCATTAACATGGCTGCAGATGAGATCATGTTTGTGAAGCAGCCGTTAGCCATTCCTTGTCCTGTAGTGTTCCTATATTTAGCCAATTCTTAAAAGTTAGCACGAGCCGTGCTGAAGCATCGTTTCTCTTGCGGAGAATCTTGAGCAAAGGACATGAGACGCTTTGACACGGTGATGCGCCATCCATTCTTCTTGCGCTCCAGCTGGTGTTTGAATAGGGTGTTCGAGGTCACCGGGTAATAACTTGGCTGCCTACGAGCTCATGTTTGTGAAGCAGCCGTTAGTAGTTGCTTGTCCTGTAGTGTTCCTATAATTAGCCAATTCTAGTAAAGTTCGCACAAGCCGTGATGAAGCATGATCGTTTTTCTTTCGGAAAATCTTGAGCAAAGCACATGAGAGGCTTAGTTACGGTGATGCGCCATCCATGCTTCTCGCACTCTAGCTGGTGTTTTAATAGGGTGGGCGAGATATCCGTGTATTAACTAGGCTGCCGATGAGCTCAGGTTTGTGAAGCAACCGTTAGCCATTTCTTGTCCTGTAGTGTTCCTATAACTAGCCAATTCTAGTAAATTTTGCACGTGGCGTGCTGAACTATCATTGTTTCTCTTCCGGAAAATCTTGAGCAAAGGCCCTGAGACGCTTAGAAACGGTGATGCGCAATCCATGCTTCTCGCACTCTAGGTGGTGCTTGAATAGGGTGGGCGAGGTCTCCGGGCATTAACTCTGCTGCCGATGAGCTCATGTTTGTGAAGCAGCCATTAGCTGTTGCTTGTCCTGTAGTGTTTTTATAATAAGGCAATTCTTAAAAATTAGCACGAGCCGTGATGAAGCATGATGATCGTTTCTCTTCCGGAAAATCTTGAGCAAAGGACATGAGTGGCTTAGATACGGTGAAGCGTCATCCATGCTTCTCGCACTCTAGATGGAGTTTTAATAGGGTGGGCGAGGTATCCGGGTAATAACTTGGCTGCCGAAGAGCTCATGGCTGTGAAGCAGCCGTTAGCTGTTGCTTGTCCTGTAGTGTTCCTATAATTAGCCAATTCTAGTAAATTCGCACGTGGCGCGCTGAACCATCATTGTTTCTATTCCAGAAATTCTTGAGCAAAGGACATGAGACTCTTAGACACGGTGATGCGCCATCCATGCTTCTCGCACTCCAGGTGGTGTTTGAATAGGGTGAGCGAAGTCTCCGGGCATTAACTTGGCTGCAGATGAGATCATGTTTGTGAAGCAGCCGTTAGCCATTCCTTGTCCTGTAGTGTTCCTATATTTAGCCAATTCTTAAAAGTTAGCACGAGCCGTGCTGAAGCATCGTTTCTCTTGCGGAGAATCTTGAGCAAAGGACATGAGACGCTTAGACACGTTGATGCGCCATCCATTCTTCTTGCGCTCCAGCTGGTGTTTGAATAGGGTGTTCGAGGTCACCGGGTAATAACTTGGCTGCCTGCGAGCTCATGTTTGTGAAGCAGCCGTTAGTAGTTGCTTGTCCTGTAGTGTTCCTATAATTAGCCAATTCTAGTAAAGTTCGCACAAGCCGTGATGAAGCATCATCGTTTCTCTTTCGGAAAATCTTGAGCAAAGTACATGAGACGCTTAGTTACTGTGATGCGCCATCCATGCTTCTCGCACTCTAGCTGGTGTTTTAATAGGGTGGGCGAGCTATCCGTGTATTAACTTGGCTGCCGATGAGCTCAGGTTTGTGAAGCAACCGTTAGCCATTTCTTGTCCTGTAGTGTTCCTATAACTAGCCAATTCTAGTAAATTTCGCACGTGGCGTGCTGAACTATCAATGTTTCTCTTCCGGAAAATCATGAGCAAAGGCCCTGAGACGCTTAGACACGGTGATGCGCAATCCATGCTTCTCGCACTCTAGGTGGTGCTTGAATAAGGTGGGCGAGGTCTCCGGGCATTAACTTGGCTGCCGATGAGCTCATGTTTGTGAAGCAGCCATTAGCTGTTGCTTGTCCTGTAGTGTTCCTATAATTAGCCAATTCTTAATAGTTATCACTAGCCATGCTGAAGAGTGATCGCTTCTCTTTCGGAAAATCTTGAGCAAAGGACATGAGATGCTTAGACACAGTGATGCGCCACCCATGCTTCTCGCACTCTAGGTGGTGTTTGAATAGGGTGGGCGAGGTCTCCGGGTATTAACTTGGCTGCCGATGAGGTCATGTTTGTGAAGCAGCTGTTAGCAGTTGCTTGTCCTGTAGTGTTCCTATAATTAGCCAATTCTCGTAAAGTTCGCACGTGGCGTGCTAAAGCATGATCGTATCTCTTGCGGAAAATCTTGAGCAAAGGACATGAGACGCTTAGACAGGGTGATGCGCTATCCACGCTTCTCTTGCTCTAGCTGGTGTTTGAATAGGGTGGGCGAGGTCTCCAGGTATTGACTTGGCTACCGATGCGGTCATGTTAGTGAAGCAGCCGTTAGCCGTTGCTTGTCCAGTAGTGTTCCTATAATTATCCAATTCTCGTAAAGTTCGCACGTGGCGTGCTGAACAACCATTATTTCTATTCCGGAAAATCTTGAGCAAAGGCCCTGAGACGCTTAGACACGGTGATGCGTAATCCATGCTTCTAGCACACTGGGTGGTGCTTGAATAGGGTGGGCGAGGTCCTCGGGAATTAACTTGGCTGCCGATGAGCTCATGTTTCTAAAGCAGCCGTTAGATGTTGCTTGTCCTGTAGTGTTCTAGTAAAGTTCGCACTTGGCGTGTGGAACCAGCATTGTTTCTATTCCGAAAAATCTTGAGCCAAGGACATGAGACGCTTAGACAGGGTGATGCGCTATCCATGCTTCTCGTGCTCTAGATGGTGTTTGAATAGGGTGGGCGAGGTCTCCGGGTATTAACTTGGCTGCCGACGAGGTAATGTTTGTGAAGCAGCCATTAGCTGTTGCTTGTCCTGTAGTGTTCCTATAATTAGCCAATTCTAGTAAAGTTCGCACGTGGCGTGCCGAAGCAGCATCGTTTCTCTTCCGGAAAATCTTGAGCAAAGGACATGAGACGCTTAGACACGGTGATGCGCCATCCATGCTTCTCGCGCTCTAGCTGGTGTTTGAATAGGGTGGGCGAGGTCTCCGTGTATTAACATGGCTGCCGATGAGCTCATGTTTGTGAAGCAGCCGTTAGCTGTTGCTTGTCCTGTAGTGTTCCTATAATTAGCCAATTCTAGTAAAGTTCGCACGAGGCGTGCTGAAGCAGCATCTTTTATTTTGTGGTAAAATCTTTATCAAAGGACATTAGACGCTTAGACACGGTGATGCGCCATGCATGCTTCTCGCGCTCTAGCTGGTGTTTGAATAGGGTAGGCAAGGGCTCCGGTTATTAACTTGGCTGCCAATGAGGTCAAGTTTGTGAAGCAGCCGTTAGCTGTTGCTTGTCCTGTAATGTTCCTATAGTTAGCCAATTCTAGTAAAGTTCGCACGTGGCGTGCTGAAGCATCATCGTTTCTCTTTCGGAAAATCTTGAGCAATGAACATGAGACGCTTAGATACGGTGAGCGCCATCCATGCTTCTCGCACTATAGCTGATGTTTTAATAGGGTGGGCGAGGTATTCGGGTATTAACTTGGCTGCCGAAGTGTGCATGTTTGTGAAGCAGCCGTTAGCCATTCCTTGTCCTGTAGTGTTCCTATATTTAGCCAATTCTAGTAAATTTCGCGCGTGGCGTGCTGAACCATCATTGTTTCTATTCCGGATAATCTTCAGCAAAGGACCTGAGACGCTTAGACATGGTGATGCGCCACCTATGCTTCTCGCGCTCTAGCTGGTGTTGAAAAGGGTGGGCGAGGTCTCCGAGTATTAACTTGGCTGCCGATGAGGTCATGTTTGTGAAGCAGCCGTTAGCAGTTGCTTATCCTGTAGTGTTCCTATAATTAGAAAATTCTTGTAAAGTTCGCATGAGCCGTACTGAAGCAGGATCGTTTCTCTTTCGGAAAATCTTGAGCAAAGGACATGAGACGCTTAGACACGGTGATGCGCCATCCATGCTTCTCGCGCTCTAGCTGGTGTTTGAATAGGGTGGGCGAGGTCTCCGGGAATTAACTTGGCTGCCGATAAGGTCATGTTTGTGAAGCAGCCGTTAGCGATTCCTTGTCCTGTTGTGTTCCTATAGTTAGCCAATTCTCGTAAAGTTCGCACGTGGCGTGCTAACAGCATGATCGTTCTCTTGCGGAAAATCTTGAGCAAAGGACATGAGACGCTTAGACAGGGTGATGAGCTATCCACGCTTCTCGTGCTCTAGGTGGTGTTTGAATAGGGTGGGCGAGGTCTCCGGGTATTGACTTGGCTACCGATGCGGTCATGTCTGTGAAGCAGCTGTTAGCCGTTGCTTGTCCAGTAGTGTTCCTATAATTATCCAAATCTCGTAAAGTTCGCACGTGGCGTGCTGAACAACCATTATTTCTATTCCGGAAAATCTTGAGCAAAGGACCTGAGACGCTTAGACACGGTGATGCGCAATCCATGCTTCTCGCACTCTAGGTGGTGCTTGAATAGGGTGGGCGAGGTCTCCGGGTATTAACTTGGCTGCCGATGAGCTCATGTTTGTGAAACAGCCGATAGCTGTTGCTTGTCCTGTAGTTTTCCTATAATTAGCCAATTCTAGTAAAGTTCGCACGTGGCGTTCTGAAGCACTATCGTTTCTCTTTCGGAAAATCTTGAGCAAAAGACATGAGACGCTCAGACAGGGTGATGCGCTATCCATGCTTCTCGTGCTCTAGGTGGTGTTTGAATAGGGTGGGCGAGGTCTCCGGGTTTTAACTTGGCTGCCAAAGAGGTCATGTTTGTGAAGCAGCCGTTAGCTGTTGCTTGTCTTGTAGTGTTCCTATAATTAGCATATTCTAGTAAATTTTGCACGTGGCGTACTGAAGCATAATTGTTTCTCTTGCGGAAAATCTTCAGCAAAGGACATGAGACGCTTAGACACGGTGATGCGCCATCCATGCTTCTCGCGCTCTAGCTGGTGTTTGAATAGAAGGGCGAGTCTCCGGGCATTAACTTGTCTGCCGATGAGCTCATGTTTGTGAAGCAGCCATTAGCTGTTGCTTGTCCTGTAGTGTTCCTATAATTAGCCAATTCTAGTAAAGTTCGCACGTGGCGTGCCGAAGCAGCATCGTTTCTCTTCCGGAAAATCTTGAGCAAAGGACATGAGACGCTTAGACACGGTGATGCGCCATCCATGCTTCTCGTGCTCTAGCTGGTGTTTGAATAGGGTCGGCGAGGTCTCCGTGTAAAAACTTGGCTGCCGACGAGCTCATGTTTGTGAAGCACCCGTTAGCTGTTGCTTGTCCTGTAGTGTTCCTATAATTAGCCAATTCTAGTAAAGTTCGCACGTGGCGTGCTGAAGCAGCATCTTTTATTTTGTGGTAAAATCTTTATCAAAGGACATCAGACGCTTAGACACGGTGATGCGCCATCCGTGCTTCTCGCGCTCTAGCTGGTGTTTGAATAGGGGGGGCGAGGTCTCCGGTTATTAACTTGGCTGCCAATGAGGTCATGTTTGTAAAGCAGCCGTTAGCTGTTGCTTGTCCTGTAATGTTCCTATAATGAGCCAATTCTAGTAAAGTTCGCACGTGGCGTGTGGAAGCACCATCGTTTCTCTTTCGGAAAATCTTGAGCAATAGACATGAGACGCTTAGATACGGTGAGCGCAATCCATGCTTCTCGCACTCTAGCTGGTGTTTTAATAGGGTGGGCGAGGTATCAGGGTATTAAGTTGGCTGCCGATGTGTTCATGTTTGTGAAGCAGCCGTTAGCCATTCCTTGTCCTGTAGTGTTCCTATATTTAGCCAATTCTAGTAAATTTCGCGCGTGGCGTGCTGAACCATCATTGTTTCTATTCCGGATAATCTTGAGCAAAGGACCTGAGACGCTTAGACATGCTGATGCGCCACCTATGCTTCTCGCGCTCGAGCTGGTGTTTGAAAAGGGTGGGCGAGGTATCCGGGTATTAACTTGGCTGCCGATGAGGTCATGTTTGTGAAGCAGCCGTTAGCAGTTGCTTGCCCTGTAGTGTTCCTATAATTAGCCAATTCTTGTAAAGTTCGCATGAGCCGTGCTGTAGCAGGATCGTTTCTCTTTCGGAAAATCTTGAGCAAAGGACATGAGACGCTTAGACAGGGTGATGCGCTATCCATGCTTCTCGCGCTGTAGCTGGTGTTTGAATAGGGTGGGCGTGGTTTCCGGGTATTAAATTGGCTGCCGATGAGGTCATGTTTGTGAAGCAGCCGTTAGCTGTTGCTTGTCTTGTAGTGTTCCTATATTTTAGCAATTTCTAGTAAATTTCGCACGTGGCGTGCTGAACTATCATTGTTTCTCTTTCGGAAAATCTTGAGCAAAGGCCCTGAGACGCTTAGACACGGTGATGCGCAATCCATGCTTCTCGCACTCCAGGTGGTGCTTGAATAAGGTGGGCGAGGTCTCCGGGCATTAACTTGGCTGCCGATGAGCTCATGTTTGTGAAGCAGCCATTAGCTGTTGCTTGTCCTGTAGTGTTCCTATAATTATCCAATTCTACTAAAGTTCGTACGAGGCGTGCTGAACCAGCATTGTTCCTATTCCGAAAAACCTTGAGCAAAGGACATGAAGCGCTTAGACACGGTGATGAGCCATTCATGCTTCTCGCGCTCTAGCTGGTGCTTGATTAGGGTGGGCGAGGTCTTCGGGAATTAACTTGGCTGCCGATGAGGTCTTGTTTGTGAAGCAGCCTTTACCCATTCCTTGTCCTGTAGTGTTCCTATAATTAGCCAATTCTCGTAAAGTTCGCACGTGGCGTGCTGAAGCATGATCGTTTCTCTTGCGGAAAATCTTGAGCAAAGGACATAAGACGCTCAGACACGGTGATGCGCCATCCACGCTTCTCCCACTCTAGCTGGTGTTTGAACAGGGTGGGCGAGGTCTCCAGGTTTTGACTTGGCTACCGATGCGGTCATGTATGTGAAGCAGTCGTTAGCCGTTGCTTGTCCAGTAGTGTTCCTATAATTAGCCAATTCTAGTAAAATTCGCACGTGGGGAGCTGAAACATCATCGTTTCTCTTGCGTAAAAATCTTGAGCAAAGGACATGAGATGCTTAGACACGGTGATGCGCCATCCATGCTTCTCGCACTCTAGGTGGTGCTTGAATAGGGTGGGCGAGGTATCCGAGCTGCCGGCGAGCTCATGTTTGTGAAGCAGCCGCTAGCTGTTGCTTGTCCTGTAGTGTTCTTATAATTAGCCATTTCTAGTAAAGTTCGCACGTGGCGTGCTGAAGCACCATCGTTTCTCTTTCGGAAAATCTTGAGCAAAGGACATGAGACGCTTAGATACGGTGAAGCGCCATTCATGCTTCTCGGCCTCTAGCTGGTGTTTTAATAGGGTGGGCGAGGTATCCGGGTATTAACTTGGCTGCCGATGAGCTCATGGCTTTGAAGCAGCCGTTAGCTGTTGCTTGTCCTGTAGTGTTCCTATAATTAGCCAATTCTTAAAAGTTAGCACGAGCTGTGCTGAAGCATGATCGTTTCTCTTCCGAAAAATCTTGACCAAAGGACATGAGACGCTTAGACACGGTGATGCGCCATCCATGCTTCTCGCGCTCTAGCTGGTGTTTGAATAGGGTGGGCGAGGTCTCCGGTATTAACTTGGCTGCCGATGAGGTCATGTTTGTGAAGCAGCCGCTAGCTTTTGCTTGTCCTGTAGTGTGCCTATAATTAGCCAATTCTAGTAAAGTTCGCACGCGGCGTGCTGAACCATCATCGTTTCTCTTCCGGAAAGTCTTGAGCAAAGGACATTATGTCGCTTAGACACGGTGATGCGCCGCCCATGCTTCTCGCGCTCTAGCTGGTGTTTTAATAAGGTGTTCCAGGTCTCCAGGTACTAACTTGGCTGCCGATGAGGTCATACTTGTGAAGCAGCCGTTGGCTGTTGCTTGTCCTGTAGTGTTCCTATAATTAGCCAATTCTTAATAGTTATCACTAGCCATGCTGAAGAGTGATCGCTTCTCTTTCGGAAAATCTTGAGCAAAGGACATGAGATGCTTAGACACAGTGATGCGCCACCCATGCTTCTCGCACTCTAGGTGGTGTTTGAATAGGGTGGGCAGGTCTCCGGGTATTAACTTGGCTGCCCATGAGCTCATGTTTGTGAAGCAGCCGTTAGCTGTTGCTTGTCCTGTAGTGTTCCTATAATTAGCCAATTCTAGTAAAGTTCGCACGTGGCGTGCTGAACCAGCATTGTTTCTATTCCGAAAAATCTTGAGCCAAGGACATGAGGCGCTTAGACACGGTGATGCGCCACCCATGCTTCTCGCGCTCTAGCTGGTGTTTGATTAGGGTGGGCGAGGTCTCCGCGAATTAACTTGGCTGCCGGTAAGGTCATGTTTGTGAAGCAGCCGTTAGCGATTCCTTGTCCTGTTGTGTTCCTATAATTAGCCAATTCTCGTAAAGTTTGCACGTGGCGTGCTGAAGCATGATCGTTTCTCTTGCGGAAAATCTTGAGCAAAGGACATAAGACGCTCAGACACGGTGATGCGCCATCCACGCTTCTCGCACTCTAGCTGGTGTTTGAACAGGGTGGGCGAGGTCTCCAGGTTTCGACTTGGCTACCGATGCGGTCATGTATGTGAAGCAGTCGTTAGCCGTTGCTTGTCCAGTAGTGTTCCTATAATTAGCCAATTCTAGTAAAATTCGCACGTGGGGAGCTGAAGCATCATCGTTTCTCTTGCGTAAAAATCTTGAGCAAAGGACATGAGATGGTTAGACACGGTGATGCGCCATCCATGCTTCTCGCACTCTAGGTGGTGCTTGAATAGGGTGGGCGAGGTCTCCGAGCTGCCGGCGAGCTCATGTTTGTGAAGCAGCCGCTAGCTGTTGCTTGTCCTGTAGTGTTCTTATAATTAGCCATTTCTAGTAAAGTTCGCACGTGGCGTGCTGAACCATCATCGTTTCTCTTCCGGAAAGTCTTGAGCAAAGGACATTATGTCGCTTAGACACGGTGATGCGCCGCCCATGCTTCTCGCGCTCTAGCTGGTGTTTTAATAAGGTGTTCCTGGTCTCCAGGTACTAACTTGGCTGCCGATGAGGTCATACTTGTGAAGCAGCCGTTGGCTGTTGCTTGTCCTGTAGTGTTCCTATAATTAGCCAATTCTTAATAGTTATCACTAGCCATGCTGAAGAGTGATCGCTTCTCTTTCGGAAAATCTTGAGCAAAGGACATGAGTTGCTTAGACACAGTGATGCGCCACCCATGCTTCTCGCACTCTAGGTAGTGTTTGAATAGGGTGGGCAGGTCTCCGGGTATTAACTTGGCTGCCGATGAGGTCATGTTTGTGAAGCAGCCGTTAGCTGTTGCTTGTCTTGTAGTGTTCCTATAATTAGCAATTTCTAGTAAATTTCGCACGTGGCGTGCTGAACTATCATTGTTTCTCTTCCGGAAAATCTTGAGCAAAGGCCCTGAGACGCTTAGACACGGTGATGAGCCATTCATGCTTCTCGCGCTCTAGCTGGTGCCTGATTAGGGTGGGCGAGGTCTTCGGGAATTAACTTGGCTGCCGATGAGGTCTTGTTTGTGAAGCAGCCTTTACCCATTCCTTGTCCTGTAGTGTTCCTATAATTAGCTAATTCTCCTAAAGTTCGCACGTGGCGTGCTGAAGCATGATCGTTTCTCTTGCGGAAAATCTTGAGCAAAGGACATAAGACGCTCAGACACGGTGATGCGCCATCCACGCTTCTCCCACTCTAGCTGGTGTTTGAACAGGGTGGGCGAGGTCTTCAGGTTTTGACTTGGCTACCGATGCGGTCATGTATGTGAAGCAGTCGTTAGCCGTTGCTTGTCCAGTAGTGTTCCTATAATTAGCCAATTCTAGTAAAATTCGCACGTGGGGAGCTGAAGCATCATCGTTTCTCTTGCGTAAAAATCTTGAGCAAAGGACATGAGATGCTTAGACACGGTGATGCGCCATCCATGCTTCTCGCACTCTAGGTGGTGCTTGAATAGGGTGGGCGAGGTCTCCGAGCATTTACTTTGCTGCCGGCGAGCTCACGTTTGTGAAGCAGCCGCTAGCTGTTGCTTGTCCTGTAGTGTTCGTATAATTAGCCATTTCTAGTAAAGTTCGCACGTGGCGTGCTGAAGCACCATCGTTTCTCTTTCGGAAAATATTGAGCAAAGGACATGAGACGCTAAGATACGGTGAAGCGCCATCCATGCTTCTCGCCTCTAGCTGGTGTTTTAATAGGGTGGGCGAGGTATCCGGGTATTAACTTGGCTGCCGATGAGCTCATGGCTTTGAAGCAGCCGTTAGCTGTTGCTTGTCCTGAAGTGTTCCTATAATTAGCCAATTTTAGTAAATTTCGCACGTGGTGCGCTGAACCATCATTGTTTCTATTCCGGAAAATCTTGAGCAAAGGACATGAGACGCTTAGACACGGTGGTGCGGCATCCATGCTTCTCGCACTCCATGTGATGTTTGAATAGGGTGAGCGAAGTCTCCGGGCATTAACTTGGCTGCCGATGAGATCATATTTGTGAAGCAGCCGCTAGCTTTTGCTTGTCCTGTAGTGTGCCTATAATTAGCCAATTCTAGTAAAGTTCGCACGCGGCTTGCTGAACCATCATCGTTTCTCTTCCGGAAAGTCTTGGGCAAAGGACATGATGTCGCTTAGACACGGTGATGCGCCGCCCATGCTTCTCGCGCTCTAGCTGGTGTTTGAATAGGGTGGGCAGGTCTCCGGGTATTAACTTGGCTGCCGATGAGCTCATGTTTGTGAAGCAGCCGTTAGCTGTTGCTTGTCCTGTAGTGTTCCTATAATTAGCCAATTCTAGTAAAGTTCGCACGTGGCGTGCTGAACCAGCATTGTTTCTATTCCGAAAAATCTTGAGCCAAGGACATGAGGCGCTTAGACACGGTGATGCGCCACCCATGCTTCTCGCGCTCTAGCTGGTGTTTGATTAGGGTGGGCGAGGTCTCCGGGAATTAACTTGGCTGCCGGTAAGGTCATGTTTGTGAAGCAGCCGTTAGCGATTCCTTGTCCTGTTGTGTTCCTATAATTAGCCAATTCTCGTAAAGTTTGCACGTGGCGTGCTAAAGCATGATCGTTTCTCTTGCGGAAAATCTTGAGCAAAGGACATGAGACGCTTAGACAGGGTGATGCGCTATCCACGCTTCTCGTGCTCTAGCTGGTTTTTGAATAGGGTGGGCGAGGTCTCCGGGTATTGAATTGGCTGCCGAAGAGGTAATGTTTGTGAAGCAGCCATTAGCTGTTGCTTGTCCTGTAGTGTTCCTATAGTTAGCCAATTCTAGTAAAGTTCGCACGTGGCGTGCCGAAGCAGCATCGTTTCTCTTCCGGAAAATCTTGAGCAAAGGACATGAGACGCTAAGACACGGTGATGCGCCATCCATGCTTCTCGCGCTCTAGCTGGTGTTTGAATAGGGTGGGCGAGGTCTCCGTGTATTAACTTGGCTGCCGACGAGCTCATGTTTGTGAAGCAGCCGTTAGCTGTTGCTTGTCCTGTAGTCTTCCTATAATTAGCCAATTCTAGTAAAGTTCGCACGTGGCGTGCTGAAGCAGCATCTTTTATTTTGTGGTAAAATCTTTAGCAAAGGACATTAGACGCTTAGGCACGGTGATGCGCCATGCATGCTTCTCGCGCTCTAGCTGGTGTTTGAACAGGGTGGGCGAGGTCTCCGGTTATTAACTTGGCTGCCAATGAGGTCATGTTTGTGAAGCAGCCGTTAGCTGTTGCTTGTCCTGTAATGTTCCTATAATTATCCAATTCTAGTAAAGTTCGCACGTGGCGTGCTGAAGCATCATCGTTTCTCTTTCGGAAAATCTTGAGCAATGGACATGAGACGCTTAGATACGGTGAGCGCCATCCATGCTACTGGCACTCTAGCTGGTGTTTTAATAGGGTGGGCGAGGTATCCGGGTATTAACTTGGCTGCCGATGTGTTCATGTTTGTGAAGCAGCCGTTAGCCATTCCTTGTCCTAAAGTGTTCCTATATTTAGCCAATTCTAGTAAATTTCGCGCGTGGCGTGCTGAACCATCATTGTTTCTATTCCGGATAATCTTGAGCAAAGGACCTGTGACGCTTAGACATGGTGATGCGCCACCTATGCTTCTCGCGCTCTAGCTGGTGTTGAAGGGGTGGGCGAGGTCTCCGGGTATTAATTTGGCTGCCGATGAGGTCATGTTTGTGAAGCAGCCGTTAGCAGTTGCTTGTCCTGTAGTGTTCCTATAATTAGCCAATTCTTGTAAAGTTCGCATGAGCCGTACTGAAGCAGGATCGTTTCTCTTTCGGAAAATCTTGAGCAAAGGACATGAGACGCTTAGACAGGGTGATGCGCTATCTATGCTTCTCGCGCTGTAGCTGGTGTTTGAATAGGGTTGGCGTGGTTTCCGGGTATTAACTTGGCTACCGATGAGGTCATGTTTGTGAAGCAGCCGTTAGCTGTTGCTTGTCTTGTAGTGTTCCTATAATTAGCCAATTCTCGTAAATTTCGCACGTGGTGTGCTAAAGCATGATCGAATCTCTTGCGGAAAATCTTGAGCAAAGGACATGAGACGCTTAGACAGGGTGATGCGCTATCCACGCTTCTCTTGCTCTAGCTGGAGTTTGAATAGGGTGGGCGAGGTCTCCGGGTATTGACTTGGCTACCGATGCGGTCATGTTTGTGAAACAGCCGTTAGCCGTTGCTTGTCCTGTAGTGTTCCTATAATTAGCCAATTCTAGTAAAGTTCGCACGTGGCGTGCCGAAGCAGCATCGTTTCTGTTCCGGAAAATCTTGAGCAAAGGACCTGAGACGCTTAGACAGGGTGATGCGCTATCTATGCTTCTCGCACTCTAGGTGGTGCTTGAATAGGGTGGGCGAGGTCTCCTGGTATAAACTTGGCTGCCGATGAGCTCATGTTTTTGAAACAGCCGTTAGCTGTTGCTTGTCCTGTAGTTTTTCTATAATTAGCCAATTCTAGTAAAGTTCGGACGTGGCGTTCTGAAGCACCATCGTTTCTCTTTCGGAAAATCTTGAGCAAAAGACATGAGACGCTTAGACAGGGTGATGCGCTATCCATGCTTCTCGTGCTCTAGCTGGTGTTTCAATAGGGTGGGCGAGGTCTCCGGGTATTAACTGGGCTGCCGATGAGGTCATGTTTGTGAAGCAAACCGTTAGCTGTTGCTTGCCTTGTAGTGTTCCTACAATTAGCCAATTCTAGTAAATTTTGCACGCGGCGTACTGAAGAATAATTGTTTCTCTTGCGGAAAATCTTCAGCAAAGGACATGAGGCGCTTAGACACGGTGATGCGCCATCCATGCTTCTCGCGCTCTAGCTGGTGTTTGAATAGGGGGGGGGGGGCGAGGTCTCCGGGCATTAACTTGTCTGCCGATGAGCTCGTGTTTGTGAAGCAGCCATTAGCTGTTGCTTGTCCTGTAGTGTTCCTATAATTAGCCAATTCTAGTAAAGTTCGCACGTGGCGTGCCCAAGCAGCATCGTTTCTCTTCCGGAAAATCTTGAGCAAAGGACATGAGACGCTTAGACAGGGTTATGCGCTATCCATGCTTCTCGCGCTGTAGCTGGTGTTTGAATAGTGTGGGCGTGGTTTCCGGGTATTGACTTGGCTACCGATGCGGTCATGTTTGTGAAGCAGCCGTTAGCCGTTGCTTGTCCTGTAGTGTTCCTATAATTAGCCAATTCTAGTAAAGTTCGCACGTGGCGTGCCGAAGCAGCATCGTTTCTCTTCCGGAAAATCTTGAGCAAAGGACCTGAGACGCTTAGACACGGTGATGCGTAATCCATGCTTCTCGCACTCTAGGTGGTGCTTGAATAGGGTGGGCGAGGTCTCCGGGAATTAACTTGGCTGCCGATGAGCTCATGTTTGTGAAGCAGCCGTTAGCTGTTGCTTGTCCTGTAGTGTTCCTATAATCAGCCAATTCTAGTAAAGGTCGCACTTGGCGTGCTGAACCAGCATTGTTTCTATTCCGAAAAATCTTGAGCCAAGGACATGAGGCGCTTAGACACGGTGTTGCGCCACCCATGGTTCTCGCGCTATAGCTGGTGTTTGATTAGGGTGGGCGAGGTCTCCGGGAATTAACGTGGCTGCCGATAAGGTCATGTTTGTGAAGCAGCCGTTAGCGATTCCTTGTCCTGTTGTGTTCCTATAATTAGCCAATTCTCGTAAAGTTCGCACGTGGCGTGCTAAAGCATGATCGTTTCTCTTGCGGAAAATCTTGAGCAAAGGACATGAGACGCTTAGACAGGGTGTTGCGCTATCCACGCTTCTCGTGCTCTAGCTGGTGTTTGAATAGAGTGGGCGAGCTCTCCTGGTATTGACTTGGCTACCGATGCGGTCATGTTTGTGAAGAAGCCGTTAGCCGTTGCTTGTCCAGTAGTGTTCCTATAATTATCCAATTCTCGTAAAGTTCGCACGTGGCGTGCTGAACAACCATTATTTCTATTCCGGAAAATCTTGAGCATAGGACCTGAGACGCTTAGACACGGTGATGCGCAATCCATGCTTCTCGCACTCTAGGTCGTGCTTGAATAGGGTGGGCGAGGTCTCCGGGTATTAACTTGGCTGCCGATGAGCTCATGTTTTTGAAACAGCCGTTAGCTGTTGCTTGTTGTGTAGTTTTCCTATAATTAGCCAATTCTAGTAAAGTTCGGACGTGGCGTTCTGAAGCACCATCGTTTCTCTTTCGGAAAATCTTGAGCAAAAGACATGAGACGCTTAGACAGGGTGATGCGCTATCCATGCTTCTCGTGCTCTAGCTGGTGTTTGAATAGGGTGGGCGAGGCCTCCGGGTATTAACTTGGGCACCGATGAGGTCATGTTTGTGAAGCAAACCGTTAGCTGTTGCTTGCCTTGTAGTGTTCCTATAATTAGCCAATTCTAGTAAATTTTGCACGCGGCGTACTGAAGCATAATTGTTTCTCTTGCGGAAAATCTTCAGCAAAGGACATGAGGCGCTTAGACACGGTGATGCGCCATCCATGCTTCTCGCGCTCTAGCTGAAGTTTGAATAGGGGGGGGGGGGCGAGGTCTCCGGGCATTAACTTGTCTGCCGATGATCTCGTGTTTGTGAAGCAGCCATTAGCTGTTGCTTGTCCTGTAGTGTTCCTATAATTAGCCAATTCTAGTAAATTTTGCACGCGGCGTACTGAAGCATAATTGTTTCTCTTGCGGAAAATCTTCAGCAAAGGACATGAGGCGCTTAGACACGGTGATGCGCCATCCATGCTTCTCGCGCTCTAGCTGGTGTTTGAATAGGGGGGGGGGGGGCGAGGTCTCCGGAAATTAACTTGTCTGCCGATGAGCTCGTGTTTGTGAAGCAGCTATTAGCTGTTGCTTGTCCTGTAGTGTTCCTATAATTAGCCAATTCTAGTAAAGTTCGCACGTGGCGTGCCCAAGCAGCATCGTTTCTCTTCCGGAAAATCTTGAGAAAAGGACATGAGACGCTTAGACACGGTGATGCGCCATCCATGCTTCTCGCGCTCTAGCTGGTGTTTGAAAAGGGTGGGCGAGGTCTCCGGGTATCAACTTGGCTGCCGATGAGGTCATGTTTGTGAAGCAGCCGTTAGCAGTTGCTTGTCATGTAGTGTTCCTATAATTAGCCAATTCTTGTAAAGTTCGCATGAGCCGTGCTGAAGCAGGATCGTTTCTCTTTCGGAAAATCTTGAGCAAAGGGCATGAGACGCTTAGACAGGGTGATGCGCTATCCATGCTTCTCGCGCTGTAGCTGGTGTTTGAATAGGGTGGGCGTGGTTTCTGGGTATTAACTTGGCTGCCGATGAGGTCATGTTTGTGAAGCAGCCGTTAGCTGTTGCTTGTCTTGTAGTGTTCCTATAATTAGCCAATTCTAGTAAATTTCGCACGTGGCGTACTGAAGCATCATTGTTTCTCCTGCGGAAAATCTTGAGCAAAGGACATGAGACGCTTAGACACGGTGATGCGCCATCCATGCTTCTCGCACTCTAGCTTGTGTTTAGTAGGGTGGGCGAGGTCTCCGGGAATTAACTTGGCTGCCGATGAGCTCATGTTTGTGAAGCAGCCGTTAGCTGTTGCTTGTCCTGTAGTGTTCCTATAATTAGCCAATTCTAGTAAAGTTCGCACTTGGCGTGCTGAACCAGCATTGTTTCTATTCCGAAAAATCTTGAGCCAAGGACATGAGGCGCTTAGACACGGTGTTGGGCCACCCATGCTTCTCGCGCTCTAGCTGGTGTTTGATTAGGGTGGGCGAGGTCTCCGGGAATAAACGTGGCTGCCGATAAGGTCATGTTTGTGAAGCAGCCGTTAGCGATTCCTTGTCCTGTTGTGTTCCTATAATTAGCCAATTCTCGTAAAGTTCGCACGTGGCGTGCTAAAGCATGATCGTTTCTCTTGCGGAAAATCTTGAGCAAAGGACATGAGACGCTTAGACAGGGTGATGCGCTATCCACGCTTCTCGTGCTCTAGCTGGTGTTTGAATAGAGTGGGCGAGCTCTCCTGGTATTGACTTGGCTACCGATGCGGTCATGTTTGTGAAGAAGCCGTTAGCCGTTGCTTGTCCAGTAGTGTTAATATAATTATCCAATTCTCGTAAAGTTCGCACGTGGCGTGCTGAACAACCATTATTTCTATTCCGGAAAATCTTGAGCATAGGACCTGAGACGCTTAGACACGGTGATGCGCAATCCATGCTTCTCGCACTCTAGGTCGTGCTTGAATAGGGTGTTCGAGGTCTCCGGGTATTAACTTGGCTGCCGATGAGCTCATGTTTTTGAAACAGCCGTTAGCTGTTGCTTGTCCTGTAGTTTTCCTATAATTAGCCAATTCTAGTAAAGTTCGGACGTGGCGTTCTGAAGCACCATCGTTTCTCTTTCGGAAAATCTTGAGCAAAAGACATGAGACGCTTAGACAGGGTGATGCGCTATCCATGCTTCTCGTGCTCTAGCTGGTGTTTGAATAGGGTGGGCGAGGTCTCCGGGTATTAACTTGGCTGCCGATGAGCTCATGTTTGTGAAGCAGCCGTTAGCTGTTGCTTGTCCTGTAGTGTTCCTATAATTAGCCAATTCTAGTAAAGTTCGCACGTGGCGTGCTGAACCAGCATTGTTTCTATTCCGGAAAATCTTGAGCAAAGGACATGAGGCGCTTAGACACGGTGATGCGCCATCCATGCTTCTCGCGCTCTAGCTGGTGTTTGATTAGGGTGGGCGAGGTCTCCGGGAATTAACTTGGCTGCCGATAAGGTCATGTTTGTGAAGCAGCCGTTAGCGATTCCTTGTCCTGTTGTGTTCCTATAATTAGCCAATTCTCGTAAAGTTCGCACGTGGCGTGCTAAAGCATGATCGTTTCTCTTGCGGAAAATCTTGAGCAAAGGACATGAGACGCTTAGACAGGGTGATGCGCTATCCACGCTTCTCGTGCTCTAGCTGGTGTTTGAATAGGGTGGGCGAGGTCTCCGGGTATTGACTTGGCTACCGATGCGGTCATGTTTGTGAAGCAGCCGTTAGCCGTTGCTTGTCCAGTAGTGTTCCTATAATTATCCAATTCTCGTAAAGTTCGCACGTGGCGTGCTGAACAACCATTATTTCTATTCCGGAAAATCTTGAGCAAAGGACCTGAGACGCTTAGACACGGTGATGCGCAATCCATGCTTCTCGCACTCTAGGTGGTGCTTGAATAGGGTGGGCGAGGTCTCCGGGTATTAACTTGGCTGCCGATGAGCTCATGTTTGTGAAGCAGCCGTTAGCTGTTGCTTGTCCTGTAGTGTTCCTATAATTAGCCAATTCTAGTAAAGTTCGCACGTGGCGTGCTGAAGCACCATCGTTTCTCTTTCGGAAAATCTTGAGCAAAAGACATGAGACGCTTAGACAGGGTGATGCGCCATCCATGCTTCTCGCGCTCTAGCTGGTGTTTGAATAGGGTGGGCGAGGTCTCCGGGTATTAACTTGGCTGCCGATGAGGTCATGTTTGTGAAGCAGCCGTTAGCTGTTGCTTGTCCTGTAGTGTTCCTATAATTAGCCAATTCTAGTAAAGTTCGCACGTGGCGTGCTGAAGCATCATCTGTTTCTCTTGCGGAAAATCTTCAGCAAAGGACATGAGACGCTTAGACACGGTGATGCGCCATCCATGCTTCTCGCGCTCTAGCTGGTGTTTGAATAGGGTGGGCGAGGTCTCCGGGTATTAACTTGGCTGCCGATGAGCTCATGTTTGTGAAGCAGCCGTTAGCTGTTGCTTGTCCTGTAGTGTTCCTATAATTAGCCAATTCTAGTAAAGTTCGCACGTGGCGTGCTGAAGCATCATTGTTTCTCTTGCGGAAAATCTTGAGCAAAGGACATGAGACGCTTAGACACGGTGATGCGCCATCCATGCTTCTCGCGCTCTAGCTGGTGTTTGAATAGGGTGGGCGAGGTCTCCGGGTATTAACTTGGCTGCCGATGAGCTCATGTTTGTGAAGCAGCCGTTAGCTGTTGCTTGTCCTGTAGTGTTCCTATAATTAGCCAATTCTAGTAAAGTTCGCACGTGGCGTGCTGAAGCAGCATCGTTTCTCTTCCGGAAAATCTTGAGCAAAGGACATGAGACGCTTAGACACGGTGATGCGCCATCCATGCTTCTCGCGCTCTAGCTGGTGTTTGAAAAGGGTGGGCGAGGTCTCCGGGTATTAACTTGGCTGCCGATGAGGTCATGTTTGTGAAGCAGCCGTTAGCAGTTGCTTGTCCTGTAGTGTTCCTATAATTAGCCAATTCTTGTAAAGTTCGCACTGAGCCGTGCTGAAGCAGGATCGTTTCTCTTTCGGAAAATCTTGAGCAAAGGACATGAGACGCTTAGACAGGGTGATGCGCTATCCATGCTTCTCGCGCTCTAGCTGGTGTTTGAATAGGGTGGGCGAGGTCTCCGGGTATTAACTTGGCTGCCGATGAGGTCATGTTTGTGAAGCAGCCGTTAGCTGTTGCTTGTCCTGTAGTGTTCCTATAATTAGCCAATTCTAGTAAATTTCGCACGTGGCGTACTGAAGCATCATTGTTTCTCTTGCGGAAAATCTTGAGCAAAGGACATGAGACGCTTAGACACGGTGATGCGCCATCCATGCTTCTCGCGCTCTAGCTGGTGTTTGAATAGGGTGGGCGAGGTCTCCGGGAATTAACTTGGCTGCCGATGAGCTCATGTTTGTGAAGCAGCCGTTAGCTGTTGCTTGTCCTGTAGTGTTCCTATAATTAGCCAATTCTAGTAAAGTTCGCACGTGGCGTGCTGAAGCAGCATCGTTTCTCTTCCGAAAAATCTTGAGCAAGGACATGAGACGCTTAGACACGGTGATGCGCCATCCATGCTTCTCGCGCTCTAGCTGGTGTTTGAATAGGGTGGGCGAGGTCTCCGGGTATTAACTTGGCTGCCGATGAGGTCATGTTTGTGAAGCAGCCGTTAGCCATTCCTTGTCCTGTAGTGTTCCTATAATTAGCCAATTCTAGTAAAGTTCGCACGTGGCGTGCTGAACAACCATTGTTTCTATTCCGGAAAATCTTGAGCAAAGGACCTGAGACGCTTAGACACGGTGATGCGCCATCCATGCTTCTCGCGCTCTAGCTGGTGCTTGAATAGGGTGGGCGAGGTCTCCGGGTATTAACTTGGCTGCCGATGAGCTCATGTTTGTGAAGCAGCCGTTAGCTGTTGCTTGTCCTGTAGTGTTCCTATAATTAGCCAATTCTAGTAAAGTTCGCACGTGGCGTGCTGAAGCACCATCGTTTCTCTTTCGGAAAATCTTGAGCAAAGGACATGAGACGCTTAGACAGGGTGATGCGCTATCCATGCTTCTCGCGCTCTAGCTGGTGTTTGAATAGGGTGGGCGAGGTCTCCGGGTATTAACTTGGCTGCCGATGAGGTCATGTTTGTGAAGCAGCCGTTAGCTGTTGCTTGCCTTGTAGTGTTCCTATAATTAGCCAATTCTAGTAAATTTTGCACGCGGCGTACTGAAGCATAATTGTTTCTCTTGCGGAAAATCTTCAGCAAAGGACATGAGGCGCTTAGACACGGTGATGCGCCATCCATGCTTCTCGCGCTCTAGCTGAAGTTTGAATAGGGGGGGGGGGGCGAGGTCTCCGGGCATTAACTTGTCTGCCGATGAGCTCGTGTTTGTGAAGCAGCCATTAGCTGTTGCTTGTCCTGTAGTGTTCCTATAATTAGCCAATTCTAGTAAAGTTCGCACGTGGCGTGCCCAAGCAGCATCGTTTCTCTTCCGGAAAATCTTGAGCAAAGGACATGAGACGCTTAGACACGGTGATGCGCCATCCATGCTTCTCGCGCTCTAGCTGGTGTTTGAATAGGGTGGGCGAGATCTCCGTGTATTAACTTGGCTGCCGATGAGCTCATGTTTGTGAAGCAGCCGTTAGCTGTTGCTTGTCCTGTAGTGTTCCTATAATTAGCCAATTCTAGTAAAGTTCGCACGTGGCATGCTGAAGCAGCATCTTTTATTTTGTGGTAAAATCTTTATCAAAGGACATTAGACGCTTAGACACGGTGATGCGCCATCCATGCTTCTCGCGCTCTAGCTGGTGTTTGAATAGGGGGGGCGAGGTCTCCGGGCATTAACTTGTCTGCCGATGAGCTCATGTTTGTGAAGCAGCCATTAGCTGTTGCTTGTCCTGTAGTGTTCCTATAATTAGCCAATTCTAGTAAATTTTGCACGCGGCGTACTGAAGCATAATTGTTTCTCTTGCGGAAAATCTTCAGCAAAGGACATGAGGCGCTTAGACACGGTGATGCGCCATCCGTGCTTCTCGCGCTCTAGCTGGTGTTTGAATAGGGGGGGGGGGGCGAGGTCTCCGGGCATTAACTTGTCTGCCGATGAGCTCATGTTTGTGAAGCAGCCATTAGCTGTTGCTTGTCCTGTAGTGTTCCTATAATTAGCCAATTCTAGTAAAGTTCGCACGTGGCGTGCCCAAGCAGCATCGTTTCTCTTCCGGAAAATCTTGAGAAAAGGACATGAGACGCTTAGACACGGTGATGCGCCATCCATGCTTCTCGCGCTCTAGCTGGTGTTTGAAAAGGGTGGGCGAGGTCTCCGGGTATTAAGTTGGCTGCCGATGAGGTCATGTTTGTGAAGCAGCCGTTAGCAGTTGCTTGTCATGTAGTGTTCCTATAATTAGCCAATTCTTGTAAAGTTCGCATGAGCCGTGCTGAAGCAGGATCGTTTCTCTTTCGGAAAATCTTGAGCAAAGGACATGAGACGCTTAGACAGGGTGATGCGCTATCCATGCTTCTCGCGCTGTAGCTGGTGTTTGAATAGGGTGGGCGTGGTTTCCGGGTATTAACTTGGCTGCCGATGAGGTCATGTTTGTGAAGCAGCCGTTAGCTGTTGCTTGTCTTGTAGTGTTCCTATAATTAGCCAATTCTAGTAAATTTCGCACGTGGCGTACTGAAGCATCATTGTTTCTCTTGCGGAAAATCTTGAGCAAAGGACATAAGACGCTTAGACACGGTGATGCGCCATCCATGCTTCTCGCACTCTAGCTTGTGTTTTAATAGGGTGGGCGAGGTATCCAGGTATTAACTTGTCTGCCGATGAGCTCATGTTTGTGAAGCAGCCATTAGCTGTTGCTTGTCCTGTAGTGTTCCTATAATTAGCCAATTCTAGTAAAGTTCGCACGTGGCGTGCCGAAGCAGCATCGTTTCTCTTCCGGAAAATCTTGAGCAAAGGACATGAGACGCTTAGACACGGTGATGCGCCATCCATGCTTCTCGCGCTCTAGCTTGTGTTTGAATAGGGTGGGCGAGGTCTCCGTGTATTAACTTGGCTGCCGATGAGCTCATGTTTGTGAAGCAGCCGTTAGCTGTTGCTTGTCCTGTAGTGTTTCTATAATTAGCCAATTCTAGTAAAGTTCGCACGTGGCGTGCTGAAGCATCATCGTTTCTCTTTCGGAAAATCTTGAGCAAAGGACATGAGACGCTTAGATACGGTGAGCGCCATCCATGCTTCTCGCACTCTAGCTGGTGTTTGAATAGGGTGGGCGAGGTATCCGGGTATCAACTTGGCTGCCGATGTGTTCATGTTTGTGAAGCAGCCGTTAGCCATTCCTTATCCTGTAGTGTTCCTATATTTAGCCAATTCTCGTAAAGTTCGCACGTGGCGTGATAAAGCATGATCGTTTCTCTTGCGGAAAATCTTGAGCAAAGGACATGAGACGCTTAGACAGGGTGATGCGCTATCCACGCTTCTCGTGCTCTAGCTGGTGTTTGAATAGGGTGGGCGAGGTCTCCGGGTATTGACTTGGCTACCGATGCGGTCATGTTTGTGAAGCAGCCGTTAGCGATTCCTTGTCCTGTTGTGTTCCTATAATTAGCCAATTCTCGTAAAGTTCGCACGTGGCGTGCTAAAGCATAATCGTATCTCTTGCGGAAAATCTTGAGCAAAGGACATGAGACGCTTAGACAGGGTGATGCGCTATCCACGCTTCTCGTGCTCTACCTGGTGTTTGAATAGGGTGGGCGAGGTCTCCGGGTATTGACTTGGCTACCGATGCGGTCATGTTTGTGAAGCAGCCATTAGCCGTTGCTTGTCCAGTAGTGTTCCTATAATTATCCAATTCTCGTAAAGTTCGCACGTGGCGTGCTGAACAACCATTATTTCTATTCCGGAAAATCTTGAGCAAAAGACATGAGACGCTTAGACAGGGTGATGCGCTATCTATGCTTCTCGTGCTCTAGGTGGTGTTTGAATAGGGTGGGCGAGGTCTCCGGGTATTAACTTGGCTGCCGATGAGGTCATGTTTGTGAAGCAGCCGTTAGCTGTTGCTTGTCTTGTAGTGTTCCTATGATTAGCCAATTCTAATAAATTTTGCACGTGGCGTACTGAAGCATAATTGTTTCTCTTGCGGAAAATCTTCAGCAAAGGACATGAGACGCTTAGACACGGTGATGCGCCATCCATGCTTCTCGCGCTCTAGCTGGTGTTTGAATAGAAGGGCGAGGTCTCCGGGCATTAACTTGTCTGCCGATGAGCTCATGTTTGTGAAGCAGCCATTAGCTGTTGCTTGTCCTGTAGTGTTCCTATAATTAGCCATTTCTAGTAAAGTTCGCACGTGGCGTGCCGAAGCAGCATCGTTTCTCTTCCGGAAAATCTTGAGCAAAGGACATGAGACGCTTAGACACGGTGATGCGCCATCCATGCCTCCCGCGCTCTAGCTGGTGTTTGAATAGGGTGGGCGAGGTCTCCGTGTATTAACTTGGCTGCCGATGAGCTCATGTTTGTGAAGCAGCCGTTAGCTGTTGCTTGTCCTGTAGTGTTCCTATAATTAGCAAGTTCTAGTAAAGTTCGCACGTGGCGTGCTGAAGCAGCATCTTTTATTTTGTGGTATAATCTTTAGCAAAGGACATTAGACGCTTAGACACGGTGATGCGCCATGCATGCTTCTCGCGCTCTAGCTGGTGTTTGAATAGGGTGGGCGAGGTCTCCGGTTATTACCTTGGCTGCCAATGAGGCCATGTTTGTGAAGCACCCGTTAGCTGTTGCTTGTCCTGTAGTGTTCCTATAATTAGCCAATTCTAGTAAAGTTCGCACGTGGCGTGCTGAAGCATCATCGTTTCTCTTTCGGAAAATCTTGAGCAATGGACATGAGACGCTTAGATACGGTGAGCGCCATCCATGCTTCTCGCACTCTAGCTGGTGTTTTAATAGGGTGGGCGAGGTATCCGGGTATTAAGTTGGCTGCCGATGTGTTCATGTTTGTGAAGCAGCCGTTAGCCATTCCTTGTCCTGTAGTGTTCCTATATTTAGCCAATTCTAGTAAATTTCGCGCGTGGCGTGCTGAACCATCATTGTTTCTATTCCGGATAATCTTGAGCAAAGGACCTGAGACGCTTAGACATGGTGATGCGCCACCTATGCTTCTCGCGCTCTTGCTGGTGTTTGAAAAGGGTGGGCGAGGTCTCCGGGTATTAACTTGGCTGCCGATGAGGTCATGTTTGTGAAGCAGGCGTTAGCAGTTGCTTGTCCTGTAGTGTTCCTATAATTAGCCAATTCTTGTAAAGTTCGCATGAGCCGTGCTGAAGCAGGATCGTTTCTCTTTCGGAAAATCTTGAGCAAAGGACATGAGACGCTTAGACAGGGTTATGCGCTATCCATGCTTCTCGCGCTGTAGCTGGTGTTTGAATAGGGTGGGCGTGGTTTCCGGGTATTAAATTGGCTGCCGATGAGGTCATGTTTGTGAAGCAGCCGTTAGCTGTTGCTTGTCTTGTAGTGTTCCTATAATTAGCAAATTCTAATAAAATTTGCACGTGGCGTACTGAAGCATAATTGTTTCTCTTGCGGAAAATCTTCAGCAAAGGACATGAGACGCTTAGACACGGTGATGCGCCATCCATGCTTCTCGCGCTCTAGCTGGTGTTTGAATAGAAGGGCGAGGTCTCCGTGTATTAACTTGGCTACCGATGAGCTCAAGTTTGTGAAGCAGCCGTTAGCTGTTGCTTGTCCTGTAATGTTCCTATAATTAGCCAATTCTAGTAAAGTTCGCACGTGGCGTGCTGAAGCATCATCGTTTCTCTTTCGGAAAATTTTGAGCAATGGACATGAGACGCTTAGATACGGTGAGCGCCATTCATGCTTCTCGCACTCTAGCTGGTATTTTAATAGGGTGGGCGAGGTATCCGGGTATTAATGTTGGCTGCCGATGTGTTCATGTTTGTGAAGCAGCCGTTAGCCATTCCTTGTCCTGTAGTGTTCCTATATTTAGCCAATTCTAGTAAAGTTCGCGACGTGGCGTGCTGAACCATCATTGTTTCTATTCCGGAAAATCTTGAGCAAAGGACCTGAGACGCTTAGACAGGGTGATGCGCCATCCTATGCTTCTCGCGCTCTAGCTGGTGTTTGAATACGGTGGGCGAGGTCTCCGGGTATTAACTTGGCTGCCGATGAGGTCATGTTTGTGAAGCAGCCGTTAGCAGTTGCTTGTCCTGTAGTGTTCCTATAATTAGCCAATTCTTGTAAAGTTCGCACGAGCCGTGCTGAAGCAGGATCGTTTCTCTTTCGGAAAATCTTGAGCAAAGGACATGAGACGCTTAGACAGGGTTATGCGCTATCCATGCTTCTCGCGCTGTAGCTGGTGTTTGAATAGGGTGGGCGTGGTTTCCGGGTATTAAATTGGCTGCCGATGAGGTCATGTTTGTGAAGGAGCCGTTAGCTGTTGCTTCTCTTGTAGTGTTCCTATAATTAGCCAATTCTAGTAAATTTCGCACGTGGCGTACTGAAGCATCATTGTTTCTCTTGCGGAAAATCTTGAGCAAAGGACATGAGACGCTTAGACACGGTGATGCGCCATCCATGCTTCTCGCGCTCTAGCTGGTGTTTGAATAGGGTGGGCGATATCTCCGGGCATTAACTTGGCTGCCAATGAGGTCATGTTTGTGAAGCAGCCGTTAGCTGTTGCTTGTCCTGTAGTGTTTCTATAATTAGCCAATTCTAGTAAAGTTCGCACGTGGCGTGCCGAAGCAGCAACGTTTCTCTTCCGGAAAATCTTGAGCAAAGGACACGAGACTCTTAGACACGGTGATGCGCCATCCATGCTTCTCGCACTCTAGCTGGTCTTTGAATAGGGTGGGCGAGGTCTCCGTGTATTAACTTGGCTGCCGATAAGCTCATGTTTGTGAAGCAGCCGTTAGCTGTTGCTTGTCCTGTAGTGTTCCTATAATTAGCAAATTCTAGTAAAGTTCGCACGTGGCGTGCTGAAGCAGCATCTTTTATTTTGTGGTATAATCTTTAGCAAAGGACATTAGACGCTTAGACACGGTGATGCGCCATGCATGCTTCTCGCACTCTAGCTGGTGTTTGAATAGGGTGGGCGAGGTCTCCGGTTATTAACTTGGCTGCCAATGAGGTCATGTTTGTGAAGCAGCCGTTAGCTGTTGCTTGTCCTGTAATGTTCCTATAATTAGCCAAATCTAGTAAAGTTCGCACGTGGCGTGCTGAAGCATCATCGTTTCTCTTTCGGAAAATCTTGAGCAATGGACATGAGACGCTTAGATACGGTGAGCGCCATCCATGCTTCTCGCACTCTAGCTGGTGTTTTAATAGGGTGGGCGAGGTATCCGGGTATTAAGTTGGCTGCCGATGTGTTCATGTTTGTGAAGCAGCTGTTAGCCATTCCTTGTCCTGTAGTGTTCCTATATTTAGCCAATTCTAGTAAATTTCGCGCGTGGCGTTCTGAACCATCATTGATTCTATTCCGGATAATCTTGAGCAAAGGACCTGAGACACTTAGACATGGTGATGCGCCACCTATGCTTCTCGCGCTCTTGCTGGTGTTTGAAAAGGGTGGGCGAGGTCTCCGGGTATTAACTTGGCTGCCGATGAGGTCATGTTTGTGAAGCAGGCGTTAGCAGTTGCTTGTCCTGTAGTGTTCCTATAATTAGCCAATTCTTGTAAAGTTCGCATGAGCCGTGCTGAACCAGCATTGGCGGAAAAATCTTGAGCCAAATACATGAGGCGCTTAGACACGGTGATGCGCCACCCGTGCTTCTCGCGCTCTAGCTGGTGTTTAATTAGGGTGGGCGAGGTCTCCGGGAAATAACTTGGCTGCCGATAAGCTCATGTTTGTGAAGCAGCCGTTAGCGATTCCTTGTCCTGTTGTGTTCCTATAATTAGCCAATTCTCGTAAAGTTCGCACGTGGCGTGCTAAAGCATGATCGTTTCTCTTGCGGAAAATCTTGAGCAAAGGACATGAGACGCTTAGACTGGGTGATGCGCTATCCACGCTTCTCGTGCTCTAGCTGGTGTTTGAATAGGGTGGGCGAGGTCTCCGGGTATTGACTTGGCTACCGATGCGGTCATGTTTGTGAAGCAGCCGTTAGCCGTTGCTTTTCCAGTAGTGTTCCTATAATTATGCAATTCTCGTAAAGTTCGCACGTGGCGTGCTGAACAACCATTATTTCTATTCCGGAAAATCTTGAGCAAAGGACCTGAGACGCTTAGACACGGTGATGCGCAATCCATGCTTCTCGCACTCTAGGTGGTGCTTGAATAGGGTGGGCGAGGTCTCCGGGTATTAACTTGGCTGCCGATGAGCTCATGTTTGTGAAGCAGCCGTTAGCTGTTGCTTGTCCTGTAGTTTTCCTATAATTAGCCAATTCTAGTAAAGTTCGGACGTGGCGTTCTGAAGCACCATCGTTTCTCTTTCGGAAAATCTTGTGCGAAAGACATGAGACGCTTAGACAGGGTGATCCGCTATTCATGCTTCTCGTGCTCTAGCTGGTGTTTAAATAGGGTGGGCGAGGTCTCCGGGTATTAACTTGGCTGCCGATGAGGTCATGTTTGTGAAGCAGCCGTTAGCTGTTGCTTGTCTTGTAGTGTTCCTATAATTAGCCAATTCTAGTAAATTTTGCACGTGGCGTACTGAAGCATAATTGTTTCTCTTGCGGAAAATCTTCAGCAAAGGACATGAGACGCTTAGACACGGTGATGCGCCATCCATGCTTCTCGCGCTTTAGCTTGTGTTTGAATAGGGGGGGCGAGTTCTCCGGGCATTAACTTGTCTGCCGATGAGCTCGTGTTTGTGAAGCAGCCATTAGCTGTTGCTTGTCCTGTAGTGTTCCTATAATTAGCCAATTCTAGTAAAGTTCGCACGTGGAGTGCCGAAGCAGCATCGTTTCTCTTCCGGAAAATCTTGAGCAAAGGACATGAGAAGCTTAGACACGGTGATGCGCCATCCATGCTTCTCGCGCTCTAGCTGGTGTTTGAATAGGGTGGGCGAGGTCTCCGTGTATTAACTTGGCTGCCGATGAGCTCATGTTTGTGAAGCAGCCGTTAGCTGTTGCTTGTCCTGTAGTGTTCCTATAATTAGCCAATTCTAGTAAAGTTCGCACGTGGCGTGCTGAAGCAGCATCTTTTATTTTGTGGTAAAATCTTTAGCAAAGGACATTAGACGCTTAGGCACGGTGATGCGCCATGCATGCTTCTCGCGCTCTAGCTGGTGTTTGAACAGGGTGGGCGAGGTCTCCGTGTATTAACTTGGCTGCCGATGAGCTCATGTTTGTGAAGCAGCCGTTAGCTGTTGCTTGTCCTGTAGTGTTCCTATAATTAGCCAATTCTAGTAAAGTTTGCACATGGCTTGCTGAAGCATCGTCGTCGCTTGTGCAGAAAATCTTGAGCAAAGAACATGAGACGTTTTGACACTTCCACCTGCCATACATGCTTCTCGCACACCTGCTGCTGTTTAATAGGGTGGCCGAGATCTCCGAGTATTATCTTTGCTGCCGATAAGGTCAAGACAGTGAAGCAGCCGCTGGTCGCGTTTTATATTGTGTGGTTCTGATAATTAACCATAGCGGGTAAACTTCGCGCGTGCCTTGCTGAAGCATCGTGGTCACTCTTCCACATAATTTAATTGAAAACCTGAGACGTGTAGGTATTTGGACCACCCATCCATGCTGGCCGCGCTCCTGCTCCTGTTTTTGTAGGCGGGACGATGTAACCGAGCATTATCTTGGCTGCCGATGTGGTCACGTTATTTAAGTAGCCGGCAGTCGTTGGTTGTCCTGTAAGTTCTGATAATTAGCCAATGCTATTGAACCTTGCACATGTCTTGCTGAAGAACCATTGTCGCTCTTCCAATTTATCTTGAGCGAAGAACATCAGATGTTTAGACACTTTCACCTGCTACGCCTTAATTCTTAATATGAATTCACAAAAAAGGAGACGCCAAAGACTTGAAAAAAAACAGACCGATCAGCTTATTGTCCGTTGCGTACAAGGCATTTACTAAGGTAATCGCTTATAGAATCAGAGAAACCTAAGACTTTAATCAACCGAATGATCAGGCAGGCTGTCGTAAAGAATATTCCACAATGGATCATATTCACACTATCAATCAATTCATAGAAAATTGCGCAGAATATAACCAAACCCTATAGATAGCTTCATTGATTATGTGAAAGAATTCGACTAAGTGGAAACATCAGCAGTTATGCAGGCATTGCAGATTGAGGGTGTAGGTGAACCTTCTGTCAAAATACTGGAAGATATATATAGGAACTCTATAGCTACCATAGTCTTACATAAAGTCAGCAATAAAATTTCAATAAGGAAAGGCATGAGGCGTAAGGACACGATCTCGTTAATGATATTCACCGCCTGTTTACAGGAGGTATTCCGAGGCCTGAATTGGGGACAGTTGAGGATAATAGTTAATGGAGAACACCTAAATACGATTCGCTGATGACATTGCCTTGTTGGGTCACTCAGCAGATCAACTGCAAATCATGATCAATGAGTTAGACAGACAGACCGGTGCGGTGGGTATAAAAATTAACATGAAGAAAGCCAAAGAAATGTTCAAAAGTCTATCAAGGTAACAGCAGTTCACAATTGGCAGCGATATGCCGGAAGTGGTAAGGGAATATGTCGGCTTAGAGCAGGTAGTGACAGCTGATCCGGATCACGAGATAGAAATAACTAAAAGGATAAGAATGGAGTGCAGTGCATGTGGCAGGTTCTCTCAGATCATGAGTGGCAGTCTACCATTATCCCTGAAGAGAAAAGTGTACAACAGCTGTTTCTTACCGCTACCTACGCACGGGGCAGAAACGTGGAGGCTAACGAAAACCATTCACCTTAAGTTAATGACAAGACAGCAAGCCATGGAAAGTAAAATGATAGGTGTAACGCTATGAGACTGAAACTGGTAGTGCGGGTGAGGAAAAACGCGTGTTAATGAAATCCTAGTCGAAATCAAGAGGAAGAAATGGGATTGGACAGAGCATGTACTGGGAATTCAAGATAACCGCTCGTCCTTAAGGGTAACGGAGTGGATTCAAAGATAAGACAAGCGTAGCAGGCGGCGGCAGAAGGTTAGGTGGGCGGATGAGATCGGGAAGTTTGCAGGCATTGGATGGGCGCTGCTGGCAAAGCACAGGGTTAATTGGAGAGACATGCGAGAGGCCTTTGCCCTGAAGTGGGTAGAGTCCGGCTGATGATCATGATGATGAGCTGCTACCCATGCTTCTCGCGATCCTGCATCCGTTTGAATAGGATGGCCGAGGTCCGCAGGTAGTAATGTGACGTTCCTTGTGTGTGCTACGAGCGTCCGCGTTCGACGACGCGGCGTAGACGGAGCCCCAAGTGGCGGCAAAAGCACTCAAAGGGAAAGCAATTCAGCTGAAAAAGAGGAGATCGGCGAGAGCCGGTCTCGTTTTGGAAGCAGCCAGCACACATGTTTCTACTGTATATGGCTGCAAGCAACTTGAGTGGGGTTGCTTTCGGGCCTGCCGCCATGGACCGCACGGAGAAGACCCAGGAGACAGCTGCGTCCAATTACCGAGCCATACTCGCTGAGAGTGAACGACCAAAACGAAGGGGTTTAAGCACAACCGGACCCCCTTTCCATAGTGTCGGCACGTGTCGAACGCCGCCGCCGCCGCCGCGGGGAGACGGGCGTTCTCTTCCCCAATTGCCGTGACCGTGCCGGCGACAAAGGGCCTCGTTTCGGCGGGCCTGGCCCCGTGACAAGACGGCGGGCATCATCCTAGGACAAGAGACCACTTTCCCGGCCTTTTAGTGACCTCGCGTTCCGGCCTTGAGTGGCGAGTGTCATTTGATGGAGAACGGAGGTCGGTGACCCGCGGGAACCGTCAGCGGGCCAGAGACCGTCTACCACAGCCGACGCTACCTCGACGACAACCTTCTTTCCCTCGGACTCAACACGTGACGGGGGCGAGACCATAAGTGCGGTGGTGTGTTTCTGCGCCCAAGTGAAAGCCCTAGGCCCCTTCCACTCCGGCGTGGGCGTCCTCAGCCTAGGGAATGTGGGGAATAAGAAGGATATAAAAATCGACAAGGAGTACAGAAGAAGGAACGCTCAGGACGACATCGTTCGCCAAGGGGGCCTTCAGCGCCGAAGCCCGAGGGCGTGCAGCTTCTGCCGGCAACCGTTCCAGCTCAACTCCGGAGCCCCTCCATCGTCCCCATGAAGTCGTCGGCATGTAAGCTCGGACACCCCAGCCTCTGATGTATAATCATAATCATGTTTAATTATTGAATATATCTGTTTGTTTAAACTGAGCCATACGGTGTCTCTTTGCCTCTCCGTCCCGTGTGGACCTGCGCATATTGGGGGATCGTCACACTGGTGTCAGAAGTGGGGTCTCAAAAGCAAATGTCCTCTGAATGCTGCGACATTCATGACTTCAAAATTGTAATCAAAAGGGAATCACGGGACTGATTCACGGCACAGACAAAAATATAGATAAAGAAAGGAAGTAGGGCAGGTTCTGCATGCGCTCCGCATGCTCTCCTGTGAAGGTGTTACTTAATGACAGAAAGGTTTAACTACCAACTCCGATATCTTAACACATAAGCACATAGCAATGTTATGAGCTGCGGCATTACACAATTCTAACCAGTTCACAACTCAGCTCCGTTTACGCGTTTACGCCATTAGTCCGACTTAGCTTTCCGATTTCGCAGCGGATATCGGCCTTCATGAGTCATACCAAGTAAGTCTGTGACCCTTTGTCTGCTTTGAGACTCGCGAGGGCTCGTGGCAGGAGCCTCTCCTGGCGTTATCTGCGCGGCAACCTCGCGCGCTTCTTCTTCTTCTAGCAATGCATGAAGTAAATCCGGTGGCATTCCGGCCGTCACCTCTGGCGCCTGCCGAACAAGTGCAGGAGAGGGCGATTCTTGCGAACTATCTGCGCGCTCCGCTTCACTTCTGTTCCCATCAAAATCCGCGCTTTCCCTTTCCTTATTTCGTGAATACTGAACCGGTGCCGACTTGAGGCGATTTGCGTGTATCCTTATCAAGCGCCGGTTCACGTCTCAGACTCTGAAGTGTACCGGAGAAAGCTTCTCGACAACCTCGCACGGTCCTGTCCACTTCGTCTGGAACTTACGAGCAAGCCCAATCTGCCTTTGGCAGTTTTCAATGTACACGCTGTCCCCCACATCAAACGGCGCGTCTCTAGCACTGCGACCGTGCACCTCCTTCCTGCGCTTCGCCG
The DNA here is from genome assembly GCA_030143305.2 of Amblyomma americanum. Lineage (NCBI taxonomy): Eukaryota > Metazoa > Arthropoda > Arachnida > Ixodida > Ixodidae > Amblyomma > Amblyomma americanum. The sequence continues at coordinate 149,106 of JARKHS020009582.1, read as the reverse complement.
CATTCTTTAAGGCCTCCTTTGCGATGTCCCTCGCCACTTGCAAGTGCGATTCTAGCTCAACCTTATAGTCGTCCAGTGAAGCGTATGGGACACGACGGGGGCCCTCTGGCACTTCACTTGGCTGGTCCGGGTTTCGGCCGTAGATAAGAAAGAATGGCGATTCGCCCGTGCTCTCGTGTGCTGCGGAATTGTAGGCAAACATTGCATACGGGAGACACAAGTCCCAGTCCCGCTGGTCGCGCGAAACAAAATGCGACAGGAATCCGGCCACGGATTGGTTCAGTCGCTCCACCGCGCAGTTGCAAGCCGGATGGTACGGTGTTGTCTGCTTCTTAGCGATCTTAAGCAGCTCGCAAACTCTCCTCATTAGCTGCGACACGAAGTTCGTTCCCCGATCTGTCAAAAGTTGCCTCGGGGGTCGATGTCGGAGCACGATCTGTTCGACAAATGCTCTTGCAACCGTGTCTGCCTTCTGATCTGGGAGTGCTACCGCTTCCGCGTATTTTGAAAGGTGATCGACAAATACTAAAATGTACCTGTTTCCGGAAGTGGTCGTGGGCAATGGGCCCATTATGTCGATACCTGTCCGCTCGAAGGAAGCCGAAACCTCAGGGAACGGCTGAATTGGAGCTGGTCTTCGTCCCTTGGGTGTTTTTCTTTCGAGACAGGAATGACACTTCGCACAGTAGTCTCTAACATCCTGTCGCATGCCACTCCAAACGTACAAACGCTCCACACGCCTGCGTGTCTTCGCTACGTCAAAATGACCGGCGCATGGCGCATCGTGAAACGCGCGAAGAACCCTTTCTGTCCACGACCGAGGTATGACGACTCTCTCCCAAGCGGTTTTCTCTGGTCTCCCTTTTCTGGTTGGCCTCGTGCGCCGACACAGGGTGCCGTCTTTGCCAATGAAATAAACTAGCTGTTCGGGGTGAGACGGTGCGCCCTCTAAGCTTTCGATTATGCGCTTCAGGTCAGGATCTTTGCACTGCTCTGTGCGTAATTCGTCGGGGTCGACTACGGGCACAAACTCATCTGTAGCTGCCACGGCAGCTGTGCGGCTGAGTGCATCAGCATTCAGATGTGTCTTTCCTGACTTGTGCTCCACTTCAAAGCAGTATTCCTGCAGGTGTAGATTCCATCTAGCGAGTCGCGAGCTACGGTCCCTGACACTCATCACCCATTTCAGAGGATGGCCGTCTGTGACTAGCTTGAATTTGCGGCCGTAAAGGTAGCATCTGAAGTGCTTTACTGCCCAGACAACGGCGAGGCACTCCCTTTCCGTAGCTCCGTACTTTTGCTCTGTGGGGCTCAGCTGTCGGCTAGCAAAAGCAACGGGATGTTCTTTGCCCTCGATAACCTGAGATAGCACGGCACCAACTGCGAACTTTGACGCATCTGTGGCCATAACGAAGGGCAAATTAAAATCCGGGTGGCACAACAGCGGTGCACTCATTAGCTTCCCTTTCAGGGCCCGAAAAGCATCCTCCGCGTTTTCGTTCCAGCGAAAGGCGACCTTTTTGGCTGTTAAGGCGGTGATCGTGCTGGAAGTGGGAGCTCCTTTGTAACTGTGGTAAATTTATTTCGTCCAGTTTGGACTAGAATGGAGAGGCTTGGGTGCTGAGTTTCATGTTTATCTGTAAAAGAAGATCAGTGCTGCCCCTGGAGACGCCAGTTATGACAGCTGAGGCATATGTGTTGTGCAGTGGAGTTGAGTGCAGCGAAAAATGTTTTGTCGGACGCACTGTGCGAGGCGATTCAGAAAGAGAAGGGGAGCTGCATGGACTCAAATGTTCGGAGAACATTCTTCTGGAGGGTGAGCGAGTGTGACGTTCCTTGTGTGTGCTACGAGCGTCCGCGTTCGACGACGCGGCGTAGACGGAGCCCCCAGTGGCGGCAAAAGCACTCAAAGGGAAAGCAATTCAGCTGGAAGAGAGGAGATCGGCGAGAGCCGGTCTCGTTTTGGAAGCAGCCAGCACACATGTTTCTACTGTATATGGCTGCAAGCAACTTGAGTGGGATTGCTTTCGGGCCTGCCGCCATGGACCGCACGGAGAAGACCCAGGTGACAGCTGCGTCCAATTACCGAGCCATACTCGTTGAGAGTGAACGACAAAAACGAAGGGGTTTAAGCACAACCGGACCCCCTTTCCATAGTGTCGGCACGTGTCGAACGCTGCCGCCGCCGCCGCCGCGGGGAGACGGGCGTTATCTTCCCCAATTGCCGTGACCGTGCCGGCGACAAAGGGCCTCGTTTCGGCGGGCCTGGCCCCGTGACAAGACGGCGGGCATCATCACCAACACTCCCGAGCACATCCTAGGACAAGGGACCACTTTCCCGGCCTTTTAGTGACCTCGCGTTCCGGCCTTGAGTGGCGAGTGTCATTTGATGGAGAACGGAGGTCGGTGACCCGCGGGAACCGTCAGCGGGCCAGAGACCGTCTACCACAGCCGGCGCTACCTCGACGACAACCTTCTTTTCCTCGGACTCCACACGTGACAGGGGCGAGACCATAAGTGCGGTGGTGTGTTTGTGCGCCCAAGTGAAAGCCCTAGGCCCCTCCCACTCCGGCGTGGGCGTCCTCAACCTAGGGAATGTGGAGAATAAGAAGGATATAAAAATCGACAAGGAGTACGGAAGAAGGAACGCTCAGGACGAGATCGTTCGCCAAGGGGGCCTTCAGCGCCGAAGCCCGACGGCGTGCAGCTTCTGCCAGCAACCGTTCCAGCTCAACTCCGGAGCCCCTCATCGTCCCCATGAAGTCGTCGCACGAAAGCTCGGACACCCCAGCCTCTGATGTATATTCATAATCATGTATAATTATTGAATATATCTGTTTGTTTAAACTGAGCCATACGGTGTCTCTTTGCCTCTCCGTCCCGTGTGGACCTGCGCATTATGGGGGGTCGTCACAGTAACCTGACTGCCGATGAAGTCACGATTCTGATTCTGAACACTGAAGCGTTGGTAGGCGACGGACGAAGGGAGGACGAGACACACAGTGCACTGAAGTAACAACATTGATACCAAAGGAGGGCGATCCCCACGTTTTTATACAGTTAACCAGGATTAGCCAGTGATTACAGAGCGCATGTGCCATTCAAAGCAAAAAAAAACGAAAATGCAGCGGACGTGCGCAGGAGCACTTTGAACCCACACCCCACACAACCAAAGACACAAGGGGGTCCGACCTACTGTGGTCGGCCAGACATCATGCACACCCCCAATCACGCGGAAATCAAGACGTGGCAGCAGAGGGGAGAGAAAGAAAAGGACGCAATAACAACTTTTATTAAAAAGAAATGATTACACGCACCGACAGTCCTGTGCGGCAGGCGATGAACGAGAAAAAATATAAAAACCATTAAGTGCAAAAAGCAAAGACGAAGAATAGACATTAAACTCTCGGAAGGCGGCGTGAAGACACGCAAAATGAGGATGAAGTGAAGAGATGGTTGGAATGGGAAAACAATTGACAACCTAAAAGCGAGCGATGAAAGCCAACGAAGAACACAGCATAAAATGATGCGATGCAAGCCAACAATGAACAAGGCATAGAAGGGGGATGAGGTCTAACCATAAAACAAACCTAAAAGAGCAATGAAGGCTAAAGCGAAGATAGAAATTGAAACCAGAAGAAAAGAATAGACGTAGCGTCCCAGAAATATTTAAAGAGTGCAGTGGCGAAAGGAATGGCTTGTGAAAAGAAGCCGGGTAAGGAAGCACGGCGCCATGAATTGAAATTGAATCTTAAAGGAATAGAATGCCCTTGACGCTTCGATTGTAATGCAGCCGACAGTCCTCAAATTTTTGGAGCTTGCCGAGCTGAGTTTGCTGCCGCAAAACTAACTAAATATTGCTAAAATGTTCGTAATATATACTGTGTTCTGTATAACTGATTACCCCGAATTTGTTTGTTCTTGTCTTGATTTAAGTAGACCCATAAATTTCATTGTACAACTGCTTACTGTTCTATAATTGTGTTATCTGGAAGTTGGGTATTTTTTGACATCCTCCCACCCCTGTAAAAACCCCGGTTGGGGTTGACAGTATGTTGAAATAAATAAATGAAAAAACTCAAGCTCTTTTTTTAACAGGGCTGCTGAGTGGGTACTGACGCAGACGTCTTGTTGCTTGTTGGTGAAACCTAGAAGAGTCAAGTGAGGGGCTAGTTGGTACGACATTATCGAAACAATGAATAACTGCGCAAAGAGGACGGGCCAAGAGAGAAAAAACACAGGAGACAAGCGCAGACTAACAGCTGGTTTATTGCACCAACGCCTCCTTCCTTCAACAACAAAGCGCATGCGCACCAACAGCAAAGACAAAAGCCATTATCATCACGCCAAACCAAGAAGCTCCAACTCCTTGTGGTACAGGTGTATGGAAGCCTCGCTAACACATATTTCAGGCCCTACTCTCGCGATTTCCAAGACTTCGATAACATCACGTTTTTTCTTATCCCTCGCGCGTCCGATAATCTTAGTGCTGCCGAAAAGTGGAGTGCAATCTTTATCGTCATGCTTGCAGATCTTGCAATGGCTAGGCAGATGCTGCCCTCTAGAATCAGGTAAGGAATTGGCATGCTCTAATAATCTAATGTCAGTGCATCTGCCAGTTTGTCCTACGTACACCTTACCACAGCTCAGCGGAATCTGATAGATTACATTCACTCTGCATTGCACAAACTTGTTCCTCTGGTTGGTGGTACACTCAATCTTCGTTTGCCTATCTGGTATGACCAAATTGCACAAACGCGACAGCTTGCAAGGTGCCGAAATAAGGACCTCTACGCCGAATTTACCGGCGACCCTCTTCAGGCGACCCTCTTCAGGTCAAAAAAGGCACTCCTGCCCTTCAACTCGTCTGATTAGAAGCTGGTCAAGAGGGATGTTTCGTTAACTTGCCTCAGGGCTTCGTTTACCAAGTCCTGCCCTCATAAGGTTAAGGCTAGATTTGATGTACAAGTGGATCGCCTTCGGTCTGCCGGTTTTCCCCTGGCCCTCCTTCGGGGTGTTGCCGAGTCCCTGTTGAAGTCCTTCCACCCAAACTCAAAGCCTCGTGGGGCGGATGCCCAGGAGAGGCGAAAGTATGAAGTAATTCCATATGTTCACAGGGTCTCGCACGGCATGAAGAGGGTCGCCGGTAAATTCGGCGTAGAGGTCCTTTTTTCGGCACCTTGCAAGCAGTCTCGTTTGTGCACTTTGGTCATACCAGATAGGCAAAAGAAGATTGAGTGTAGCACCAACTACAGGAACAAGTTTGTGAATGCAGAATGAATGTAATCTATCAGATTCCGCTGAGCTGTGGTAAGGTGTACGTAGGGAAAACTGGCCGATGCATCAACATTAGATTATTAGAGCATGCCAATTCCTTAGCTGATTCTAGAGGGCAGCATCTGCCTAGTCATTGCAAGATCTGCAGGCATGACGATAAAGATTGCACTCCACTTTTCGGCAGCACTAAGATTATCGGACGCGCGAGGGATAAGAAAGAACGTGAAGTTATCGAAGCCTTGGAAACCGCGAGATTAGAGCCTGATAAATATGTTAGCGAGGCTTCCATAAACCTGTACCGACCGCAAGGAGTTGGGGTTTCTTGGTTTGGCGTGATGATTATGGCTTTTGTCTTTGCTGTTGGTGCGCATGCGCTTTGTTGTCGAAGGAGGCGTGTTGGTGCAATAAACCAGTTGTTAGTCTGCGCTTGTCTCCTGTGTTTCTTCTCTCTTGGCCTGTCCTTTTTGCGCAGTTATTGATTGTTTCGGTAATTGTGAAACCTGCCTTATTTATCTCCCGAGTGAGTTGGTTGCCGCTCTTTGCTTGGTTTTGTGTTGCCTTATACATCGGAGGGCGCCTGCGACAAGGACTACAGTCACGAACGTGGGCGGCTATGTTGCTAGAATTAGAGTTGTCTTCAAGCAGTCTCTTATTAATACATCGACCCGTCTCACCGATGTATTTATTCTCTGCTGCAAGGCACAGGGATGGAGTACACAGCTCCTTTGCGGCAACTTACGAAATGACCACGATGCCGAACTGTGCATTCGCGAGCTTTTTCACTGGTACAGTTTACTCTCCTGCAGAGTCTTGAGAGGTGGTGAGGGGCTGAAAAAACAACGTCCACTCCTACTTTTCCTCCTAACCTTTCAAGATTGTGAGAAAGGTGGTGTACGTAAGGAATAATGGCGAGTTTCTTAATGCGTTCTCTTGCATGCGGCGGGGAAAGGGGGTGAGGGGAGGGGGGCGTTTGTAGACTGCATTTTATTTAATATTTTTTTCAGCCTCCGAGATAGAAGATACGGCTGGTATCCGGATTAACGCCATTTCTGCCCCTTGTTTTGAAAACGGGCTTCTTGAGAGTGCTCACACGATTTGGTCAGCGCGTTGTTAAATGCACAATGAACTATGTTTCTCTTGACGAGTTTTGAATGGGCGGAATCGCATGGCAGAACAGGCTTATTGCCCTTGGCTGGAAAATCCAGCAGGCATGTGCGGCGAAAAACGAGGCTTTAACTCGAGAATGAGGAAGGAGCCATTTTCTGGTAACTCTTGGGTCAAAACGAGGGGAGACACAGTTTCAATAAAAAGGTCTAACACCTTGCGAACTTCAGGCCGAAAGGCATCGTTTTCACAGTCAAGGAATAAGAGGTAATTCTGCACATATATGAATATTTTTAGAACTGGCAAATTTTTGAGTTTCTCACTAACACTTTGTCTTGCATAGCCAAGTACAGGTCACTCAGAATGGGGGCGGTACAAGACCGTATGCAAATACCTTGTTTTCGGATAAACAGAGACCCATTCCATTCGTGTAGGTGGATTTGAGATATCTGAGAAGCAGTTCTAAAAAACCACCGACAGAACAACCGCATGCATTTTGAAAAGCAGCGTAACCATGATGGCCACTACAATCACCTACATACCGGATGAGGTCATCATGACGAATCGAATAATACAGGTCTTTCATATCCATAGAGAGCCCAAGGAGCGCCTTGGCCCGGTTTTGTTGCAGAAATTGAATGGTGTCGTTCGAATGTTTCACCAGAAAAGGTGAGAGGAAGTCAAGTTTTGTTTGCAAAAACCTTGCAACACATTTTTGCCAAGTGTCTGCCTCTGACAATTACGCAAAGCGGGAATACGGGTTTATGCGTTTTTGCGCTGAAGAACATAGTGAGGGACAACTTGCTGCTATCATTCATGGGGCAGGAGAGCTAACCAAGATTTAAACGTTGGCATCAAGTTTTCGCTGCAATATTTACCTTCGGATAAGATACACCCTGATATTTTCCAAAGCAAGATTCTGTCGCACTGGAAGCCTTCGCGAGGTAAACTTCTTTAGGTAAGATTACAAAGACGCCCTCTTTGTCCGCGGTAAGAATGGAGAGATTATTGTTCCTGAAATACGCCAGTCTTGTCACGGGGAGGCCTTATTCCGGGTGGGTTACAGCGAAAGAGGATATTAACGCCTTCGGTCACAAATTGACTTTGCTCAGCGATAGGAGCACACTTAGCAACTTGGCTGACCATAGTGAGTGACCCGGGGCAGACTGTCTTGGTTCAATGGCGAACATCGGACCACGGTTAAGCAGGCGCTGTTTTTCTTCGGGGCAGTCGCTGACGCCTCCTATCAGATGCACTTGGTTGAAAGTCGCGGCCTGTCCTTTTGGCATTAGCGTCCGTAGACTGCGGAGCACGTGCTGAAAGAGGAACTCGGTCGTGTTGTGGATGATGTGAGAGAATTCCCGCCACCTTTTTCACGACGTGTCTGCAGGTGCAGAAGCGAGCAGAGGAAGTCTGAGATTTTGGTGGTGCAAGCTGGTTTGGTACTGCCATTCGGACCTCAGTATCTTGCACAATCGCAGCCTGTGGCTCGTAGAAGTTTGAAAACCACCAAACAGGCCCAGAACATCGGCGGGCAAGAACGGATGCTGGATGCAGAACTCTAGAATCCTAGCCTTGCATGCTGCTGTTGAGATGAGGCTCGCTGAACTGAACGGATCGACACAAAACGAAGAGAAAGGGCCCATTGTACTCTAAATAAACTTGAGCATGGTATGTTGCAGGTCGAGTTGGTTTGACATTCTGAGCACTGAAGGGCTGGCAGACGATAGACAAATGGAAACGACACGTAGTGCGCTGAAATAATCAAGACGTGGCAGCGAATGGGAGAGGACGCAATATTCTTGATTATTTAGGCGTGGTTTGGCGTGATTGGGAGTGTGCCTGATGTCTGGACGACAGGAGTGGGTCGGACCTCCTTGTGTCTTTCGTTTCTGTATGGTATGGGTTTTAAATGCGCGTGCGCGCTTCCCCTGCTTTTTCAGTTTTTTTTGCTTTGAACTCCGCATGCCCCCTGTAATCACTGGCTAATCTTAGGTAACTGTATAGAAACGTGCGGATCGCCCTCCTTTGGTATTAAAGTTGTTAGTTCAGCGCACCGTGTGTCTAGTCCTCCCTTCGTCCGTCGTCTGCCAGCGCTTCAGTGTTGAGAATGCCAAAACAAATCGCCCAGACACACAGCCTACTCACGATTGTGAAGCAGCCGCCAGTCACAGACTGTCCTGTAGGGACCTGTTAATTAGCCAAAGTTGTTAAACTTCGCACATGACTTGCTGAAGTATTGTGGGCGCTCTTCCACATAATGCTGAGCTAAGAACACAAGACGTTTAAACACTTTCACCTGCGATCTATACTTTTCTCGCTCCGGCTGCTGTTTAAATACGGTGATCCATAACAGCGCGACAGACGGGACAGAGAAGAGAGGACACAACACAGAGCGCTGACTCACAACTAAAACGTTTATTGGCCGCCAGCAAGTATAAATACTGCCCTGGTGGCCGGGAAGGATACAAGCACGCTTGACTTGCGTGACATTCAAAATCACCAGTACATCAGGCACGTGTCAACATGCAGGTAAGACTCATACGTGGGAAATATCACCGCTACAGCAGGCACTAGTTTGCATTCACAAGTTAGCATTCATAATCAAGCTAACGGTTTTCCTTATCTGACAGTGCTACAGAGGGAGTACTGATACATTGGGCAGAGGCCCTAGCTGTCACGTGGGCTTCTATTATTTCCCTAACTAGCGAGTCGCAGTTCTTTGCTATCACAGAGCATTTATTGTAGAGTGGAATACAGGCTTTTGAGTCGTCATCGTCTTCCTCGTCTTCGTCATCTTGACTTCGCTGCACATGAGGTGACGATCCTGAAGCAGCCGGAAGTGTTGTCTCTTGCACAGCATCGTCATCGCTCTTGTAAAAAATCTTGAGCACAGAACATGAGACATTTAGACACTTTGTTCTGGTACACATTCTTCTAGCGATCTTGCAGCTGTTTGAATAGGGTGGCCGAGGTATTCGGGTAATAACTTCACTGCACATGAGTTCACCGTTGTGAAGCAGCCACCAGTGCTTTCTTGTGGGGTTCTGTTAATTGTCAAAGCTGTTATACTTCGCACGTGGCTTGCTGAAGCATCGTGAGCGCTGTCACACGTAATCCTAATCAAGGAACATGCGCCCTGTCGACATTTTGACCTGTAATCAAATGGTGACTTCCAATCGCAGAGTCGGAGCACTTCTGGAGCATCTTTTCCTGCCCTTTTCGGAGCAACTGTATTCTAAACGCAGATCTGAGGCACGGATCGACTCTTCCAACTGTAGACAGGCAGCGGTTGCCGAGCCGAGATTGCTCCGTGGAGCAGTCGGGACTGCTCTGCCGAAATCGGCGGATCCAACCGGAAGTTTGCGTGACGTTCTTACTCAGCGGCGATAGCGGCGCCCTACATGCTCTGGCCTGCATGCTCTGGCCAGAGCAAGTATACTCCAATCGCAATTTCAGGTCGCGCGCTCTGCGCCGGATTCATGCACTTTGTCACAGAGCATGCAGACCGCTGCGGGCCTGCGATTGGATTTCACCATAAGCTGCCCTCACGCCTGCTGCTGCTTGAATAGGGTGGGGGAGGTCTCCGGGTAATAACCTGGCTGCAGATGAGGTCGCAATTGTGAAGCAGTCGTCAGTCGTTGTTTTTCCGGTTCTGATAATTAGACAGAGCTGTGAAACTCCGCACGTGGCTTCCTGAAGCATCTTGGTCACTCATCTACACAATCTTGAGAGCGGGACAAGAGACGTTTAGACACATTGACCTCCCATCCACGCTGCTCGCACTCCTGTTACTCTTTAAATAAGGTGGGCGAGGTCGTCGGTTAGCCTAGCTGCACAAGAGGTCGCGATTGTTAACTTGCCGCCAGTCGTTGATTGTCCTGTGGAGTTCTGATAATTAGCCAGAGCTGATAAACTCTCCACCTGTCTTGCTGAAGTATCGTGGTGACTCTTCCACACAATCTTGAGCAAAGAACATACGACGTTTGGTACTTTAACTTGAAATTCATGCTGGTTGCGCGCCTGCTCTTGTTTGAATAGGTGGGACGATGTATCCGGGCATTAAACTGGCTGCCGATGAGGTCACAATTGTTAAGCAGCCACCAGTCATTGACTGTCTTGTGCGGTTCTGAGAATTAGCCAGTGCGGGTAAATGACGCACCGTGGTAGCTCATCCACTTAATCTTGTGCAAAGAACATGAGACTTTAAGACTTTGACCTGCCATCATGCTGTTCGCGCTCCTGCAGCTCTTTTAATAGGGCGGGCGATGTATTCGGGCATTAACTTTTCTGCGGATGAGGTCACGATTTTGAAGTAGCCGCCAGTTGTTTGTTATCCTCTAGGGTTCTGATAATTAGCCAAAGCTGTTAAACTCTACACTTTGCTTGCTGAAACATCGTGGTCGCTGCTCCACATAATTTTGCGCGAAGAACATGAGGCATTTAGACAATATAACCTGCCTACAATGTTGCTCGGGCTCCTGCTGCTGTTTCAATACCGTGAGGAGTTCTCCAGGGATTAACCTGGCTGCCGATGAGGGCACTATTTTTATGCAGCCGCCAGTCGTTGGTTAAACTCTTCACTTGTTAAACTCTTCACGTGTCTTGCTGAAGCATCCTGCTGGATCTTCTAAAAAAACTTGCGCGATGACCATGTGGCATTTGGACACTTTGACTAGCAATATATGCTGTTCGCTCTCCTGCTGCCATTCGAAAAGGGCGGGCGATGTATCCGGCTATCACCTTGGCTGCCGGTGTGGTCACGATTGTGAAGCAGCCGCCAGCCGTGGGTTGGTTTGTGGGTTTGATAATTACCCACAGCCGGTCCACTTTGAACGTGGCTTGCTGAAGAATCGTGGTCGCTCTTCCACATAATCTTGATTGAAGAACTTGAGACGTTCATGCAATTTGACCTGCCATCAATATTGCTCGCACTTCTGCTGCCATTTGAATAGGGTGGGCGATGTCTCTGGGTGGTAAACTGGTCGCCGATGAGGTCACAACTGTGAAGCATCTGCCAGTCGATTATTGTGCTGTGAAATTGTGGTAATTAGCCAAAGTTGTTAAACTCTCGACCTGTTATGCTTAATCATCGTGGTCACTCTTCCACATAATCTTGAGCAAAGAACATGAGATGTTTAGAAAGTTTGACCTGCTATCTATGCTCTTTGGGCTCCTGCTGCTGTTTGAATAGGGCGGGCGATGTATCAGGGTCATGGCTTCCGATGAGGTCACGGTTGTTAAGCAGCAGGCAGTCATTGGTTGTCTCCTGTAGGGTTCTGATAATTAGCCAAAGCCGTTAAACTATCCACTTTTCTTGCTGAAACATCTTAGTCGCTCTTCCACATAATCTTGAGCAAAGAACATTGGATGTTTAACCGCTTTGACCTGTCATCGATGCTGTTCGTTCTCCTCCTGCTGTTTGATAGGCCAGTCGATGTTTCAGGAGATTAACTTGGCTTCCGATGAGGTCACGATTGCGAAGGAGCCGCCAGTCGTTGGTTGTCTTTTAAGGTTCTGATAATTAGCCAAAGTTGTTAAACTTTTCACGTGTCTTGCTGATGCATCGTGGTCGATCTTCCAAAAAATCTTCAGCGGAAAACATGACAAGTTTAGACATTTTGTTCTGCCATCCATGCTGTTCGCGCTCCTGCTGCTCTTTGATTAGGGCGGGAAATGTATCCGGGTATTACCTTGGCTTATGGTGAAGTCGCGACTGCAAAGCAGCTGCCAGTCGTTGGTTGTCTTGTAGGGTCCTGATATATAGCCAAAGCTTTTAAACTCTCGACGTGTCTTGCTGAGGCATTGTAGTCGATGTTCCATAATCTTTCGTGAAGAACATGAGACATTTAGTCTCTTTGGCCTCTCATGCATGCCGTTCTCGCTCCTGCTGCTCCTTGAATAGGGCAGACAATGTATCCGGCTACTAAGGCGCAAGCCTTTTTATGGGCATACTCGCGGTGACTGTCAGTCCGGACACGTAACCTCGCGGTGTCTGTCCTTTACATCCTAGGTCACATGAACGTGTCCGTCTATTACATCCTAGGCGAAGTGACCGTGTCCGTCCGTTAAATCCTATGTCGCGTAACCTTGTCACGTGATCACAGCCTGCCAAATGGACTGTGATCAAACTGCCCACTGTGGCGGGTGGTGTGATCGGCTGCAAAGCAACAACTGCGCATGCGCGGCGTTTCGCCTCCGCTCAAATTCAAATCAGTGGAATGAGTCTCAAACGGCTTTCCTCTTCCGGTCGTTACGATGTATCAAAGTGCCTCCAACGAACTTTTAACTCGGCTGTCGATGAGGCCACGATTGCTAAGCAGCCGGCAGTCGTTGGGTGTCCTGTAGGGTCCTGATAATTGGCCTTAGCGGTTAACTTCGCATGTTTCTTGCGAAAGCATTGTTGTCACTGTTTCACATAACCGTAAAGAAAAGAACTTAAGACGTTTAGATACTTTGACCTACCATTCATGCTGTTCGCACTCCTGCTGCGTTTGAGTAAGATGCGCGAGGACTTCAGGTATTACCCCGGCTGCAAATGAGCTCAGGATTGTGAAGAAGCTCCAAGTCTTGTGTTGTAGAGTCCTGTTTATAATCCAAAGCTGCTAAACTTCGCACGCGGCTTCCGGAGGCATTGTGGTCGCTCTTAAACATATTCTTGAACGAAGAACGTGAGATGGTTAGACAATTTGACCAGCCATCCATGTTACTCGCACTCCTGCTGCTTCCTTAATATAGGGTGGACGAGGTCTGCGGGTGTTACCTGGCTGTCGATGAAGTCACAATTGTGAAGCACTCGCCAGTCGTTGATTGTCTTGATAAGTTCTGATGATTCTCCAATGCTGTTAACCTTCCACGTGTCTTGCTGAAGCATCATTGTCGCTCTTCCAATTTATCTTGAGCGAAGAACATAGGACGTTAAAACACTTTGACTTGTTACCATGCTTCTCGCACATATGCTCCTGATTGAATAGGGTAGGCGAGGTGTCCGGGCAATAACCGTGCTGCCGGGGAGGTCATGATTGTAAAGCAGCCGCCAGTTCTTGACTGCCTTGTAGGGTCCTGTTAATTAGACGAAGTTGTTAAAATCTGCACATGGCTTGCTTACGCAGCGTGGTCACTGTCCCACGTAATCTTTAGCCCAGAACCTGAGACGTTTAGAAACATTGACTGCCATCCGTGCTGCTCGCACTGCTGATGCTCTTTTATTAGGGTGGGTGAGGTCTCCGTATATTAACCTGGCTGCCGCTGAGGGCAAAATTGTAAAGCAGCCGTCAGTCGTTGGTCGGCCTGTAGGGCACTGATGATTCGCCAGTGCGGTTGTACTTCACATGTTTCTTGCTGAAGCATGGTCGTCGCTCTTCCACATATTATTAAATTAAGAACATGAGACGTTAAGCCACTCTGACCTGCCATCCATGATGTTCTCGGCCCTCCTGCTGTTTGAATAGGGTGGGCGAGGTTTCCAGTTAATAACCTGGCTGCACATGACGTTTCGATTTTCAAGCAACCGGCAGTATTGGCTTCAATGGTCCTGTTAATTAGCCAAAGCTGCTAACCTTAGCAGGTGGCTTGCTGAAACATAGTGGTCGCTCTTACGCCTAATCTTCAGCAAAGAACATAAGACGTTTAGACAGTTTGACCTGCCATCCACGCTCTTCGTGCTCCTGTTTATGTTTGAATAGGGTGGAGAGGTCGCCGGTAATTAACTTGCCTGCCGATGGGGCTTATGGTTGTGAAGCAGCCGTCGGACGTTGATTATCTTGTGGGGTTCTGATAATTATCCAAAGCTGTTAACCTTCGCACGTGACCTGCTGAAGCATCGTTGTCGCTCTTCCACATAATCTTGAGCGAAGAACAATAACTGTTTTGAAACTTCGACCTGCCATTACTGCTGTTCTCTCTCTTCCTGATGTTTGAATAGGGTGGGTGCGGTATCCGGGTATTAGCTTGGCTGCACATGAGGTTACAATTATCAAGCAGCCCCCAGTGTTGTCTTGTAAGCATCGTGGTCGCTCTTCCACAAAATCTTGAGCAAAGAACACGAGACGTTCATACACTTTTACCAACCACACATCCTTCTAGCTCTCCTGGTGGTGTTTGAATAGGTTGGCCAGGTATCCTGGTAATAACTTGTTTGTACATGAGTGCACGGCTCTGATCACCCACCAGTGTTGTCTTAAGGAGTCCTGTTAATTAGCCAAAGCTATTAAAGTTCGCACGTAGCTTGCGGAAGCATCGTGGTCACTCTTACACGTAATCTTGATCGAAGAACTTAATTCGTTTAGGTACTTTGCCCTGCCATTCATGCTGGTCGTGCTCCTGCTCCTGTTTGAATAGGCGGGACGATGTATCGGGTATTAACTTGGCTGCCGATGAGGTGACGATTGTTATGCAGCTGCCAGTCATAGATAGCCTTGTACGGTTCTGATAATTAGCAAAATCTAATAAAATCTCCACCTGTATTTCTAAAGCATCGTGATCACTCTTCCGCATAACCTTAAGCGAAGAACCTGACACATTTAGACATTTTGACTTGTTATTCATGCTCCTAGCACTCCAGCGGCTGTTTGAATAGGCTGGGCTTTTTCTCTGGGTTGCACAGAAGATCACGTGGTGAAGCAGCCGACAGTGTACACTGTTATACAGTGTATACTGTTATTTAGGCAAAGCTCGCACTGGTGCTACTCTTTCAATAGGGTGGGCGATGTGTCCGGGTTTTAACTTGGCTGCCATTGAGGTCACGATTACGAAGCAGCCTCGAGTCGTAGGTTGTCTTGTCGGGTTCTGATAATTAGCGAAATCGGTTAAACTTCGCACGTGGCATGCTCAAGCATCGTGGTGGCTCTTCCACATAATTTTGGCGGACACTTTGACCTGCCTTTCATGCTGTTCTGCCTCCTGCTGCTGCTTGAATAGGGTGGGCTAGGTATCCGGGTAATAACTTGACTGCACATGAGGTCGCAGTTGTGAAGCAGCCGCGAGTGTTGTCTTGTCGGTACCTGTTATTTATCCATAGCGGGTGCACTTCGTGCGTGGCTGGCTTAAGCATCGTGGTCGCTCTTCCGCATTATCTTCAGAGAAGAAATTGAGACGTTTAGACACTTTTATCTGCCATTCATGCTTCTCGCACTCCTGCTGCTTTTTGAATAGGGCGGGCGATATCTCTGGTAGTACGTTCGCTGCCCATGAGGTCGCGAATGTGAAGCAGTCGCAGGGTTCGCGTATAGGGTCCTGTTAATTAGTAAAACCTGTTATTCTTCGCACATGTCTTCCTGAAGCACCACTGACGCTCTTCCAAATAATCTTGAGCAAACACAAGATGTTTAGACACTATGACCTGCCTTCCGAGCTGTTCTCACTCCTGCTTCTGGTTTAATAAGGTGGGTGAGGTCTACAAATATATACTTGGTAGCGCATGAGGTCACAATTGTGTAGCAGCCGCCAGTCGTCGGTTGCCTTGTAGGATTCTTATCAGGAATTAGGCAAAGCGGTTATACTTCGCACGTGGCATGCTGAAGCATCGTGGTGGCTCTTCCACTTCATCTTTAGCGAAAAACATGAGATTTTTAGACACTTTGACCTGCTATCAATGCTGTTCTCACTCCTCCTGCTGTTTGAATAAGGTGGGTGAGGTATCCGGGAATTAACTTGGCTGCACATGAGGTCATGATTGTGAAGCAGCCTGCATTGTTGTCTTGTAAGGATCGTCGTCGATCTTGCACAAAATCCTTTGCAAAGAACACTAGACATTTGTACACTTTCACCTGCCACCCATGCTTCTAGCGCTCCTGCTAGTGTTTGAATGGGTGGGCGAGGCGTCTGGGTACTAACTTGGCTGCACATGAGCTCAAGGTTGTCAAGCAGCCGACAGTCGTTGAATGTCTTGCAGGGTTCTGATAATTAGCCAATTCGGTTAAACTTCTCACGTGCATTGCTGAACCATCGTGGTCGCTCTACCAATTAATCTTGAGCGAAGGACATGAGACATTTTCACATTTTGTCCTGCCATCCATGATGCTCGCACTCCTGCTGCTCTCTTAATAGGATGGGCGAGGTCTGCAGTTTAAGTATAATAGAGAGAGACGGGCTAGTTGGTGACTATTAGTAGAGTGCATCTTGAAACCATGCAACAAAGACATGACTGTCCTGTTGGTTTCTTCCTCGTCCCTTGTCTTTTTTGCGCGGTTTCAAGATGCACTCTACTGCAGTTTAAGGTTGCGACCTTAGCCTGGCTGCCGTTAAGGTCCCAAGTGTGGGGCACCCGTCAGTCGTTGGTTGTCGTGTAGGGTGCTGATAATTATCCAATTCGGTTAAAGCTCGCACAAGGCATGCAGAAGCATCGTGGTCGCTCGTCCACATAATCTTGAGCGAACATGAGACGTTCAGCCACTTTGAAATGTGATCCATGCTTCTCGCGCTCCGGCTGCTGTTTGAATAGGGTGGGCGATGTATCCGGCCATTAACTTGGCTACCGAGGAGGTCACAGTTGTAAAGGACGCGCCAGTCGTTGGCTGTCTTGTAGGGTTCTGAGAATCATACAAAGCTCTTAAACTTCGCACGTGGCTTGCTGAAGCTTCGTGGTCGTTCTGCCACATAATCTTAAGCGAAGAACATAATAGGTTTAGAAACTTTGACCTGCCAACCACGCTGTTCTCTCTCCTCCTGCTGTTTGAATGAGGTGGGGGAGGTCTCTGGGTAATAACCTGGCTGAACATGAGGCCACTATTGTGAAGCAGCCTACAGTGTTCTCTTGTAGGGTCCTATTATTTAGCCAAAGTTGTTAAACTTTGCACGAGTCTTGCTGAAGCATCTTCGTAGCTCTTGCACAAAACCTTGAGCAAAAAACACGAGACGTTTAGAAACTTTATCTAAAAGCCATGCTTTTCGTGTTCCTGCTGCTGTTAGAATAGGGCGAGCGAAGTATGCGGGTATTAACTTCGCTGCCGATGAAGTCGCGATTATTGAGGAGCCGGCATTCGTTTCTTGTCCTGCAGGCTTCTTATCAATGGCCAAAGTTATTAGCCTCTCCACGTGATTTGGTGATACCCCGTCGTCGCTCTTGCACAAAATATTCACCAAAAAATACGAGACATTTATAAACTTTAATCTGCCATCCATACTGTTCATGCTTATGCTGCTGTTTGAATTGGGTGGGCGAGGCATGTGGGTATCAACTTTGCTACCGATTAGGTCGCGATTTTTATGCAGCCGCGAGTCGCTGATTGTCTTGTAGGGTTCTGATAATCAGCCAAAACTATTAAACTTCGCATGTGCTTTGCTGAAGCATTGTGGTCACTCTTCAACATAATCTTGAGCGAAGAATATGATATGTTTGGACACTTCTTCTGGCATGCTTCTGGCATGCTTCTGGCGCTCCTGCTGCTCTTGATTGAACTGCGCGAAAGAAACAAGGACCAAGAAGAAACACGTACACACACACTGCGCTGTGTGTGTGTACGTGTTTCTTTGTGTGTGTACGTGTTTCTTCTTGGTCCCCGTTTATTTCGCGCAGTTCAATCATGAACGAAATCCACCAACTAGCCCGCCTCAAAACCCTCCTGCTGCTGTTTGAACGGGCAGGCGATGTCTCTGGGTAATAATTAGGCTACTAATTAGGTCCAGATTGTGAAGCAGCTGCCAGTCGTTTGTCGTCTTGCAGGGCCCTGTTAATGTTCCAATAAAAGCGCCATTGTCGATATACCAAATACTCTTGAGCGAATAACATCAGTCGTTCAGACAATTTGGCCTGCCATCAGTGCTGCTCGTACTCCTGCTTCAGCTTCAGTGTGAGAAGAGTGGGCGAAGTATCCGGGTAATAACCTGGCTGCCGATGAGGTCACGATAGTGAAGCAGCCGCCAGTCGCTGACTGTCTTGCAGGGTTCTCATAATAAGCCATAGCTGTTAAACTTCGCAAGTGGCTTGCTGAAGCATCGTGGTCGGCTTTCATCATAATCTTGAGCGAAGAACATGAGATGCTAGGCACTTTGACCTGCCATTCATGCTTGTTGCGCTCCTGCTGCCGTTTAAATAGGGCGGGCGATGTCTCTGGGTAACGAATTGGCTACCACTGAGATCAAGGTTATGAGGCAGCCGCCTGACGTTGATTGTCTTGTATAGTTCTGATAATTAGCCAACGGCGTTAAATTTCGCACGTGGCGTGCTGAAGCATAATTGTCGCTCTTCCACATGACGTTGAGCGAAGAACATATGAAATTTAGCCATTTTGGCCTTCCATCTATGCTGCTCTCGCTCATGCTGCTGTTTAAATAGGGTGGGCTTGGTAACCGGGTAATAGTTTGGCTGCAAATGAGGTCACGGTTTTGAAGCAGCTGCTAGGGTTTTCTTGTAGGGTTCTGTAATTAGCCGAAGCTGTTAATTTTCGCACGCGTTTTGCTCAAGCGTCATTGTCGCTTTTCCACATAGTCCTGAGCAAAAAATGCGAGACGTTGAGAAACTTTGATCTGCCTTCCATACTTTTTGCGCACCGGCTGCTGTTTCAATAGGGCAAACGAGATACCCGGTGATTAACTTGGCCGCCGATATGGTAATTATTGTTAAGCAGCCGGATGTGGTAGATTGCCCTGTAAGGTTCAGATAATTAGCGAAATCTGTTACTCTCCACGTGTCTTGCTGAAGCATCCTGGTCGCTCATCCATCTCATCTTGAGCGAAGAACATGAGACGTATAGACTTTTTGGACCTGTCACTCATATTGCTCCTGCACCTGATACTGTTTGAATAGGTCAGAGAGGTCTCCAGGTAAAAATTGGCTACCGATGAGGTCATGATTGTGATGCAGACGCCAATCGTTGGATGTCTTGAAGGTTGCTGTTCATTAGCTAAAGCTGTTGAACTTCTCACGTGGCTTGCTGAAGCGTTGTGTAAGCTCTTCCACATAATCTTAAGCAGAGAACATGAGAGATTTAGACACTTCGACCTGCCATCCATGCTTCTCGCGCTCCGGCTGCCGTTTGAACAGTCTGGGCGCGGTCTCATTGTATTAACTTGTGCTGCGATGAGGTCATGTTTGCGAAGCAGCCGTCAGTGGTTTCTTGTACTGTAGGGTTCTGATAGCTTTCCAGTAAGGTTAAACTTTCCATGTGGCTTACTGAGGCATCATGGTCGCTCTACCACATATTCTTGAGTTCCCATCTATAGTGTTCTCGTACCTGCTGGTGTTTGATTAGGGTGAGTGAGGTATTCGGGTAATAACTTGGCTTCACATGAGGTCACTGTTGTGAAGCAGCCGCCAGTGTTGTCTGTGAGGTCCTTTAAATTGGCCAAACCTGGTAAACTTCTCACGTGGCTTGCTGAAGCATCGTCGTCGCTCTTTAACAAAATATTGAGCAAATAACACGATGCACCATGATACTAGCGTTCGTGGTGTTCGTCTCTCTTCTGTCCTTGAGTTTAGCCCGAGTTACTATGTGCATTGAATCTAAAGATCGCCAACTAACCCAGACTCTCGCTTTAAAGAACACGAGACGTTTAGAAACGTTGATCTACCATCCATGCTGTTCGCGCTCCTGCTGCAGGTTGAATAGTACGGGCCAGTTAGCGGGTATTAACTAGGCGGCCGATGAGGCCACTGTTGTGAAGCAGCCGCCAGTGGATGGTTGGCCTGCAGGGTTCTGATATTTAGCGAAATCTGTGAAAATCTCCGCGTGTCTTGTTGAAGCATCGTGGTCGCTCTTCCAGAAAATCTTGAGCGAGGAACATGAGACATCTAGACAATTTCACCTCCCATCCATGCAGCTCGCACTGCTTCTGCTGTTGTATAGGATGGGCGAGGACTCCGGGTGATAACCTAGCTGCACTTGAGGTCACGATTATGAAGCAGCCGCCAGTTTTGTCTTGTAGGGTCCTGTTAATTAGCCAAAGCTGCTAAACTCTCCACATGTTTTTATGAAGCATCGTGGTCGCTCTTCCACATAATCGTTCAGTCCTTCAGTCATAATGTTTTGAGAAGTTCAGTCGAGATTAGAAGTAAATGAGAGAGCCGTTGGAAGATAGCACTAGTTGCCCACGGGAAAACCACAAACGAGGCAGTACAAGGGAATATGGGCTGGGCATCGTTCGAAGCACGGGAAGCCCAGAGTAAAATACTATACGAAGAACGGCTGAGGAAATTGGAATATAACAGGTGGGCACCTAAGGTATTTAAGTGCCTATACAGAACACGCTTTGACACACACTGGCGGAAAAGGACCAGGTAGCTAACTAGTAAATATGCCAGACACGAAGACAGAGAAAGAAAGAGAATTAAAGGACAGGTTAAAAACGCGGAAGGTAAAAATTACCTAGATTCAGTGCAAAAGAAGCATAGTGTAGAACGATAGCGGTGCTGGAAAAAGCAGAAAAGGAAGGAAACGTTTTATGATAACTAAATAAGCAGTGCATGCCCTACTCTTTTAAGCTAGGTCAGGGTGTCTTAGAACGTGCAGCAACAAAAAGAAATTTAACGAAGAAGATGACAGATGTGCTGTGTGTGGCAAATGTGTAGAAATAAATCCACTGATGCTCAAATGTGATTGTATCTATCCCGATGTCGATGCAGGCACACTCTCTCTTCCTGAGGTCCTGGGGTTTAGAAATAATGGTCATGTAAATAAATGTGCGGTTGAAATTAGCAAAAAGCGATTGTAAGATTGGTGGCTGAAAACCAGAGAGGTGACATAAGGTTAAAAGTGTAGAAAGACGTATTTAAAGAAAATGGCGAATTTTAATAATTTACAACACAGTTGAAGAAAAATAAAGGAAAAAAGCTGAGCATGGTGGCAATTGCGGTCACCTTATTTCAAAGGGGACGCTCCTACCTATCGTGCATCCATCCATCCATTCATCCATGGCAATTTCTGAGAAAAATGCGAGAACTGTAAAAAGAGCACCACCAAAAAAACAAATGCCAAGACTAGAAATTGGATGAAAGTTCGTATAAAAACAACGTCACAACATGAGATTAGTGCGTAAAAATCCAAACACCTAGGATTTATAATACAAAAACAATACAAAACGAGAAAAATTGCGAAACAGCCTCGAAATACACGGCCAAAGGTATTAGATTATTCTTGAACAAGAACAACTAAGCTGACAATCACAGAGACATTCTGATGTGAGTACGCAGCATTTGGTTAAATTGATCGCCGTCAAATTCAGTGGCAGTATCTGATGGTTGGTCATTCCAGTCAACTATGCTTCTGGGTATGAATGGTTCTGCATAATGAGCTGAGTGACATGCCGGTTACTTGACTTTCTAAGGGTGATCTCGGCGAGGGAAATTGAGGGATGGGGTGATTGAAAGAGGCCATCGTGCAAATAAGCGAAATGATAAATTTTATGAAAGAGTGATAAACGAGCGTGTTTCTGTCGTAGTGATAGATCTAATTCAGTACAACTTTTTAAAGATATATGATAAGAGTGCGGAGAATGATCGGAAAAAATGAAACGCGCCAAACGATTTTTCAAGGAGTCGAGTTTACATACTATGTAGTCTTGTCTCAGGTCCCAGGTTGCAGGTAATAATAGTAAATAATAAATTGGTTTTTGGGGAAAGGAAATGGAGCAGTACCACTCACATATCGGCGGACACCTAACCGCGCCGCATGGGAAGGGATGAAGGAGGGACTACGAGAAGAAAGGAAGGAAGAGGTGCCGTAGTGGACTCTTGAAGGATTTCGACCACTTGGGAATCTAACGTGCGCTGAAATGGCACAGCACACGGGTGCCTTAGCGTTTCGCCTCTATCGAAACGCTGCCGCCGTGGTCGGGCTCAAACCCGGGTACTCCTGATCAGTAGCCGAGCGGCCTGACCACATGCATATTCAATTTTAGGTCTGATCGACGTGGTGTACGCGAGTTTTGTTAGGTGCGCAGGCGCTTGCTTTTGTCTGTGTCTTAAGATTCCGAAAGTACCGCTCTCAGAGGCAGGAGTAACGATTATGGGATGATGCCATGTTAGATTTGCTTGCAAATGCATCCCTAGTTATTTGTATGTCGTTATAAATTAAGTGGGACGTTGCAATACGTGAAGAATAGTGTTTAAATGACGTGATCTTAGATTTAGTATGATTTAGGGTCATTTGCTAGTGTGAAAACCACCTATTTAGTGCGTTGAGGTCTGATTCCTATGCTTGATGGTCAGTGTCAGTAGAAAATTTATGGTTAATTATGGAATTATCGGCGAACTATCCTATTCTAGACGACATGGAGTAAGAAAAATGATTAGTATAGACTGGAAAAACCAAAGGACCATGCACGCTTCGTTGTAGCACGCGCAATGTGACAGGAATAAGGAGTTGTAGAGATTAGTATTTGTAAATTCAGTTCGAAATGACAAGAATTCTTTTATCTATGTACTTGTGCGTGACCATTAAGATGCTGTAGTTTCAGTTGTATTCTGTGGTGAGGAACGTGGTCAAGGGCTTTGGGAAAATCTAAGAAAATCGCGTCGACTTGGCGGCCAGGTAATTAATTGCCCATGCCATAAATATCTCTTGCGAAAGCCATGCTGGTATTTCAAAATTATGTTATCCTTTTCTAATTACGTTATGATTTGTGAATGTATGGCATTCTGTATGGCACAAATCCTTCAGTCGGTATTCACAGAGGACAACAATTGTCTTCTCAACTTTTCTGCAGCACTCCCTGCTATATCTGATGTTTTAATTTCAAAGACTGGTGTTTTCAACTTGATTTTGAATCTGGATGTTAAAACATCACCAGGTCCCGATAACATGCCAAACGCTTTTTTGAAGTGCTATGAGCAGTGTTGACGGTAAAATTCACCAAATCTTTACATGACGGTTCTTTACCAGATGACTTGAGGACAGCCGCGATTGAACCTCTGCACAAAACTAGAAAAAAAAGCACACATCGAGAATTAGCGGCCTATGTCTATAACGTCGACATCATGCAAAATTTTAGAACATATAATTCATAAACATATATTCGTTTTTTTTTTTGAAGAGCAGAAAGTACTTACCGATTTTCAGCATGGTTTCAGGCGTGGGTTTTCTACAAGTACGCAGCTTGTTGAAACTGTGCATGACTTTGGCCAGTCGATCAAATAGGGAAAGCAAACAGACGCGATATTCATGGATTTCCGCAAAGCATTTCAAAAGGTGTCACATAAACCAATTCATAAATTAAGTTACTATATTAAAAACAACCGGATACTTACATGAATTACAGCTTACCTCTCAAACCGACGTCAATTCCTCACTCTAAACAATATACCTTCTAGCAGTGTTCGGGTAATGTCTGGCTTCCCCGAGGGATCCGTTTGGGGACCACTCATTTTTATGTTTATTAATGACGCTGTGGCTGATCTTTCAGTCCGCGTGAAGGTGTACGCGAATGTGGAAGACTGGGCGAGTTGGTAGGTAGTCATTCTAGAAAAAACAGCGCATACAGGACAGGGACCAAGGGAAGAACCGACGACACGAGCGCTGTATTTTGACTGTATTTTGTATCAAGTGGTGTCTTCAGTTGACAACCAGGTACGTCTAAATAATGACCTTGAGAAGGTGGTTGCATGGTGGAACATATGCCAGATGTGCTTTATTTTGAAAAAAATCCGTCTTTAAGAAAATTACACACAATAAAATACCTCTTCATTTTGTGTACGGTACTAGCAAGATATCTTTATTAGAAGTGACAGAGTATAAATATTTTGGCCTATGGATTACTAACAACCTTTCGTGGTCAAAACACATAGACGCTGTCGCAGCAAATTAAATGCGGAAACTCTTTTACTTGAGGCGCTCACTAAAGTCATCCCCACCTAGTGTTCGTCTATTGGCGTACATTTCCCTCATCCGTCCGTTACCAGTATATGCTGTAATCATCTGGGACCCTTTCACGTTAAAAACATTCAGAAATTAAAGCGAATACAGCATAATGTAGCTAGATTTATTTTTAACTCATATTGCAGTGCGTATGTAAGTGAGCGCGTGAGGCGAAATGGGTTACCACCAGTCGTTGAGCGTAATCGTGTTTGTCGATTAATGTTTTTCTTCCAGCTTATAAAAGGTCAATAAAAAGTTAATACTTCTAATAATTTTGCTTACTGCTCAGGTCCGTTAACCTTTTTGAACGCGCGAAATAACTGCTTTAAATATTTTTTTTTCTGAGGACATTTACTGAATGGAACAACCTTAATAACGAGACTGTTAATGATAATTCTTTACAGCTGTTTGAAAAATGCCTGCGAATTTTATGAATTTGAGTGTGTCTATATGCTTGTATTTTGTTTTGTTTTTCCCACCCTTACATGAGACATATGCATGCACCAACAATAACCCCTTTGAACGTGGGAAATAACTGCTTTAAATATTCTTTTTTTCTGAGCACAATTACTGAATGTTACAAACTTAATAGCGAGACTGTTAATAGAAATTCTTTACTGATGTTTGAAAAGTGCATGCAAGTTTTATGAATTTGAGTGTGTTTATATGATTGTATTTTGTTTGTTTTTCCAACCCTTTTATGATCTGTACTAGATCGCAGTATCTATAAATAAATCAACAAATAAGTAAATAAATAAGACATTAAGTAGAGATATGATACCGGACTCGCTAACGATTTCCTGCGGCATGATGTCGGAAAGTGTGTCTACATTTGGGCATAGAGTGACGTCCTCTCGGGTGAATTCAGACGAGATCCCCGCTGGGGGTGTCTGCAGCGTGCAGAAGGGTGAGAGGCGACACCACAGGTTCCTGAGCATACGCAGGGACATCCCCACAAGGTGATGATGGTGAACAGTACGTCACCACGCACCCGAGAACCAGCGCCTTGCCGTGCGTGGCATCGCCGTGTCCGGGGAAAAGGGGATCTTGGTGGTTGAGCCGATGCCGAGCGTCTTGACCTTTAAGGCCCCTCAGCGGAGGCAGCACACCACTTTGGCCCTAGCTTATTGTATACGGCAACTCCAGTCTGATCCGACGGGGGAAATCGGCAGTCGTCTTTTCCTGTCCTCCCATCTGTCTGTCACTTTCCTATTTCTTTCTCACAACTTTCCTGCATCCTACCCACTTCTTGGCTTTTCTTTTTTTCCTGGCGGTGAGGGTTAATCTTGTGTGGCGAAATACCCTGAGCTTTCTCATATTTGGTTATATTTGAGGTGTACAGCGGGTGCGGGCAGGAATTCCTTTCAAGTTCCTGTCGCGTCCCCTTGTTGGACTCCGTGGTGGGTGGCTGGCACCATGACCGAAAACTAATTTTTTTATGGCTCCCCCCTTTCAGAACCTTATCGCTGTCTCAAAAAAGGGCGGAGCGAGGAATCAGATTTTTTTGTGCAAAAAAGACAGCAACATTTACAAAGTTTCATGTGAGCCATAGTGATGAAAGACAAGTCAGAAGAATATCCCCGTTTCTTGTGTCAAAATACTTAACCGACACCTTGGGCCCTGGCTACGAAGTCTCAATAATGGCTAGCCGCGACTTACTGCTTGAACTGTACGACAGCATTCAGTGCTCGAAACTCTCTAACGTGGCGTCTATAGGGGATATCTCTGACTCCGTGACTCCCCACCGATGTCTGAACACTGTCCGAGGTGTTATCTCTGAAACTGACTTTATCCATCTAACATAAGCCAAAATGCTTAAGGACTCTCTGACCAAAATGTAATTGACGTTCACAGGAACAAAATCCGCAGGGATAACAAAGAATTAGATACTAAGCACATTGTCCTCTCATTTAACACCACCTGTTTTCCCGAAATAATCGATTTTTCGAAATGATCAACTTTAGATCCGTCCACCCAGCCTCACACAAGACATCGATTGCTGCCACCTTATTAAAAAGGAACCAACGCATTTGCAGTTCTCCCGAAGACAGGGCAAACGACTTTGATATGATGCGGCAAGAACTTTCACGCAATGACTACCAAACATCTTTCGTGGCATCGGTCGAAAAAACAACACTTTGATATGATGCGGCAAGAACTTTCACGCAATGACTACCAAACATCTTTCGTGGCATCGGTCGAAAAACAGCTGTGTAAACCAGAACGTGTAATTACTGTGTCTTCTCTGAAACGTGCCGCAGTTCCCTACACCACTGGAATCAGCAAGGCGTTGGCACGCATTCTGCGCACCTTCAATGTTGACAGTGCCCACGATCCGACCAGAAAACTGCGACATGCTTTGGTCAACGCAAAGGACGTTTTTCCAAAAGCAAAATATCCCGGCGTGGCTTACAGCATTCCCTGCTCCGACTGCGTCTACATTGGCGAAACTGGTAACTTCAAAAGGCGCCTAAAAGATCACCAAAACGACGTTAAAACAGGAAAGTGGATTCGAGTGCTATAGCCGAACACTGCATATCGAAACTGCACATTATCGACTGGGACAAGGCACAAGTTCTTGCGTCAGAAAAGAGGAAATTTTCTGGCCTTCACCGGTAGTTTTTAATTATACAAACGACCGGTCACACCATGAACCGAAATTGCGGCAATCTGACAACTGCTTACGCACGCTCTAAGCGCCCCCTTTTCAAGCATACATAAGCTCGCGCACCCGCCTCTCGTTTTTTACTGTGAACAAAGCTCCCGCATGGGAGCCGAAACGTCTTTTGTGTGTTCTTTTCTTTGTTGTGGTCGGCGTCTTCAATGTCACGTTTTAAACGATCGAAGTTGGATACTAGAAAGTCAACATCAGACACTACATACCGAATCCCCGTCAATGTTTTAATTTTCAAAAGTTTGGCCACGGCTCACAGAGTTGCCGCGGCAGCAGAACCTGCCGAAATGCGCTTCGAAGGACCTCCATTCCGAAGAATGTGACGCAGCACTACGCTGCGCAAACTGCGAAGACCACGCTGCGTGCTCCGGGCCGTGTCCGTAGTGGAAAAAGGAGAATGAAATGATCAGCATAAAGACCAAAGAAAACATTTCATTAAAAGAAGCGAGGAGGCGTTTTGCGCTAAGCTTCGCTGATGTGGTGTGCAGGGGTCACGATCTCTTACACAACGTAACACAACCCTCATCTTACACAACGTAACAAAACCCATAGCTCAAGGGAAAAAAAACAGAAAACTTTCTTGGGTGCCGAGTCATGCCGGAATTAAAGGCAACGAAAGAGCAGACCTCTGCGCTACGCAGGCTCGTGGCAAGCAAATAAAGTATATTCCCTTTAAAGATTGTATGAACTGGGCACATTGTGAAATAAGGAAAAAGTGGCAGTCTGCTTAGGACAATTCTCCTAAAACCAGTTTTAGGAGAACGGAAATCCTGCACCCAAGCCGCCGCGGTGGCTGAGTGGTTATGGCGCTCGGCTTCTGGCCCGAAAGACGCGGGTTCGACCCCGGCTGTGGCGGTCGAATTTCGATGGAGGCGAAATTCTGGAGTCCCGTGTGCTGTGCGATGTCAGTGCACGTTAAAGAACCCCATTTGGTCGAAATTTCCGGATCCCTTCACTACGGCGTCTCTCATAGTCTGAGTCGCTTTGGGACGTTAAACCCATATAAACCAAACCAAACCGAAATCCTGCACCCAAAAAGCCCGTTTCAAGGAAGTGATTATCTTTCGGCTTCATATAGGACACATGCACGTTACACACAATTTCTTACTGACAAAACAAGATCATCCTGTTTGTGAAGAATGCGGAGTTGAAGTTACAATTAACTACATTTTATTCTCTTGCGCAAAATTGTAAAAACTAAGCAAAATGTACTTTACTCAAATTTATAGCGAATACATTCATTTTCATCCTACACTGCATGCTTTTAGCAGGTGATGCAATTGTTGATATATCATGTGTATTCAGCTTTTTTAAAGAAACCGGACTTCCGAAGAGAATCGGAACTTTCTAACCACTGGTCTGTTTGACTTCTAACACACCTCAGCCACTTTCTCACGCCTGAGTAGAAGGCTGAGGTTTATATTTTGATTAGTTGGGAGCCCAGATATCCTTGCCTAGCCAAGGATAGCACTGACGTTACTCAGCCCACTTTAAAGTTTTTTCGAGCAGCCATTTCTATGATTTGTGTATATGTTCACTTGGTAGCATTAACGTTTGAGGGCTTCTACGCCAGTGATGATTTTTTACATTTCTACAATTTTGAACAAAAACTTTTCCAAAACCTTGTGCTTGGCGCATGATGGCCTCAGCTGTCCATGTGCCATAAAGCCCAACACAAAAGAACAAGAATGCAGGCGAGAAAGCATTATTTATTATTTGCGCACTTTGACTCAGGAACAGTGGCACCTGTGGGATCGGTAAGCGTTGCATAAAGATGATTGCTTGGATTTATTGCGTGGCAAAATTTACGAGGATTGTTAGTCTGCATAGATCACAGGGATTTCACGGCTTACCTGTATTATAACATTTTGTTGTTCAGACGCCAAGGTTGCTTGTTATAACACAGTGTAGAGCTGTTATTTCTAACTGCGATGATCGGTGTACACTTGTTGACGAGTTCAGTAAACAGTTTTTTTAATGTGACCCAGTTTTCTTCAACTGTATATGACAACAAATTAAAAAGAAACTGGTCGACAAAGAGAGAGAATTCGGCGTTCATTCTATCAAAGTTAGTTCAGTTCAGTTCAGTTTATTTCCTTAAAGACCCCAATTCAGGGGTATTACATAAGGGGTGGGGCTACGGATATAACATGAGGTTCTAGTCTAACATCATCTGCGTTATCTCCTGGTGGAATCTTGATGGACAGGTAATGGCGGCGACTTGGTGGGGAAGGCCGTTCCAGTCAGATGCTGCTCGGGCAAAAAACGAGGCCGAGAATGTAGTAGTACGGGAGCGTGGACGGACAACTTGGAGCGGATGACCAGTGCGCTGAGATATGTGCATGCGGCGTACGATGTAGGGTGCTTCGTGCAATGAACCGTTGAAGAATTTGTGAAAAAGGCAGAGGCTAGCAATGCGCCGGCGATGGGAAAGAAGCGACAAGTTAATTTCAGCTTTCAAAGACGATACACTGATGTCGTATTAGTATGCGGAATGAATGAATCTAACAGCGCGATTTTGAACTCTTTCGAGGTTAGCCTTCAGATAGTTTTGAGGGGGATACCAGATGGTTGATGCATATTCAAGTTTAGGCCTTCTCAGTGACGTATATGCTAGTGATTTCAAGTCTTTTGGTGCATCACGGATGTGGCGTTTGAGGAAACCTAGTTTTTTGTTGGCCGATGAAATGATGTTGACAATGTGCGCATTCCAGGATAGGTTAGTTGATAGTGTGATGCCTAGGTACTTAAATGTTAGCACAGATTCTATTGGTAGGTTGTCTATTGTGTAAGTAGAACGAAAAGGTCTAGGACTTCGGGTGAATGACATGAGCTTGCATTTGTTAGGGTTAAGAGTCATTAACCACTGATCGCACCATTCTTGTACACTGTTAAGGTCAGTCTGAAGAGCGTGTTGGTCTGGGATGTTAGTTACTGTACGATAAATGACACAGTCGTCAGCAAACAAGCGGATTGAGGAAGATACATGCAAGGGTAAATCGTTAATGTATATTAAGAAAAGAAGGGGACCCAGGACGGATCCTTGTGGAACGCCTGAGGTTACGGGTAGGGGGCTAGACGACTGGCTGTTTATGAGCACAGATTGAGTACGATTAGTAAGAAACTGTTCTAACCATCTTAAGACATGAGGGTGTAAATTTAGGAGGGAAAGTTTTAGCAGCAAGAGTCGGTGGGATACTTTATCGAATGCTTTAGCATAATCTAAAAATACAGCGTCAGTCTGGATGTTACAGTCAAGGTTTGAATGCAGGTCATGTAGAAAAAGTGCCAACTGTGTTTCACATGAAAATCCTTTCCTAAATCCATGTTGTGAATGATGAAAGAAGTTGCTAGTATCTAAGAAGTTCATGATTTGTGAGTATATGACATGTTTCATGATCTTGCACGGCACGCTGGTTAGTGAGATGGGACGATAATTCAAAGGGGAACTTTTATTACCTGATTTGTAGACGGGAACGACCTATAGCATTTAATTTTTTTCTTAATGATCTTCCTACTGCTGTGCGGACAAGCAATGCTTCTAGCATTGACGTCATGATCAGAGAGCCCATCTAAATTACTAATGATGGCGCAAATGTGAGGGATACTAGTAAGGATTAGATCTATAATACTGGAGCATATGGCAGTGTGCCATGCGTTTTGCATGATACATTGAGATAAGGAAGAATCTAAACTTGACTCAAGGAATGCGTTAGACTCTCTTCCTCTCGCCTCGGCCGATAGTACTTTCCAAATAATAATATAAGGATAATTGGAGTTACTAACACTAAATTTTGAAATTATTTTCAAACCTCAATCAAAATGCGATAGAACTCGCCAGCCAAGGCACTACCCATATCTGAGGGCGTGATAAAAAACACCCATAAGTATGTCAGTACTACTACCTTTTAACGGTATCCACACGCGTTCAAGAAACGTGGATAGTGTTATGGGTACACAGGATAATTCTTTTTTTTATTGGGCATGTTTGGGCATGTTTGGGCATGTTGATGTTGCATGGCCGGATTTAACAGCACACGCAAAGCGAGGACACAACGAAAGAAACGGCGAGGCACAAGCACCGACTTACAGCAGTTTATCTCGAACCTCGCAATGGAATATATAGGCATAACATAGCCAACATCACGCACGCGCAACAAACGCAACATTCAGGCACTGGAGTAGGCACAAGAGCGATCGATACGCTTCAATACGCAAGAGCCACCTTTATGATCTATCATTTCGGCTTCAATAGTTTTGCGAGTCACTTTACATCTGTTTTCCTAAATAACAGTGCAGTCTTGGCAGAGGGCCTGACACGTGAAAACCTGGTCTGATTCACCATCTTCACGTGCACTATTTTCATCAGGCTCCCCGAGGCGGTCGTTCAAACACCTATCACTTTGGCGAGCGTAGCTTTTCCACACGGCAATAGACTGGTGTACACAATAGAGTTGGCGCATTCAACGACCTTGGCTCGGTTCCTCTTTTAGCACTCTCTGTTATTTTCGCCGCCGGGCTTATTCAATGTGCACAATTTTTGCAGCTGCGAAAAGCAGGCCTGAAAAAAAAAATGCCAAGAATGAAAGTTCTGCTTAATAACCCGTTTGTACCCGAATCTACACTTTAAAAATATCCTCCGTTTTTTACCCGCCAAATTAGGGAAGAAAAAAAACCCGAAAACGAAGCGCACTAATTCCGAGGTCCCAAAGTATAAAAGCCTCCAATTCTATATATAGGATAGATCTGGCAGCAGCATAGCGTAAAGGATTGAGCCGGTCCCATTGAGTGGAGATGTTCTGAAAGCGGTCAAGCGGAAATTAGTCATTGGCAAAAATGGGATGTACGCCCTAATGACACCGATGGCAATTATATTACAAGAATGGATAAGACAGCTCAAGCAGCCGAAGAATCCTACCCAGATCTCAGAACTAGATGAAAATAGTAAGACGAAGCCAGTGTTATAGGCAAACTGGACATTTCGTCAGTAACAACAGAGGAAGTAAAGATCGTCTCACATTCAATGCAAAGGGGAAAAGCGGCTGGCGACGATCCGGTGTCTTAAGATTTGTTGAAGGATGGAGTGGTCTTTGGGCTAGACAAAGTTTACCGCCCATCATACGCAGTGCCTCACCACTTCATGAAAGCCAGAATCTTAGAAAAACTCTACTATCCTAATCAATAAGAGAGTGGTCAAGCATATGAAGAATTACTGTTTTGTTTACTGTCATTTGTTTACAAGGTATTTGGAAAGGTAATCTGTGATCAAATCATAGCGACCTCCATATTTAGTCAACAAAGGGACCAAGCAGGATTTCTGTAAAGGCTTTCGACAATAGGACATATTCATATCATCAATCAGGGGATAGAGGAATGCGCAGAATATAACCAACCTCCGTACGTACGTTTTATGAATTGCGATAAAGCATGTAACTCAGTCGAAACCTCAGTAGCCACGAAGGCTCTGCAGAACCAGAGCGCAGAAGAGGCATACGTAAATATACTGGAAAATACCTGTAGTGGTTCCTCAGCGACCATTGCCCTTCACAGTGAAATGGTATATGTGAATTAGGAAGCGCGATCCGGGAAGGAAACATGCTCTCTGTGCTGTGTTATTCACCGCGTGTTTTAAAGAAGGCAAGAGAACATGAGTGGAAAGGGTCGGGGCTCAAAGCAGATGGAGAATGTATTGGGAATATCCCATTTCCTGATGGAATTCCGTTGATAAGTAACCCAGGAGTCGAACAGCGCACTATGATGGAGGACCTAGACACGCAAAGGAGACCGCAGGTTTAAACATAATGTTAAAGAAATGTAAACCAATGTTCAACAATCTCGAAAAAGAACATCAGTTTACGACAGGCAGCAGTGTACTCGAAGTGGTAATGGCATACGTGTACGTAGGGCAAGTAGCGACCGCAAAACTGGACAACGAGACTGAAACAAGCTCCGCCTTAAGAGTATCACGCAGTAGCGTAATGGGTTAGACATTCCATTCATACCACATTTTTTTATTTTTTCAATTGTTTATAATTAATTTATAAATTACACCATCATGCATTGAAATTTCATTCGCAGCATTTCGACACTTTTATACTGCCTTTTTCCAATTATTCATTTCTTTCATTAAGCGATTAATCTAACAGTTACAATGATTTCATCAACACGTCATCGCCTATCAAAAAGCAGTAAATCATCTTTCACGAGAACAAATTACCATGATAGCATTTTTTACGCAGCTACCGATTATTGGTCAACGGTTCGAATCTCTACCGCGAGGTAGGCTCCTACGTAACTAGTATGCTTATGCTGCACGAAACGGTGAATCGTATGACACCATCCGGGACATTCTGCGGCAAACAATTGGCATGATGTATTTTTTTTACGCAGCCCCCAATTATTTCCGACGCGCGGTGCCGACTGCGCCGACAGCTTTTCGACCAAACGAGCTGTAGGCCTATATGCTGTCGCATATTAGCTAGGAGATTAAGAATGGTAAGAAGTTCATTCGGCAGGCGCTCTCAGTTAGTGAATAGCCCTCAAGAGGTAAGTAACAGCTGTACCTTACCGGTACTCGAGTATGGTACAAAAACGTGGAGGCCAACAAAAATGGTTGAACTTAAATTGGAGATTACTGAAGGCACAGCGCACGAAGGACGGGACTAAGAAAGAGACGAACACAGCGCTGACTTACGACTGAAAGGCTTTATTGATCGCACGCAATAAATAGGCGAAAAGGAGCACAATAAACAGATAGAACAGTATCAGTGATGATTGTCAAAAAACACACAGCAAAGTCACGCAATCGCAACCTGCACAAGCGAACTTAACTGTTCAGATAGTCACAAGAAAGCTCAAGATGCCATAAGTGAAAATTTTCATCTTGTGAAGAAATTCCACCCCAATAAGGCGAAAAAGGAAGCACTGCTCAGATGTGAAAGGCTTGGCTTGGACAAGCTGGGAACAAATGTAAACAAAAGCACCGGCTCGAGCTTGCAATGCTTCTTCTCAGCCAAACCCCGCAAGGAGGAATGTCCTTTCCGGGTCATTGTAACCGAAAAGGGCACCTGACAACTTGCCCTCGGGTCATACCTTAAAAAGTGTTTTTCAGAACTATCAATGACCGTTTCCTTGTGCGCCGCCCAGCAATTGTGTCGGAATTTTTCCAGGAGAAGCCTTTGAAAAATGTCAGCGCCTTGTCGGTTGACATCAAGGACATGTTCTATTCCCTCCCTCAAGATGCCGTGTACATTTCCGTGAGTCAAGCGATTGACCTGTACGGTGCACCAAATTTCGAAACCACTGCGGAATTGACGTTGCCAGCCTCCTTGATCTACTAGATCTATATCTGCTCTCGACGGTCGTGTCTTTCAACGGCAGCCACTTTATCCAGAAGGAGGGCGTCTGTATAGACTCCGGTCTCGCTCCGTTCCTCAGTGACTGTCTACTAGCTTCCTTGGACCAAAATTTGCAAAAAGCCTTACTTGGATCTTCAGTGGTACGTGTGTTCCGATACGTTGATGACTTTCTGGTGATTTTTTGATTAAGGAGTGGCCACAGTGTTGCAGATCAAGCCAGTGACATCCTCACATTGTTCACGTCTTGTCTAAAACCACTTCAACTAACGATGCAGTTCCGGATCATAACGGCATTCGCTTTCTGGACCTGCAGACAATGATGTGCGACGAAGGGGTGTGCTGGCGCTACTCACCCCGAGCACAAAAAGGGATTCTATCTTACTCATCCTCTCATTCAAAAATAGTAAAACGAGGCTGTCGCAAAAATGCCATTTCCAGGTCATGTTCCCATCAAATGCAATCTAGCTTCAGAAGCCAGATCATGAGGCTGAAAAAGGCCGGCTTTTCAGACCACATCCTGCGTTCTGTAGCGGAGAAAATTCTTGCCGAATTCAGAACAAAAACAACGAGTTCGCCTGCAGCAGAAAACCGAAACTTAGCGGTGATACCTTATGTGCACAAGGAATCACATAACCTGAAAAGAATTGCAGGAAAAGCCGGTGTCAGAGTCATCTTTTCTGCCCCAAACAAACTGCAGCGCTTGTGTAAAACCGCAAACCGTGAAGGACCTCCACCTGCCGAATGCGGAAAAAATCACGAATAACCCTATGTGCAGTGCTGTAAAAATGTCTATAAGATAGATCTCTCCTGTGGACGATTTTATATTGGCCAAACAGGGCGCTGCCTGAATGGTCGCCTAAGCGAGCATAAACGCTCCCTAAAACCACCACCCCCCCAAAAGCAATATGGTTATACATTGGCTTTCCTGTACATGCACTCCTTTTTTAGGCCGTACTAGAATACTGTATAAACATAAGGACCAACGTACGCGGGAAATCGTGGAAGCTCTTTTAATTCACCTGGGACTTGACAACTGCGTCAGCAAACCTTCCGTCGCGCTAACACAAAAAGAAATTGACCATCTTAACAGTTAAGTTCATTGGTGTAGGTTGCGATTGTGTGCTTTTGTTGTTTTGTGTGTTTTTTACAATCATCACTGATGCTGTTCTTCTGTTGATTGTGCTTCTTTTCGCCTATTTATTGCGTGCGAGCAATAAAGCCTGTAAGTCGTAACTCAGCCCTGTGTTTGTCTCTTCTTACTCCCGTCCTTCGTGCGCTGTGCCTTCAGTTATTACCATGTACCGACTAGCCAGACTAACACCTTATGTATTAAATTGGAGACCATGCAGCGAGTTATGCAAAGGAACATGAATGGTGTAACATGAGTTAGTGATACCCCGGTCGCTACCAATTATAAATGAGCATGGACATGCAAAGTGAATAAGCGCACTAGCGGTCGTCATAGGGCTAGGTGGGTGGATGAAATTAGGAAGTTTTCTGGGATATATTGGCCTCATCTGGCACAAGCCATGCTTAGCGGCAGGGACATGAGAGAATTCTCTGTCCTGCTGTGAATATAGCTAGGCTGATGATGACTGTATCGATTCCAACCCTCAGTTTCCTCCCTGTCACAACTTGATCACTGCACAGCACCAGCCAATCAGGAATGTTTCTCTGTGCGTGAGCATGAAACAGTGCGGGTTGTCGAGTGCTGGGCATCATACTAACCGGAGATAATAATAATAATAATTGGTTATGGGGGGAAAGGAAATGGCGCAGTATCTGTCTCATATATCGTTGGACACCTGAACCGCGCCGTAAGGGAAGGGTAAAGGAGGGAGTGAAAGAGGCAAAATCGTGGTGCAATGTGAAATACCCTTTACATGTCTATTTATCCCCCCATCCAACCCCTTCCCCCGCGTTGCACAACTGATTCAGCGCATACGAGACCGTGCGAAAAAGCATGTGCACCGGGCGCAGCGCTTGACGTCAGGCCATGTCTTTGCAGGCTTGTGGAGAAAGTGATCTTCGCGACGCAGCAGCTGCGTGTTTCGGCGCAGCTGCACTCGGTGCGCTTCCCCAACCCGTACCTGCCGCACAAGGAGGCCGTCGAGGGCGACATCTTTCTGGTGAGGACGCCCACTTCCGCGGCATGAACAATGCGTCGATGCCGGGTTTGAAAGGATCATTTTCCAAGGGGCCCGAGACACAGCTGAACGAGCAAGAGCCCTACACTGAAAGTAGATAGGCTGACGAAGGACGCCATTCACACACTAATTAAAGACACTGGCACATACAGTCGTTATACTTTGAAATACGCACATTAAACATGCTTGATACATGGTGCGGCAAGCAGCTAATTTCTTCGATGGTGAATAAGCCTTGCAACTTCACAAAGCTCAGGGAGGATTGCTAATTAGTTGGCTAAGTACAGAGGATATGCTCTCGGCGCGTTTCAGGGGCTGATGTACACTCGCTGCTCAAGAAATTCTTTTGTTAAGTCTAAATAGGCGCTCCATGTTGGCTCGGCTGTGCGCACATGTCCGCCAACTGGCGAAGTTTGTGCGTTCGCTTCACAGAATACATGTGGTTGTATGTACGACTTTATGCACAATTTGCGAAGTGGAGGATATTGGCTAAGCTATTAACGCCAGTGGGGCCTCCTCTGGTAATCCGCTACAACAGCGGTGTGGTGGGCTTCTGCGGCAGTCCACACATTTAAAATTTCATGAAAAGTTCGCTTTCTCTGTGAATGGGGGAGGGCTCTAGTGATTTCTTTCTGGATGGTTTAAAGGAGCCCAAAAAGAAAAAAAACTGAATAAGTGGTTTTAAAGCGAAACCTTTACTTGTCTAGCAGGAGCGAGCATGCTGGGCTCCGAGAAACCAGCCTTGCAACAGCCGGAGAGTATCATCACAAGCACGTGACATGGCACAGCTACGCCGGGAATCGGAGTGGCTGCACCGCCAAATGGCCGAGCCTCCACCGTGCGTCCAACCATGTGATTTGAAACGTCATGGGCCACGTGTCACGCCACAGCTGCGCGGGCGGAGACAATGAAAAGCGCGGAGCCGGCGGCGGCTCGCTAGTGTTTAGCCATGGATACCCAGCCATCGGTTACGAGTGTGTATCGGCGGCGCAGGCCAGAGTGTGATGATCCCAAAGATATTGCTTGCCATGCAAGGTATATGGAAGAAGTTAGGGAACGCCTGACCCAGTAAAACCATACCCAAACCAAGCTCTTGCTTTCCACAGCCTGGTATAGCGGAGCTAAACCAAAACATGAACCGCTCAGTAAGGGAAGGGAGTAAGGTGGGAGTGAAAGAAGAGACAGAGTGAGGTGCCGTAGTGAAGAGCTCCGGAATAATTTAGAATACCTGGGGATCTTAACCTGCACTGACATCACACAGTGCACAAGCGCCTTTGCGTTTCGCATCCATCGAAACGCGGCCGCCGCGGCCGGGCTCTGAGCCGGGAACTCCGGCTCAGTAGCCGAGCGCCCTAACCACTGAGCCACTACGCAAACTTAGAAATACGTAAAGAGTGCTCCTCAGAAGCACTGCCTACGTTTTTCTTTAAAGCGAAAGCTCTACTGCTCCCCTCCGCCGCTTCTTCGCCGTGAGCACGAGTTTGACCGTGAACCGAGGAGAAACCACATGACAGCTATGACGTCACTCAGCCACCGACGCCAAAGTTTAGAGAAGGAGTAAGAACAGCACAGATGGAGAGGCTGAGTGGCACCGAAGCAGGCAGGACCATCGTAAGGATGGTAGGCCTAGCACCGGTCGGAGGAAACAAGAAAGTCAGCGTGGAGTAAGTGGAAGATGAAAATAAATTACAGTAGGACGATGTATATAATGATAACGAATAAGAATAAAAA
This sequence comes from Amblyomma americanum, assembly GCA_030143305.2. Classification (NCBI taxonomy): domain Eukaryota; kingdom Metazoa; phylum Arthropoda; class Arachnida; order Ixodida; family Ixodidae; genus Amblyomma; species Amblyomma americanum. The sequence goes on along the minus strand of JARKHS020009582.1, from coordinate 111,026 downwards.
TATACTCTCGTTAGATTACGAGATGGATGGTAAGGCCATAAGCCATGTGAATAACTTTAAATACCTCGGAATTACCATATCGAATGACCTGAACAGCACATAAAAAAAATGCTCCTCAGCTGACAAAAAGCTCTGGAGGCGAAAGTTAAAATTCGCTCCTAAAAAAACTAAATTAGCCGCATATTCAACGCTTATTCGTCCCGCATTAGAGTACGCGAGCGTCGTATGGGACCCTTTTAGGAAAAATATGATAGATAAAATTGAAAAAATTCAAAGAGCAGCAAGGTTCATCTTGTCGAAATATCGTTCAGCCGACTCCGCAACTGAGATGCTCAGGAAACTGAAACTTCCTCCACTTTCCCAACGTAGAAAGATAGCTAGATTAAGATTTCTCTATCTGATTCGCCGTAACTGCTCTAACCTCGATACAAAACAGTACATGAAACAGCGTATCTCTCGAACAGTCAGAAGCAGCCACCAAGAGCAAATCCAGCCCATTTCAGCACGAATAGATGTACATAAGTACTCGTTTTTCCCCAGAACCGTAGAGGAATGGAACTCGTTGCCACATGAATTATTAACAGTAGGCAGAATAAATAAATTCGAAACTAGACTAACAAAACTGTTTACTTCGGCTGGGAATACATAGCTACTACGTTATTGATGGTAATTTGTCCAATTAAGATTCTATATTCCTGGTCGTAATTCACCTGTCTCATCTAGCGGCACCGGCAAAATCTGATGAAACCGTGATGTATTTCGTCTTTTGCTTTTTCTTGCTTTATGCCTTTTCTTGTGTATGTATTCCTTTTGGTCTGTTCTTGACTACACCACCATTCCTATCTTGTATACCTTGTCTTGCAACCACCCTGTAACGGCCTCCGGCCAACAGTATCGATAAATAAAAAATAAAATTAATACCTAAAAACATGCACCCAGAATTTAATAAGGCAAGACGAAATCAAAGGGTCAGAGCCCTCGAAAAAAAATTAGAGCACATGCCGGCAGAAAACGTCGCCTACGTGGATGCCACTGGAAGCAAGGACGGAGCTGCCGTAGCGGCGGTTGTAGACGAGGAGGGCAATCCAGTCACTACAGGATCGATCAACACGCAACACTTCGAAATCGCAGAAGTTGCTGTAGCGCTAGCCTGTAGAAGGACTCGCGCAAGAGAGATAATCAGCGACAGCAAGACAGTGCTACGCAACTACAGCAAAGGCCGCCTCTCTAAGGAGGCAGAACGCAACCTAAGAGGTCTGGATAGGGAGAGAACCAGGACATGAATATAGGTACTGGCCCATAAGAACGGCAGAGGGAATGAAGCAGCGCACATCCTTGCCCGAGCAACGATGGAGCAACCTCCGGCCAACGATGGAGGTGCCAGCATGCAAAAACCTAAGAGAAGCACCGGTCACATACCGAAAAATCACGGAAGGCTACAGACTACATTACCACCCGCAGACAAATCGCTCTCACTAATGGAAGCAATGCCCTGGAGGAAAATACAAACGAACACCTAATTTTCGCCAGAAATCGTAGATATATACAATGAGCACAAGGGAGAGAACTGAGTATGTAAATACTGTGGAGCTAAAGGTACTTTGGCAAACATAACTATACAATGTGGCAACACCCCGGGTGCCGCGGAGTTCAATCATGAAACAGCCTGTGATGATTTTCTGCAAAGCGAGGATCCCGCTACGCAGGAAAAGTCATCACCCTGACAGCCGAGGCTGTGACCGACCAAGAGCACTGTCCCCAGCCCGGTAGCCCAACCCCCCGGGCCCTCGGCTTTTGCTGAGGCCCTCGGGGGAGCAAGCTACCACCCTTTGGCTAAATAAAGTTCACTGACTGACTGACCGCCGAAACCGAGTGCTCGCCTCTGTTACTATAGACCGTCGGTGTTTATTGTGTTCATTGGCGTTAACTACGTTCTAGACTCCGATGATTATGAGGAAAGGAAGGGCGCATAATTGGCTCCCTGGGTCAGTGGACACCTCAAATGCGCTTTTGGGCACGTGATAGTGGTGAGATAGAGAGTGCGGGTTGCATGCATAAGCGCCGACAACGTTGTCGCGGACACGCGGTGCTGCAGCAATAGGCCGCAACGCTCATTGGGTGACCAGCCTCTCGCTATCAATCATTACCTGCTACCTGCCAGGGCAGCAGGGTAGGCGCGCTGCCTATCCGGTGTGCGGAACGCACTCAACGTTAGAGACGCCAATCCGCGTCTACTTTCCCGATACACCATAGCTTTCGCTCTCTAACTAGGTTCAGCAGTAGTTAAACCGCTGCTAATTTGCGTGCGTGCGTGCGTGTGTGTGTGTGTGTGTGTGTGTGTGTGTGTGTGTGTGTGTGTGTGTGTGTGCGCGTGTCGTGTGTGTGTGTGTGTCGTGTGCTGTGTGTGCGTGTGCGTGTGCGTGTGCGTGTGCGTGTGCGTGTGTGTGTGTGTGTGTGTGTGTGTGTGTGTGTGTGTGTGTGTGTGTGTGTGTGTGTGGGTGGGTGTGGGTGTGGGTGTGGGTGTGTGTGTGTGTGTGTGTGTGTGTGTGTGTGTGTGTGTGTGTGTGTGTGTGTGTGTGTGTGTGTGTGTGTGTGTGTGTGTGTGTGTGTGTGTGTGTGTGTGTGTGTGTGTGTGTGTGTGTGTGTGTGTGTGTGTGTGTGTGTGTGTGTTGGACATCTAGCAGCCTTCCGGAGAAAATCGCAAATTAAATTCTCGTAACAATTCTTCGTTAAGCCGGCTGTGAGGTTGGCTCACCTCAACATCACCTTTATGGCGTACCTGTGCCGACATCCAGTCAGAATACCAAGACTGCGTAACGTGACAGGATGCCTTCCAACTATTGCGATAGGGGCGGCTGCTGCCCGTGATCTGTGGCTGGATAGAATTTTGTTGCATGCGTCAAGGCTCTGATATTCGGTATTGTTCCGTGTTCCGCAGTGATTCGCTGACAGTGGTGTCATCGCAAGGAAAAATTTAAATGAGGTGCCTTTGGATGGGCTCTCGTTGCTGTTTTAAGCGAGAGACAACGAGTGAGTAAAGTGATTTGTTGGGCGCATTGGTGCGGGGGGAGGGGGGTTATGCTGTGCAGGGCCTGCAGCCTGAATGCTTGCAGGTTCTAGCCGCGTGTGTGTGTCTCCCGTAGTGTACGAAGACATGAGAATGTGTGTATGCATTGCGGAACAGCATGTGTTTACGCAAGCATTCGGTAGCTGAGCGGGAGTGATGCACATGCAAGAAAAGAAGAGGCGCAGTAAAGACAAAGTCAAGAGGCTTTTTGGTGGCTTCCTTCCTTCAGCTGGTCACATAGCAAGAGTGTGCAAGATCATGAAAGCTGAGTACAACAGACAAGCCAGGCTCTACAGACAACTCTTGGCTGCTCAGCTGTTCGACCATCATGCCGCCTCGGAAGCTTTTCGTCGACTATCGCACAACCGAGTTCATCTGGAGCACGCAGTTGAACCAGCTTCGGAATGCAGTCGAGCTAAAGCAGCAGTCAGCTAAAAACCAAATTCACGCCCTTGAACCGCTGGACCTACCTCCCGTTGTCTCTCATGTCCTCTCCCTGGGGCCCAAGTTCGCAGTTCAGCCTCAGAGGTTGCCACCGGAACTCCTCTCGTTAGTGCACGGCGAAGCCTCAAGAATGAAGCCATCTGAACCGTTTATCCTGTTTTTACAGGTTTTCCTGTGCCGTGGTTCAACTTTGGATCACGCCTCGAGTACGTGCTTTGTCGCTACAAGCTTTGAAGATAATCTTTTGCTGCTACCTATGTGGAAAGCTGCCACCTGGGACGGACCTGCGCACGTGTTCCCTTCGACGGCTACTGCGGCAATCACTACGGACAGCACCAGCTACTTAAGCTCAGTCGACATCGAGCCGTACTGTGGGCACGGCGAAGCCTCCAGAATGAAGCCATCTGAACCGTTTATCCTGTTTTTACAGGTTAGTAAGCATGTAAAATGTTTTAGAAGTGATGATAGGTTCATCATTGTCCTGCCGTGCCCCGCAGTGTGTGCTGATGTTGTGCTGGAGTGTATTTCAATTTTGTTGATGCTTTCCGGAGATGTTGAACTAAACCCTGGGCCAGAAACTGTCAAGCAAATGTTTAGTAAACTCATGAAAGGGCAGAAAACTCTAATGGAAGATGTCAAGGAAATTAAAGAAAATCAGAGTACTCTTTCTAAACAACTAGAAAAAGTCAGTGCAAAGATCCATGAGATTGAAAATACTTTAGTGAATGTACATAAAAATGAAGAACGACTAGACTCGTTGATACAGAGCATGGGAGCCACTATCCGTTCAAAGCAACAGAAAATAATTGAGCTGGAAGATAGAAGTCGCCGAAATAACGTTCTTGTGTTTGGCATAGCCGAAACAGAAATCGAAACCACTGATGATCTCAAGAAGAAAGTGTTGCATGATGTTTTCCATGAACGCCTTGGTGTTCAAGTTAACACAGTGGAGCGGATACACAGACTTGGAAAGAAGCGTACGGACAAGGCGCGTCCAGTGATACTTAGACTTTTTGACTACAACGAAAAGATGAAATTATTTGATAACTGCCAGAAATTAAAGGGCAGCAAATTTTCGTTATCACATGATTATTCTCAGGCAACTTTGCAAAAGCATAAGAAACTATGGGATAGTGCTAAACATGAAAAGAACAATGGCGCAAAGGTTCAACTCGAACGCGACAGGATTTTCATTGACAAAGAAGCTTTTTTCTGGGATGACGAAAAGAACTGCCTTACGAAGGCAGAACGGCCGCTCGTAACTGATAGCGAAACAACGTGACAGTGTGAGACGGAAGAAAGGAATTTTGTACTGATAAATATCAATGCGCGCAGCCTCCTGAATAAAACCGCTGAACTCGAACACATTATCATGATTCATCAGCCAGATGTCGTTGCAGTTACAGAAACGTGGTTGCGTCCTGAAATTGCTGACAGTGAGATTATACCGCCTACATATAGAATGATTCGGAAGGATCGTGCTTCACATGGTGGTGGTGTAGCCCTCATTTTTAAAGAAGGAATTGAATTTGTTCCCATGAAAGATTGCCCCAACACAGAGAGCACCTGGTGCAGGCTAAAACTTGGCGTTTCTTTCTGTGTCATTGCTGCGGTTTATAGGCCCCCTAACGCCCCTGTCATATTTCTTGAGTCGTTGCAAGAATATCTTCCAAGTAATGTATCTGCGAATGCAAGAGTAATCATAGCAGGTGATTTCAATTTGCCGCACGTGCGTTGGGAGTCGCTAGACATAGATACAACTGATGCTAAACACTGTGATGCCTTGCTAGACATCGCTTTTAATAATGATCTAACACAAATTGTTAAACAAGCAACAAGGATAGGAGCAAGTAGGGAATCAATATTGGACTTGGGTTTTATAAGTAGTAAAATAACCGAATATGAAGTGTCTATCCAGGAAGGGCTTTCTGATCATAAGCTTTTCTTAGTCACCCTAAATCAACTTATACCACCAAAACATGAAAAAAAGCGGACTATTTTTGTTAAAGACTTTTCAAGAGCTGAGGATGAAAGCATTTTAGACTATTTGGAAATGTCTTTGGGCTCATTTGATGTGCAGGATGACGTCAACACATTGTGGACAAAGTTTAAACGCATTGTCAACTTTTGTCTGAAAAATTTCGTTCCCCATCGAATTAAAAGTGTCAGAAAGCATAATCCTTGGATAAGTCGTAAAATTATCCAACTAAAACGCAAGATAAAACGTAGAAAACGCAATCGAGAAAAGAATCAAAATGAAATTTCGCGCCTTTCCTTGATGCTTAAACAGATGTTGATGACAGCGAAAGAACAATACTTTTCTGAAAAGCTAACAAAATTTATGAAGACTTCCCCACAGCGTTTTTGGCGTCACCTTTCACCCTCATATGAACAAATGAGGTTTATTGAAGTGGATGGTCATGTTATTACTGATCAAGCAGAAATTGCTAACAGGTGCAATACTTATTTTCATTCTGTGTGCAGCCACCCTATATCTCCGCCTGAGAACTCTAGTAGCGAAAAGGGCATACCGCCATCAGACATGGCAGATGTCACTTTGTCTGAGCAAGGTATATTTTCTCTCCTACTTAATTTAGACACGAAAAAGTCTTCTGGTCCTGATACTATTCCTAATGAGTTTCTTAGACGATATGCGGAATGGGTATCTAAATATTTACTAATCATATTTAAGGCATCTCTGGAGCAGCATTCTTTACCAAAAGATTGGCTCCAGGCTAGAGTTGTACCAATACATAAATCTGGAAACAAGCACATTTCCGATAATTACAGACCCATTTCTATCACTTGTGCCTGTTGCAAAATGCTTGAGCATGTCTTGGCAAACTGCTTATCCGACTATCTAGAGGGCAACAACAAGCTAAATCCCAGTCAGCATGGTTTCAGACGGAGGTTATCTACTGTTACCCAGCTAGTAGAAACGGTACATGATTTTTCTGAAGCAATAAACAACAGGGATCAAGTGGATCCAGTTTGCCTGGACATCTCTAAAGCATTTGACCGTGTCCCACATGATGAACTTATTGATAGACTGTTCGAACTTGGCATAAACACAAATATTGTACGGTGGATACAGGCTTATCTAACTAACAGAACCCAGTTCGTGGAATTAGATGGCGCCAAATCAGACGTCCTGGGAGTGCCCTCGGGAGTCCCTCAGGGGTCTATGCTTGGTCCCTTGTTATTTTTATGCTACGTCAATGATATTGCAGTATCTATTCCGCCCCCTGTTAAAGTCCGGCTTTTTGCGGATGATTGTTTAATTTACTCTGTCATTTCAAACCAAGAAGACCAGTTACTATTAAATTCGGCATTGAGCACTATCAACCAATGGTGCACATTATCCAGAATGGAAATCAATTATGCAAAAACTTCATTTCTTACAATTTCCAATAAAACGAAAAATATATTTTCTTTTGATTATGAAATAAACGGGCACTATATAACTCGAGTCGACCATTTCAGATATCTAGGCGTCACTATAACTTCAAATCTAAACTGGCATGCACACATCAATAACATATGCTCAAAGGCCGAAACAAAATTGTGGTTCATAAGAAGAAAACTGAAGCTTGCTTCCACAAAAGCAAAACTAACAGCTTATCTCGCACTGGTACGACCGACACTGGAATATGCAAGCGTAATATGGGATCCACATCAGGAAAACCAAATTGGCAGGATATAAAAAGTTCAGCGAAGGGCGGCTCGATTCATTCTGTCCAAATGCAGATCTACAGATTCAGTGACTGACATGCTTCATGAACTAAACTTGCCTCAACTTTCAAAGCGAAGGAAAGTCGCCAGGCTGAAAATGTTTTATCTGCTATATACTAACCACTTCAACTTGAACATAAGCGTTTACATGACACAGCGTTCCTCTAGAGCTGTGAGATCTTCTCACAAAGATCAGGTCACACCCATGACGGCCCGAATCAATTCATTTAAATACTCCTTCTTCCCCAGAACCATATATGAATGGAATTCCTTGCCCCAGGACCTTTTACAAGCAGACAATCTACACCAATTTGAAACTTATCTGTCCCGTTATTTAAGCCTATAGAAGCCATTTGTCCTTGCTGTCAATCATTATGTTCTTCACCTGCGGTTCCGATCCTCGGTGGTCTGAAACTGAGTGTATTATTTTGAACATTAACCTACATCAGGCACTTGTGGCTTTATCTGCTGGCAAAATAATTGATGATTTTAAGTTGTATAAATTTTGTACTTGTGGCTTTGTGTACTTGTGGCTGTGTGTACGTATTCAATTGTATGCATCCACCCTGTAACGGCCTTACGGCTGACAGTATCAATAAATAAAAAATAAATAAATAAATAAATAAATAAATAAATAAATAAATAAATAAATATCTCGGAATGCACTTCCCAGTGAGCATGATCGCTGCATCTCGGAAGGCGTTGACGTTCTTTCCCGCTCCAATTCTGCCCCATCCAGACAACCGGTCAATCAGGTTCGAACCTTCCTCATGGAGAGTGTCCTCACGGTGATTCCCGCCGGTAAAGAAGGTGGATTTGCAATTTTATCCCCAGAACTCTTTAAATCAAAAGCTGATAGTGCTGTGTCTTCCGTGTTCGCTTGCCATGAGGCATTAAGTTAGCTAAAGTTAAGAGGCAAGCGTTACAATTGTGTAACAAGTTCAACTTGTGTAGCCTCTCTAAGTGCATTTCAGACGCAAAACAAGACCCATGTTTTTTTCAGTGCAAAAACCCATAAGCCTGAGAGGCCTTTTAGACCAATCGTGTCTGAACAAGGCACGTGGCAAAGACAGGTGTCTCGTTTCTTGCAATGTAAGATCAGCCTGCTAAAAACAGAGGATCCGTTTTTAGTAAAAAATTCTAGCGAAGTTTTTAATTTTAAAACAGTCGGGTAAATGTGATAACCTTCGCGCTTTATCTGTCGACATCAAAGACCTGTGCTATTCACTGCCGCATGATAAGTTACTAAAATGTTTTGAAGAGTGTATTGACCAGCTTGGAATCGTTGCTTTTCAAAACTCAGCAGGTATTAGCGCTAGCAGCTTTTTAGAACTTTTATCCTTTTATCTGAGGTCCCCCTTTATCCTGTGGAATGATAAGCCCCATCTTCATAAAGAAGGAATTTGTATTGGCTCCTGTATAGCCCCGATTTTAAGTGACCTCTTTTTAGCCGAACTTGACAAAGCCGGCAAAGACAGATTACACAATATGCAGGTTGCCAAAGTTTTTAGATACGTTGACTATTTCTTAATTTTTATTGACAGTGACCATGACTGCTTTGAATCCAAGGCCCTTAACATTCTAACTATGCTCAGACAAAGTTTTAAACCGTTTGTTCTAACTTTTGAACTGCCCTCTAATGACAAGCTAAGATTCCTTGACATTAGCATCATCTTTCTTTCTGGTCATACCTGCTGGGCTTATGAACCCCGCAATAGCAAGCCTCTCCAGCCCCTCAAATCTGCCCACTCTGAACTGGTAAAAATGAGCTATAGCGAACCTGTGCTTTCAAAATGCCCTCCGAAAATCCTGTCCGCATTTGATGTATATAAGATTGCAACAACAGTGCAGTAGGTTATAGCATGCTGGCTATCCTGGTCTTCTTCAGATTTCAGTAGCGGAAAGTTCGCTCAGAAAGCTGAACACTGAGCTGCAACCTGGTGCGCATGTGCCCTTGGAGAGACAGAGAAAAACAATGTCCGTTATTCCATACTTGCATACCATCTCTCACAATCTTAAGCGCATTGCTAATCGTATCGATGTGTCAGTTGTTTTTTCTGCCCCTGAAAAGCTAAACAGCCTATGCAAGGTTAACAAATATGCTCGTCCTGTGTCCAATCAATGGGCGAAGAAGCATCAAATTCCATTTGTTGAATGCAAGGTTGGGGTAGTGTACCAGATTCCACTCTCTTGTGGGCGCCAATATGTAGGTCAAACTGGTCGCTGCTTCAACGACAGTTTTCGTGAGCATAACTGCAATGTACGCAACAAAAACGAAAATGACGGAGAGCTAGTCAAACATTCCAACGCATGTGATAAGTGCAGGCCGTTACTAGACAAGTGTTTTTTAGTAGGAAAAAGTAAGGACAAGCGCACTCGTGAGATTATAGAAGCAGAAAAGATAGCTAGATTAGAAATTTCTTGTGTTAGCACTCCTTCAGTCAAACTATCTAAAAAAGAACTGGCCTACCTACGTTCACACCGAGTTTTGCGCATGCATTGTGATGACACGGCAATAAGTGCATGTATAAATTAATGTTTTTTCCCAATACAGTTGTTGGAAGTCAGCGCTGTGTGTGTCTACTCGTCTTGGTCCCTGGTCCTGTTTGCGCTATTGCCACGAAATATGAACCAACAAGCCCAAATTTCCACGTTGCACAAAGAAAAAATAATCAAAAGCAGAACCGTTTTTTCGCATGAGCGTTGTGTGCTCGTCCGGCGCGAAATGAGCCTGGGTTCGAAGCGCAATGCCAGCGAGTTTCTTTCTTCCTTTTAAATTTCTGGCAAAATTGTATTGACGTCTCTGAGGCCTTCCTTTCAAACCTAGATCACGGCAATGGTTTTTCGACCGGACGAGCTGAATATACGCTACCGCGCAATATTTCGTTCTTTGGAATTGCAAAGGGCAGCGAAATTGGTGGTGGTTGTTTGGTGGTCCTGTTTCTCACTTTTCTGCGCTGTGCATACTAGTGACAAGACAATGACGAAAACCGTCTTTCTTGATGTGGACTGCTGCTGCCTATGAGCATGAACTCTTCACTTCAGTTTATTACCTTAAAGGCCCCCGGGATTGGATGTGTTTCATAAGGGGTGGGTTCATGTATAAATCAGATTTAATAAACAAAGAAAACACGTAATGTACATAAGTTATTCGCTGTTATTTACGGTCGCTAAACAATTCACAAATGTTGATGGACAGGTGATTGCGGCGATGCCGTGTGGAAGGCTGTTCCAGTCCGTGGCTGAACGTGGAAATTATGACGTTGCAAATGTAGTAGTGCGCGTACGAGGCCGGGAAACTTGAAGGGGATGACTAATGCGGGTTGAAATGCGCGCCGGCGGATTTATGTAGGGCGGATGACGAAGTGAGCTGTACTAAAATTTATGAACCAAGCACATACTAGTGACACGAGGTCTACAAGCTAGAGATGTTAAGCCTGCCTCTGCTTTTAATGATGATATACTAAAATTATATGAATAGCACGAATATATTGTTTCGATGAAGTGGCAATGCAAGACGAAGTGGCCTCTCGCGTGAAAGGACGAACGAAGAAGAGGAGGTTAATGCAGCTCCCTGTTCGTGTTGGTGCTCCCTGCTAGGAACTCTTTATTCTAACCCCAAACACTTGTAAACAAATGTAAATAGTATTTCCGCGCAACATCCTTGGTGGAGGTGCGGCAAGACGGAACTACGCATCGGACTATACCTACCACGGCCGACAATGACGGAAGCATCCCCGAAGATTCGGCAGCATCGGTGTCCTCCGTCGTCCTCACTCGCCCTCGTGATCCTGAACCTGTCTCTGGCGACGATGACGCCGAAGTCGAGACTTTGCTTCGCAGGTATGAACGGTGCAGCACTAACAACCGCTGGGACCAAACATTCATGCTTGCGAACTCTAGTTTTTTACCTTAAGGGCACGGCGTTCAAGTGGTATGATGCCAACGAAGAGACACTGTCCAGTTTGGCTGACTGTAAGCAGAAGTTTATCGACCTTTTCGGCAAACACCTCGGCCGGTAGCTAGCCGCTAAAAGAGATCTTGCCAGTAGCGCCCAGTCATCCACGGAGTCCTACATCTCTTATATTCAAGATGAATTGTCTCTAGGCTACACAATGGATACAAAGATGAGCGAGACTGACAAAGTCGGACATGTGCTCAAGGGCATCGCAGACGACGCCTTCAATCTTCAATCTTCAATCTGAAAATGAAAAACGAACTAGCTCAGATGTCAATTCTGCTACAAAAACTGCGACAAGATCGCCGACATCATAAAAGAATCCCGCCGCTTCGAGGACACCAAAAGCCGACGGATCACCTAGCATATCGCACACCTGCCCAACACGGCTGCGTCTTCCTCCTGCCAAAATCTTTGTTCTCGGAACCAGCAGACCTCACCTGAGAACGTGACCCATATTGTCCGCCGTGAGCTTGAAGCAGTTGGTCCGGCTCCCTTAGCAACTTCTTGTAGCAGTGTGCACCGTCAGTGACACGCGCATAAGACTGTCACTGCGCATGTCTGAGCTCAAGAGCTGGTGGTACAAATACCGGCGCACTTCGTAATAAAATTCATTCCTCGTTCCCACATGCTTGCGTGCTACATGGTGTCAGAAGTGGGACGCGGTTTCGTACCGTAGCTTGTATGGCAAACGTATCCTTGCAGTCTGAAACGGTTCCAGCAGGAACGACCGCAACAGTTGGAAAAGAAATGGCGTCGTCAATGTTTCCCCCACCAAAACCGCTGGACACAACGGGAGACGCTTTTTACAGCTGTACCGTCTGCAAGAAAGAGTTCGACCTATATGCAACGGCCACGAAGCTGAGAGAGTAAACAAAGGAGGTTCAAGCTGCCACGTTCCTTATGGCAATTGGCGAAGAGGCCAGGCGATTTTTCTTCACTTTCGCGTTTTGGAATGACGCCGACAAGCACGGCATCCAGATTGTCACGCAGAAGTTTGAGGACCACTTCAAGCCAACAACGAACCTGACATTCAACGAAATTTCGCTTCGGCTCCAGGAACCAGCAAGAGGGTGAGTCGGTCAACGATTGGCTCACAGAACTGCGGACACTTGCACAGCAGTGCGAGTTTGGCGCACTAGAAGACAGAATGCTGCGCAGCAGAATTATTCTTGGAATCAGGGACAAAATTTTGCAGCAGAGACTCGTGTTAGAAAATCCGTCTTACGGCAAAGCTGTCGAAATCTGCCGTGCTAGCGAACAGGGCAAAGAACGTTTCAATGAAATACAGGACGCATATCCTGCCAGAATAGAAGTAGTGAAATCAAAACCGAACGCTTGCTTTAGATGTGGTTTCGATGAACATAAAAGTGAAAACTGTCCCGCTCTGGGTAAACAGTGCAACAAATGCGGAGGCCGCAGCCGTTTCGTGCGTGCATGTCAAAAGCCATTGTCACGACCGCGCAACAAAGGACGAAGCGTACAAGAAGTTCACCTAACACAGGACGAAGAACTTTTTCTTCAAACACTTGAAATCCGTGCCGTAGATCGGGATGATCGCTGGTCTTCAGGAGTCCTTATCGCAAGCATGTATGTAAGGTGCAAGATTGACACCGGTGCAAACTGCTGTGTAATGTCCGAGGCGATGCTAAGGCGTATAACATCCCAGCCTGCGCAGCTGTTCTCCGCTACACTGCGCACGTTTTTCGGCCACAAGTAATTGCATCAAAAAAGATTAAGCTGCCCGTTAGCCACAGAGCACTGAAGCAGAATTTTATGTCGTCAAGCCTGAGGTCCCAGTGACACTGAGCGGCTGCGTTGCTGAACGTCTTGGACTGATAAGCCGCATAGGTTCAATTGATGCGGTCGGTTGTAGTGACCCCCAGAGATTTGACGACGTCCTTCTAGGCCTAGGAGAACTTAACGGTGTCGCCTACCACGTCCAGCTGAAGCCCGAAAGAAGAGTCGCTCTTGCCCTTCAAGAACGCGTGAAAGCAGAGCTCCAAAGAATGGAAAGTGATGGAGTCATAGCAAAGGTAATAACCAACTTTGTGGGCAAGCCACATGATGGTGGTGGTCAAAGGTGAAAAAGTACGCATATGCCTAGACCCATCAGATTTGAACAAGGCTATCCTTAGGGAGCATTACCACATGCCAACCCTGGAAGACATAGTACCGCGTCTGTCTGAATCAAGGTACTTTTCTACCTTGGGCGCGTCATCCGGGTTCTGGCAAGTGGAGCTGGACGAACCGAGCTCACTCATGTGCACTATGAGCACCCCGCATGGCAGATATAGGTTTTTGCGGATGCCGTTTGGCATAGCGTCGGCTCCGGAAATTTTTCAACGAGCAACGCACAGAGTAGTAGAGGTGCATGCTGGTGTAGCCGTTGTAATGGATGACATTTTAGTCTGGGGAAAAACTCGCGAGGAGCACGATAGCAACCTGTCAAAATTGCTCACACGGTGCAGATAACACATCTTGAAGATGAACAGAAAAAAGTGTCACTTCTTGCAGCCCCGAGTACGCTACATGGTCCATGTACTCACCAAAGAAGGACTCCGCCTAGACCCTGAGCGGGTGGACATCCTACAAGTACCATCACCAAAAAATCGTAAGGAGCTTCAAGTGTTTCTCGGCATGGTGAACTTCGTGGCCCGTTTCGTGCCAAATATGTCCACTCTGTCTGCTCCACTTAGAGAGCTTTTAATGAAAGACAGCATGGATTTGGTCAGACCCACATGAGAGTAGTTTTCAACAGCTCCGTGCCAGCCTCATGCAAGCACCAGTCCTGACATACTCTCGGCAAGACCAACCTGTGGTATTATCCGTTGATGCTAGCCAATACGGTGTCGGGGCCGTGCTTTTGCTAAAGGGACAGCCTCTTGCTTACTCATCCCGTTCGCTGACAGCAGCCCAACAGCGGTACGCGCAAATCGAAAATAGACTTTGGCAATCGTCCATAGCTGTACAAAGTTTCAAGATTACATATTTGGACAACTAGAAGTAACGGTCGAATCGGATCACAGACCACTAGAAATGATATTCAAGAAGCCTTTGTTTGAATGCCCGATACGCCTCCAACGCATGAGTCTAGTGCTTCAAAAGTTCCCAATAATCGTTAAGTACAAGCCAGGCAAAGAACTTCTTTTAGCTGGCGCCCTCTCATGTTTTCCGAGTAAAGTGGAACTGGCAGAAGAAACTGAGCAGTTTGAAGTCAATGTTGTTTCTTCCCTGCCGGTTGCTGACGAGCAGCTGCGAAGTATCCGGGAGGAAACCGAAAAAGACTCACTTATGTCGCAGTTGCTTTGTTACTCCAGCACAGAGTGGCCCGAGACAAGGCTACAAGTACCGGATGCTCTGCAACCGTTTTGGGCCTACCGCGACGAACTGCACGTCGAGAACGGCCGACTGCTTCGGAACAGCAAGCTGTTCATCCCGCCAGCCAAGCGCCCGGAAGTCCTCCGCTTACTGCATGCGGCGCACGGGGGAGAAGAGAAAATGAAGGCAAGGGCCCGACAGGTGATGTTCTGGCCAAACATGAATTCTGCTATCCGGGAGATTGCACTTTCTTGCCCCGTATGCCAGAAATACAAAAACAGAAATTCAAAGCTTCCAATGCTTAGTCATCCAGTGCCCAATTTACCTTGGCAGTCTGTTGGCATGGACTTGTTCTACTACGAGGACGCACAACAGCGCAAGCGGTTATCCAAGCATGCATGGAAGTTTTTGCAACACACGGGATACCTGCCAAAATAAGCAGTGATAACGGCCCCACGTTCACCAGCGCAAAGTTCAGGTCATTCACATCTCATTTCCACGTCAACCATGTCAAGTTTATTTTTCTTTTTGTCGAAAAGAAAGGGGCCAGGACTAAAAGCTGTGAAAGACAGCTTGACAAGGCCCTGGTCCCTTACAATAATTGGCAGAGCAACAGCTAGGAGAAAGATCAGTTTGCATCATTTTATACATCGAAGAGTTTCATATTATTACTTTTGTCCGTATGAAAATAAAACACACACTAAAGCACAAAAACAAAATTAGACACATCCTAAAAACACAGTCTTAAAATTAGAATACATCAAGATAACATTCTAGATACATAGCAACACTAGGTTCACAACAGTTGTTCACGGCAAAAAAGACAAAATTCGGCGATTAGGCTCATATACTGGATCGAATCCAATTGCATGCAACGTATTCAGTAGTTTTGTTACAGTGTAGCATAATGATCGAGTGTATGAATACGTGCGAGGCACTGAAACAAGATACTTTTCTTTGTGTCGGGTTTGTCGGTCTCGGATATTTTCTTTTAATTCTGCAAGGTTTACGACAATACTTACATTATATTTTATGAAATATTTATAAGCTACGATTATCTTGTAATCAAAAAAGAACACAGAGAGGACATTATACTTCAAGAAAAGCTCTTTGGTTGGATGACGGTAAGACACACCCTGCAACATACCGTTATGCTCTTTTCTGCAACAAGTGTAATTTGGATAAGTTGGTTACCCCTGTGGTGCACCAGACTAAGCCGCAGTACTGTAAGAGCGGTAGCACAAGCGCGTTATATAACAAGAGTTTTATTTTAGAAGGCAGCAAGTATCTTGTTCGGGAGATGGCGCCAACTTCTGATGCAACTTTTGAATGCAAGTAATCTATGCGGTCGTTCCATGTAAGGTGCCTTGAAAAGACCACTCCGAGTACTTTCACAGAGTTCACAATTTCAACTTTTTCTGTTCCTAATCGTACGCTCAAGGTATCCGGTAATTCCTTCCCTTTTGGAATGTATAGGACTGCTTTTGTTTTGCTTGTGTTTATTTTTAAGTGGTTTGCTTTGACCCAAGAGTCCAAGCCAAAAGCGCTATATTTGCTCGCTCCTCTACATCTGCTTGCGTACTTCCGGTAACGAAAATGGTGATGTCGTCCGCATAGGAATTAAACTTTACGTCCTGAGTGCAGTGCACCATATCATTAATATAAATAAGGAAGAGTAGCGGTCCGAGTATGGCATCCCTGTGGCACGCCGGCATGAACGGATTGCAAAGAAGATTTTATGTTGTTTATTTCGACATATTGTGTCCTGTTGCTAAGGTATGATGTAAGAAGCGCATGTGGTGTTCCACGAATGCCGTATCTGTGCAATTTTGAAAGAAGGATAGTGTGATTGACAAGATCAAATGCCTTTGAAAAATCGACATAGATGCCCAGTACCACACGTTTTTTGGTGAATGCTTCAATGATAAATTCTTTTTGCGTTAAAAGTGCTGTTTCTGTTGATCGATGCTTCCTGAAACCATGTTGATAATCGAGCAGAAGATTATTACGCGATAAAAACGATACAATTTTGGTGTGTAGTATTTTTTCCATACTTTTAGAAAATACTGGCAGTATCAAGATTGGGCGATAGTTGACGAAAAGACTACGATCTCCAGATTTAAATGTAGGAACCACATGTGCAGTCTGCATTGCTTGGGGAAATACGCCCGTGGACAAAATCAAGTTATATATAAAAGTAATGACTGGACAAATTACGTCAAGAACTTGATTCACAGGAAGTACCTGCATACCACATACATCCTCGGAGATACTATTTTTAATGGAATTGATACAAAGGCATACTTCTGTGCAGTCCGTCGGAGAAAAGAACAGTGAATGGCATGTCGCAGTCTGACAGAGGAAGCGTTCAGCATGGGATGCATTGTTTTCACCGGAGTAATCACTGTGATCGGCCTGCTGTACAAAAAAACTATTTAAGGCGTCAGCTAATTGGCTGCCATTTAGCCGTTTCCCTTCATGTATAAGTGTATCGGGTATAACTGCTTGAGTGCCAGAATGCATTATTGAGTTCAGTTTTCACCAGAGTACATCAGAACGTTTTATGCTCTCATCAGAAAATATATCTGCAAAATAGGCGTTCTTTGCTGCACGTAGCCTAGACGTAAGCATATTTCCGTACGCTTTAAATTCGCAAAAGGCATGCGTATCTTTGTCTTTTACAAACTTAGCATAGAGGCCATTTTTATGTTTAATCGAATCTAGTAATTCCCGCGTTAGCCAAGGCTTCCGAGCATTTTTCGGATTTCTTCTTGGACGTAATGTGAAATGTGTATCGTACAGTGCTTTGAAGAGGTCAATGAATTTGCTGTATGCTGTGTCACTATCTTGAGTTGCGTAGACAGGGTTCCAGTCCTTCTTACTAACGAAACTACGAAACGAATTAAGTGTAGCAGGGGTAATTTCTCGTAAGAATTTTGTTTTTCTGGTTTTATTAGCTACGACATAAGATTTTCGAACAGACATTACTATTCCAAAGTGGTCATTGCGTGCATACAGTATTTGCAGTCGTTAAATTTGTATTAATATTTGTGATAAATATATCAAGTAATGAGGAACTATCTGTAGTGACACGAGAGGGTTCTGAAATGGTATTCCAAATGCCATTTGCATCCATAATATCACAGAACTATCTGGAGTGACACGAGTGGGTTCTGAAGTGGAATTCCAACAGCCATTTGCATCCATAATACCACAGAGCTTCTTTTGTGTGTTCGTGCGTAAAAGCATATTCAAATTTATATCGCCGCCTAAATAAAGATCTAACTTATTGTCTGTCACATATCTAAATATATCCTCCAAAATATTAAAAAATATGTTGAAATCACCGGAGGGCGGCCGGTATACGACGCAAAAAAGATTTATTTCACGACCAGCCCCCAATATCCCCATGGCAATTCCACGGCAGAGCGTGCCGTTCAAGAGGCAAAAAACATGCTAAAAAATGCTCGTTTGGCACGTTTGAATTTTGCAGCGCACTGCTAGAATAGAGAAATTCACCAAGAGACTGCAGTCCCCAGCCGAAAGACTGATGGGCTGCCGCACCAGAAAGAAGCTGCCAGTGCTGGACTGTCATCTGGAGCCAAAGACTATTCCCACCGAAACAGTCCGAAGCCGTCTAGCAGACATTAGGAACCGACAACAGAAGTGCTACAACAAAGTCGGCCAGACATATCCCGGATCTAGAGACAGGGTCTACAGTGTCCGTCTATGATACTGTGCAGAAAACCTGGGCCCCAGCAGTGGCTGTAGGTACTGCAAACACGCCGCGATTCTTCATAATGGATGCTGGTAGCGGACATTTGCGTCGCACAAGAGAACATATAAGAACTACGAAAGTAGAAATACAGGACCCTCCTTCAGAAACGGAACCGCCAGGCGATACTTCGATTCAGCCGGTAATGCCTGAAGACGGCCTTCGTAGAAGCACTCGACAACGTAGGGAGCCATAACGGTTTCCTTGGCCGGAACGCCGAACATAACCTTGTTTTTTTTCGGTCAAGAGATGTAGCAGTGTGCACCGTCAGTTACACGCGCGCACAAGACTATCACTGCGCATGTTTAGAAGAACTTTTTGTTGGGCTAGATGATGCATACTGCAACAAAAGAACTGTAGCGCAACCAAGAAAAACACTAGACCGAGGCACACGGGACTACCGCTAAATTTCATCTAACTTTATTCACTGGCAGCGCAGCAAATATAAGAAAAAAAACCGATCACGTGTGATACCAGGTCCCACACACCACTATCAAGAGAACTGTTCAAGATATGCCATCTCCGACTTGTATAGATTCACATACCTATCACTAATACAATATACGCCTCTCTTCCTTATATGAAATGCCTCCAGTAGTTCCCTTGCCCTAGTATCTTTGCTTTTGACCGAAATATTTATCTCATGAAACCGTGGTTGACACTTTTTTTTTGCAGGACTGGCATTTATCCTGCGACAAATGTTCTGCCGCTCGAGGGCAGTCAGAACACTCAGTGCAGTGCTGAGGAAGATGCGCACCACTTAGGTCTTTCAGTGAGCGCGCGTGCTCACCTGCCCTTTCATTTATGCACCGCCCTGTTTGGCCCGCATAGACATTCCCACATGACAGCGGTATCTGATATACCACCACGATGCAGCAATCCGTAAACTTCTTTGCATGTCTGACGCGGCAACCACTCTTGTCTTTGCTCGCAATTCGCGCGCAGAGCTGTGACATCTTGCTTGGGGATGAGAAGGCAACCGGCACGCCATGTTTGTTAGCCACTTTTTTCAAATGGTGGGCTCCCTTTAGCACATATGGCACGACCTCCGGTTTGACAGCCTTATCTCTGCTGACACATGGCTGATGCCACCTCGGCCCGCTCGTGCGGACCGAGGTGCTGCGAAATCCTCACTGGGATTCATGGAACTGTTCACAAAACGCCCGCTATGAGCGACCTCGTCCATGCGTTACTTGCCGTGGCCACCTAACGCGTGGCTGGTTCCTTCGAGTACATATGGTCAGTCTTGAAGAAGGAGCTCTCCTCACGGCGCCTTTGCGGTGGCACAGTTCATGACCTGTGAAATGTCGTGAAAGAAGCCCCTAGCGGACGTCCGGAGCTAGTGGCGGCGCTCTATACCTCGATGCCCTCTCCGCCCTGACGTCATATAAAAAAGACAAAAAAAACAATCAAAATATTTTAAACAGCCTACAAATTAAAAAAAAGAATTTATAACTGGCACGAAGCTGAATTCCAAGGACTAAGCATTTATTCGCTTGAATTCACTCTGAGTATAGCGGAAAGTCACGCAAAATCTGGTACTACTACTGACGTGGCACGCAAAAGAGGAAGGCCACACTCTTTTACCCTACGGCCTCTCAGAACCAAAATTGCACACGCCTACCAGCCAGTGCACGACGTAAGATACGACCGAGTTGAGCATAGGCAACTCAAGCCTGAAGAGCAACAGCGATGCAAGGTGGAAGAATGCAAATAGAGTCCAAAAGGAAATGTCGCAAGTGCAATGTCTACCTCGGCATAACAAGTGAGAAGAAATGTTTCAAGGCTTTTCACACGCATTAATCACAGTTTTAGGCTGAAGCAAGCATCGCTTTAGTTTATCAGCACCAAGGAAGCTTTAAAAATAAAACCAAACACAAAAATCGTTTTATTGCTTTTTACAGCAAGTGAGGCCTGGTTCTTTCCCCGTTGTCTTCTTGCAGGGTTTCATGGAAACTTGAGAGAGATCAACGACAAATGATTTTCAAACAAGAAGATGTACACAGCATTAACAAGTACTTACGATGGATAACTTTCTGGCTGCCCCACGGATCCTCTCCGCGGCTACACGAGCGTGGAGTCCGCCCACCTAGCTCCAAACCAGTGCCTTCCGAGGGACCGTGCTGCGGCAAATCGTTAACTATCCCCATCACTCTTCGTGCTAAAGAAAGTAAAAAAGACATCACAGCAGTCCCTGACATGAGTTTGGTGCTTTCTAATTAGTCAAAAGTGGCGTCAGGGTTTCTCGCTCTCCTTACATTTACTCAAGGATTGAGCAAAATAGCGTAGCACACGTGCAACGTGTAATCGAACCTTACTCCTCCCCTCCTAAACTCGCTTAACATTTCAAAGATTAACTGAGCTGAAGACACAAAAAGTTAGGAAAGTATGCCCCAGACGCCGCACATGTGCATGTCACGAACATGCAAAAGTAGAAACCACGCAAGAACACAGCGCTTCCTAATGTCTGGCGAACAGTCTTTCTCTGAAATTCACTTCATAGTAAGGCACTGTCGTGCCTAGAGTCCCAAGTTCACACCCCTCCGAGCGGAAACTATGGTGTTAGAGCCTGGTTTTCCTCCCAGAAGGAATTTGAGAGGCGGCACAGCCCGTTCGCGTTAGCGTAGCGTTGAAGCGCCAACGCCCAGCGCGTCAATTTCGCCCCCCACGGTGGGGTGGCTGTAAAGTGCAAGAGCGGGATGTGGTCAGTGACTACGGATGACTAGTTTTCAAAAACTCGGGTCTCAAATTTCTTCAGGCCCCAGATTACCCCGAATGCCTCCCGTGCAAGAGTAAGCAGGACGAACGATGTCTACTCTTCCGCCTCATAGCTCTACAGCGCGCTTGTTGTAATGCGACGCGTATTCCTGTTGCCGCCGGGTCGAAGTTAGCTGGCCGTATTCAGCAGCGAGATCCAGCTGTGTTTTGAGCGGCCTAAGGTAGTCAGCCGGAGCGTCTGCCAATTTGGCGGGGTTCTCGATATCGCCAGCCCTGCTTCGGCTGAGTATCCCGAGAGGATCGATTGGATCTCTGCCGTAGAGCATCGAAAATGGAGACACACCTGTGGTGTCTTGCGGCACCTCTCGGAACGCCGATAGAAGAAATGGAGATCTGTCCTGGTCTCTAGCTTCAGTTTCTATTGCATGGAACAACATAACCTTGAAAACCAGGTTCCACCTCTCGACTGCTTACTTACTTTCAGGGTGGTTAGCGGAAGAGAACCGCTGCGCACAACCATGTCTCGCGAGATACTCTCCAGCCAGTGAGGCCGTGAAATTTGTGCTGCAGTGCGAGCAAGGAGCCTCGGAACGCCTGTTCTGCTGAATATAGTCAGCAAAGCGTCGCACGTTGCTTTCGCCGACAAATACTTCAGACAAACGACCTCAGGACATCTTGCGCATACATCAATTATGCACAGAGCATATCGGTGCCCTCTGGCTGACAGCGGGTTGATGGGGCCAATTACATCGACATTCACCTTTTGGAACAGGACTTTTCGCCGCGTGAGCAGTACTATTGGTATCATATCTGCCTCACGCTTTACTACCCGGACTTGACAGGCGTGACACCGGTCACAGTAGTCGCGTATGTGTGCTTTCATTCCCGGCCAATAGAAACTGTATTTGATGCGGGCTTTAGTTTTAATAACCAAAACGCCCATCCTACAGGGATTCGTGCGCAAGACTCAAGACGGCGCTGCGCTGCGCCTTTGGCAGCACCAACTACTGTACCCTGTCGCCGAGTACTGCACCTGTGTGGTAGAGGAAGCCGTCTACTATGGTCAAGCCTGCTTTGCCCTTCTTGACGCTTTGTCATGCATCCTGTAGCGCTTCATCGTTTTGCTCCTCAACGAAATTTTTTCTTGTTAATGTTCTCGGTTATTGTAGTTTCGTGAGTCGGACTTTTCACTTGCTCTGTACCTCGTGAGCTGAGTATCTCAAGCGATGTAGTGTCGACGTCGCACACATCGTCTATCGATTCCACATCGTCAGCCTCGTTGCAAGCCCGACCGTTCTGTGCCCCACTGCCCGTACACCAAGCAATTCTTTACACGGCTCTTTATACTGCTCCCACGTGTCAGCGGATATTAGGCATTCAGTACACGAATACTTATCTGCAAGCGCACGCAGTATGGCATGTCACCGTCAACCTCCAGAATAAACGATGGCTCTCGGAGGAGAGACAAAGGTACCAGCGCCAGCTTGGCAGCCACTTACTTCCTCAACGAATGCTGAGAAGAGATTGATACTCCAGTGCGGAGTGAGGCAGTCGCTTTGATGTTCTCACTGAGTGCCGTTATCTCCGCTCCAATGTCCATGAAAAGGGTACCCACAAGAAAAGGGTACACTGTACACCATCCCTGTAGCGCATTTGACATAAGAAATGCCATGTTTCTTTTGGCAGCCACCCTTACAAACGCCAGAAATGCGTCGGCAAAGCTTTGAAAGCTTTTTGGGGGCGGAGAAGACTAAGGGCACGTGGTGCATGCCGGCAACCTTCTTGAGGATGGTGTGGCACTCGGTGAACATATGGAACAACCACCGGCTTAGATGTCGAAAAATCGGGTCATCTTTTTTGAGCGCCTTTTTGTTTTTGCAGGAGGGTTTCAGCGACGGCAGAAATAACCGGACCAGGGAAGCCTACCGCCAAGAGGCGGGAAACCTGATCATTGACACTCTCCTGCATGCTATGTGGGCACGACTTAAGAAGTGCAGACTCCAGGCAGAATGACGCAATAGCTCTTTTCACAACTTTCGAGTGCGAAGAGTCTATCTCAACAACTTTTTGTTGGCACGCGAGGAGTACATCCAACACACGTGGCTACAACAGAAATTAAGCTTTAAGTCCAGGAACCTTAACTGTTGATTATCAGGCAATTCATTTGTAAAAACCAACCCTCGTCCAAAATGATTAAAAACATTTAAAATCTGTGACACAACCGGGTCATGGAATTTAAAGGTCCCAGCCCTTAAAAAGAATAAAAAATCATCCACATATCTAAAAACTTTTAAAACCGGACCATCACGTAAGGTAATTTCCATTGAGCGGTCGATGAAATTTAAAAAAATATCACATAAAATTGGCGCTACACAAGAACCAATGCATATACCTTTGCGCTGCAGATAAAACTGGTTGTCATGTAAGATAAAGGTAACATTCAAGTAATACTCTAAAAGCTTTAAAAAAATCATCAGTTGAAATGCCGGCATTGTTCTGGAACGTCACCGCCCCCAAGTTTTTGATACACTCTCTAATAGAGGCCAACAACTCAGCATGTGGTATCGAAAAAAAACAAATCTTCATTGTCGATAGAAAAGGCAGAACATATCTGATCGCTGTTTTTCAAAAAATCGGCAACATCAGCTGACTTTTTTACCCAGAAGGGATCATTAATAGACAGAGGTTTAAGCTTGGAAAGAAGAAATCGACTGACATGGTGTTGCCATGAACCCTTCTCACTTACAATAGTCCTAAATGGCATATCTGGTTTATGCGTTTTACCCGAAAAAAAGACCAACAAGGAATTCTTTGAACTGTTATCAATGGCATTCGCTAAAGGCGTCAGCTGCAAGCTCTTGCAAAAGTCAACAAGTTTCGTTTTCCCTCTTACTTTGCTTCGTTTGACAGGCAAAACGTTTTTGCCTACCGCCTCAAGTGCTTTTTTTCTTAAAGAGGCCATTAGGTAAAAGAACAAATTTGCCATCTTTATCGGATTGCAGTAAGCACAAATCGCGGCTTTTGAAATGGTGCACAACAGAATTAATGGTGCACAACAGAATGTTGTGCACCATTTCAAAAGCCACGATTTGTGCTTACTGCAATCCGATAAAGATAGGAAATTTGTTGTTTTACCTAATGGCCTCTTTAAGGAAAAAGCACTTGAGGCGGTAGGTAAAAACGTTTTGACTAAGAGTGAAAACGAAATTTGTTGACTTTTGCTACAGCTTGCAGCGTACGCCTTTAGCGAATGCTATTGATAACAGTTCAAAGAATTCCTTGTCGGTCTCTTTTTCGGATAGAACGCATAAACCAGATATGCCGTTTAGGACTATTGTAAGCGGAAGGGTTCGTGGCAACACCATGTCAGTCGATATCTTCTTTCCAAGCTTAAACCTCTGTCTATTAATGATCCCTTCTGGGTAAAAAAGTCAGCTGATGTTGCCCATTTTTTTAAAAACAGCGATGAGATATGTTCTGCCTTTTCTATCGACATTGAAGATTTGTTTTATTCGATACCACATGCTGAGTTGTTGGCCTCTGTTATAGAGTGTATCGAAAGCTCGGGGGCGCTGGCGTTATAGAACAATGCCAGCATTTCAACTGATAATTTTCTAAAGCTTTTAGAGTATTACTTGAATGTTACCTTTATCTTACATGACTAGCAGTTTTATCTGCAGCGCAAAGGTATATGCATTGTTTCTTGTGTAGCTCCAATTTTAAGTGATATTTTTTAGCTTTTATCGAGCGCTCATTGGAAATTACTTTACGTGATAGTACTGTTTTAAAAGTATTTAGATATGTAGATTTTTTTATTCTTTTTAAGGGCTGTGACCTTTACATCCCTTGACCCAGTTGTTTCACAGATTTCAACGGTTTTTAATGAATTAGGACGAGGGTTGGTTTTTACAAATGAATTGCCTGATAATCCACAGTTAAGGTTGCTGGACTTAAAGCTTAGGTTCTGTGGTAGCCACGTGTGTTGGATGAACTCCCCGCGTGCCAACAAAGAGTTGCTGAGATACGACTCTTCACACTCGAAAGTTGTGAAAAGAGCTATTGCGTCATTCTACCTGGAGTCTGCCCTTCTTAAGTCGTGCCCTCATAGCATGCAGGAGAGTGTCAATAATCAGGTTACCCGCCTCTTGGCGGTTGGCTTCCCTGTCCAGTTATTTCTGCCGTCGCTGAAACCCTCCTGCAAAAACAAAAAGGCGCTCAAAAATGATGACCCGATTTCTCGACATCAATGCCGGTGGTTGTTCCATATGTTCACCGAGTGTCACACAACCTCAAGAATGTTGCCGGCAGGCACCACGTGCCCTAAGTCTTCTCCGCCCCCAACAAGCTTTCAAAGCTTTTCCGACGTATTTCTGGCGTTTGTGAAGGTGGTTGCAAAAAGAAACATGGCATTTCTTATGTCAAATGCGCTACAGGGGTGGTGTACAGTGTACCCTTTTCTTATGGGTCTTCTCATGTAGATCAAACTGGCCGTTGCATTAATGACCGCCTACGGGAGCATGATAGAAATTTAGAAAACAACGACAGAACGGCTAATATTGTACGGCATTATTCTTCCTGTGACCGCATGTGTAGGGCACGTTTTGAGAAAACTAAGATTCTGGGCAGCAGCGCCAATCTTACAGCACGGCTTGTGCTGGAGGCCTTCCTCATCAAAAGGCTATCTGATCGCAGCGCGAGTGATCCTTCCTTGCCGATTTATTCTTCTGAATGTGCGTTTCTAGATACGCTTTCGCCTTGTCACAACGCTGGTGTATGACGTGTGTTCCTCCAACTGTCTGCATGCTCGGCTATATATTCCGGGTCTTACGCCCCAATAAACAGTTGGTAGTAGCGCTCGTCTGTCGTCTGGTGTGTTTCTTCTCGGTGTCTAAGTTTTGCGCTAACTTCTTCCATATCATGCAAAGCCAACTTGCCCGACAACACGCTCTTCTGAAATGTGGAGGCACACAAAAGGGTTCAGCTTAAATTAATGACAGCACAGCGAGCTATGCAAAAAAAAGTGATAGGTGTAACGTTAACAGATAGAATGAGTACAGAGTGGGTGAGTGAACAAACGCTTGTTAATGACATTCTAGTCGAAATCAAGAAGAATAAATGTGCATTGGCAGAGCACGTAACGCGAAGGCAAGATAACCGCTGGTTCTTAAGGGTAACGGCGTGGATTCCGAGTGAGGGCAAGCGTAGCAGGGGGCGGCAGAAGGTTAGGTGGACGGATGAGATTAAGTATGCAGTCATTCGTTGGGCGCAGCTGGGAAAGGACAGGGTTAATGGAGAGATGGTTCAAAGAAACTTGTTGCTGGGTGATTTGGTGACACATACCTGAAAAAAGATGTAGCGGAAAAGAGACGCGCACGGGAGGGAGACACGACAAGGACGAACGCTACTAACAACTGGCTTTATTTTCCGTAACAGAAGTCAATGTATACGTGTAAAAATCGCATGCGCTCATGACACTAGGGCGGCTCTGGGCTTCTTGACAGAAAAAGAAAACAGAAAAAAGGGAAAAAATTGATTACATATCTACAATCGAAGAAAGAACGAGTACCAAGATGTATCATCTGCGAAAAAGGGGAAGGGAGAGAGGGTTGGGGGGGGGGGGGCAAAAAGGCGATGAAGATGAACCTACAGAAAAAAATAGAGAGAAAAACAGGCACCCACGAAAGAGACGGTGTGATTCTTACAGAAACCTTTCCAGAAAAGCGCGCTCGGAGGCGAAAAAACTTATCGACGCGTCGCTGATGCAATTTTTGTTAGTGTAGAAAGCCTCCAGCAAAACTCTGGCTTTTGTACTTGCGCTCCTGCCCAGAATCTTTGCTTCTTTAAAGCGGGGCTCGCACCCGCACGTCAGAACATGCGAAACCAACTTCGCGAGCTTATCTTCTAGGATTAAGTTTTGAGCATGCTTCCTTAAACTGTCGTTGAGACAGCGCCCCGTCTGCCCTATATAGCATTTTCCACGGGACAGCGGAATGATGTAGACCACTCCCAAGGCACATTTGGCGAGGGCTTCTTGATGTTGCCTCTTGCAACCGCGCTCAACTTCCCCGCAGATACGGGGGCATATTTTGGCTAACGTATTTGGCGCCGCTAAAATAAGAGGCACATTGTGCCTACTGGCCACTTTCTTGGGGTTATGAGAAAACTTCTGAATGTAAGACATCAACTAGGGATTAGCCCTCACGCGTTCAGTTCCAGCCATCCTTCGTCAGGGCCCGAGCTTCTTGAGGAGGGTTTCAGCGACTGCCGTTAGGACCGAACAAGGGAAGCCTGCAGCCAATAGCCTGCGAATCTGATTATGGAAGCTACCCTGCATATCGTGCCAACACGACTTACGAAGCGCAGATTCTAAGCAGTGCGAAGCAATGGCTCTTTTTATAGTCTTAGAATGGGAGGAATCGTAGGGCAGGAGTGCTTTCTTGACACGTGGGAAATACGCCCAGGAGGTGTGTCCCTTCGTTAACCTAAGCTTCAGGTCTAAAAAGCGTATCTCGCCATTCTCCTGGAGTTCGTGGGTAAAAGACAGTCCTTTGCCATAGTCATTAAACAACTAAGATTTGCCGAACTGAAAGTTCGTAAGCAGACTCATTACAACTTTTTAAAAAAGTTGTTGTACACGTATATATTGACATCTGTTATGGAAAATAAAGCCAGTTGTTAGTAGCGTTCGTCGTCGCCGCCGCCGCTGCCGCTGCTGCTGCTGCTGCTGCTGATGATGATGATGATGATGATGATGATGAAGACCACAGTTCAGCAGTGCCGGCGCAGGCCTCCGCTTCGGCCACTTCGTTGTCCTTGAAAAAACACGCATTTGAGCACATTCGACACAATTGAAGCTCGACTTCAGGGCGCTAAGAACAATTGAAACCCACAATATTTGCATACCGCACCACTATCCCAAAGCACACTATGCTAAAAGCCAATAAAATTTTTCACTTTTGTTTGTTACAGTACATCCATCAGTAGAAATTGCATGTAGAAATTTCCGATAAACTCCCAGCAGGATATGACCTTCGAATCCACAGAAAGTTTTTTCCCTAAGTTCGAACAAAATATGGCAAACATAATTTTCCAAGCTCATTCGGTTCTCTGTATGCTCAATCAGGACGTTGATTTTCTGTCAGCAATGTTACATTTACAGGAAACATTTAACAATACCTAATTAGCAATTATATCGAATTTTGTTCACTATAAATCTTCCTTCAAATGACTTCGCTCGTGAGTGACAGTTGGGCACCGATCACCCATGTCGGCAGTTTATTATTGCAGGCATGCAATTGATCATGATTGTATATATATTTGTGATTATATTGGTAATTTGACTATCGATGTACCGTCGTGTTCGGCAGCTCTTGCGCGTGTATAGCATTTCTACACATGTACGTACTAATTGTGCTGTGATCGTATGTTTTGCTACTATCTTTCACTCGTCTTGTCTGCGAAACTGTTAGGGTGCCGAGGCCTCGTCAGATTTTCAGCCTTTTCTCTCGGCTGCCGCTTTCTGTAGAAAGAAAATAAAGAAAAGAGAGACTTCAAAAGCGCGTCGCCGCTCCTCAGTTAGATTGAGATTGTATTTTTTTCCTCTTAATGAGTGGCGTGTTTGCAAAATCTCCTCTCTCTCCTCCACTTGAGCCACAAGCAACTCGAACCTTTCTCCAGACTCAAGGGAGTTTCGCTTTCGTTAACCTCCGACTGATATATATTTCGGTCGGGGTTCATGAAGGCATATCTGGTCTCCATATCAGAGCTGGCCTCAGGCTATCATGCACAAAGAGGAAGCCTAGCTGCCGTTCTCCTTCACCGGAGCCGTCGGTGCGCTGCTCTCTGCTGTAGCTGCGCTGTGCTCCTGCGACGACAGTTGCTTTCCGCTGCTGTCCTTCTTGATTTAACCGTTCACTGGAGTAGCTGCACTGTGCTGCTGCGACTATGAGCTGCCGTTTTTTAACACTGCTGTCCTCCTCGATCTCACCGCTCTCTGCTGTAGGTGCGATGCAGGACTACCGTTCCTTTCCACTGATGTGCTCCTTGATCTGACCCCTCTGTGGTATACCTGTTCTGGGCTGCTTCAACGGCAGACTGCCGTTGCTTTCCTGTGCTGTCATCGTTGATCAGCCACTGCCTGCTGTAGCTGCGGTGTGGCCCTGCGACGATGACCTCCCGCTGCTTTCCCAGCTGTCCGCCTTGATCTGCCGCTCTGTGGCGTATGTGCGCTGTGCTGCTACGACGATAGACTCCCGTTGCTTTTCACAGCTGTCCGCCTTTATCTGCTGCTATCCGGTGTAGCTGCGCACTGCTGCTGCGATGATGGACTGCCGTTGCTCTCCGCCGCTGTCCTCCTTGATCTCACCGCTTAGTGGTGTACCGGTTCTGTGATGCTGCGATGATGGACTGCCGTTGCTTTCCGCTCCTCTCCTCCTTGATCCCACCGTTCTGTGGTGAACCTGTGCTGCGCTGCTGCGACGATGGACTGCCGTTGCTTTGCCTTGCTGTCATCGTTGATCAGCCACTGTCTGGTGTAGCTCCGCTATGATTCTGCTGCCACGGTGGACTCTCATTGCTTTTTGCCGCCGACCTCCTCGATCTCACCGCTCTGAGGTGTTGCTCCGCTGTGCTGCTGCGACGATGGACTGCCGTTGTTCTCCGCTGCTGTCCTCCTTGATCTGCCCCTCTCCGGTGCAGCAGCGCTTTGCTGCCGCGTCGATGGACTGACGTTGTTTCTGCTGCTGTCATATTCGATCAGCCGCTCTCTTGTGTAGCTCTGCCTTCGTGCTGCGACGATGGACTGCAGCTGCTTTCCGCTGCTGTCCTCGTCGATCTCACCGCTCTCATTAGTTGCTTCGCGGTGCTCCTGCGATGATGGACTGCCGTCCTTTTCTACTGCTGTCATCCTTGATCTACCGCTATCTGGGTAGCTACGGTGTGCTGCTGTGATGGACTACCATTGTTTTTCCGCCGCTGTCCTCTTGATCTGCAGCTCTGTGATGTAGCTGCGCTGTGCTGCTGCGATGAGGGACTGGCGTTACTTACAACTGCTGTCCTCCTTCATCTCACCGCTTTGTGCTATACACGTGTGTGCTGCTGCAGCGATGGACTGCAGCTACTTCCCACTGCTGTCATTGTTGATCAGCCGCTGTCTGGTGTAGCTGCGCTGTGGTGCTGGGATGATGACTGCCGTTGGCTTCCGCTGCTATCCTCCCTGGCCGGACTGCTCTCTTGTGCAGCTGCGCTGTGCTGCTGCGACGATGGACTTCTGTTGCCTTCCTCTCCTGCCCTCTTTAATCTTCCGCTCTCTGGCGTAGCTGCACTGTGCTGCTCTGATGATGGACTGCCGTTGATTTCCGTTGCTGTCCTCCTTAATCTGCCGCTAGGAACTGTATCTGCGGTGTGCTGCTGTGGCGATCGACTGCCGTTGTTGCCTGCTGCTGTCATCATTGATCAGCGGCTGTCTTGTGTATCCCTGCAGTGCTGCTGGGTTGATGACTGCCGTTGGTTTCCGCTGCTAACTTCTTTGGCCTGACTGCTCCATGGTGCAGCTGCGCTGTGCTGCTTAGACGATGGACTTCTGTTGCTTTCTGCTGCTGTCATGGTTATTCAGCCGCCGTTTGGTATAGCTGTGCTGTGCTGCGATGATGACTGCCGTTGCTTTCGGCTGCCATCCTCCTTGGTCTGCGCTCTAACGTGTAGCTGCATTGTGGTGATGCGACGATGGACTGCTGTTGCTTTCGGTTGCTGTCTTCCTCGATCTGTCGCTCTTTGGTGTAGCTGCGCTGTGCTGCTGTGTAGATGGACTGCCGTTGCTTTCCACTGCTGTCGTCCGCTTCCTGTGTAGTTGCGCTGTGCTGCTGAGACGTTGGACTGCCGCTGCTTTCCACTGCTGTCCACCTTGAGCTGCAGGTCTCTGGTTTAGCTGCACTGTGCTGCTGCGACGATGGACTGCTGTTGCTTTGGTCTGCTGTCCTCCTCGGCCTGCGGCTCTCTGCTGTAGCTTCGCTGTGCTGCTGCGAAGATGGACTGCCGTTAGTTTCGGCTCCTGTCCTCCTCGATCTGCCACTCCTGTGTGTAGCTGCGCTGTGCTGCTGCGTCGGTGGAAAGCCGTTGCTTTCCGCTGCTGTCCTTCTTGATCTCACCGCCCTCTGGTGTAGCTGCACTGTGCTGCTGCATTGATGGGCTGCTGCTGCTTTCGACTGCTGTCTTTGATCTGCCACACTGTGGCGTACCACTGTGCTGCTGCCACGATGGACTGCAGTTGCTTTGCGCTGCTGTCCTTGATTTGCCGCTCTCTGACGTCGCAGCAGTGCGCTGCTGCGACGATGAACTCCCATTGCTTTCCGCAGCTGTCCTCCTTCTTGATCTACCGCTGTTTGGTGTAGCAGCGCAGTGCTGCTGCGACGATGGACTGCCGGTGAATTCCGCCGCTTTCCTCCTTAACCTCACCGCTCTGTGGTGTAGCTGTACTGTGCAGCTACGACGATTGACTTGCCGTTCTTTCCGCTGCTGTCCTCCTTGATATGCCACTCTCTGGTGTAGCTGCGCTGTGCTGCTGCGAAGACGGATTGCCGTTTCATCAACTGTCATCGTTGGTCAGCCGCTGTCTGGTGTAGCTGAGGTGTGCTGCTGCAGCGATGACTACCGTTGCTTTCCGCTGGTGTCCTCCTTGATCCTACTGCTCTGTGGTGAACCTGTGCTGCGCTGCTGCGACGATGGACAGCCATTGATTTGCGTTGCTGTCAGCGTTGATCAGCCGCTGTCTGGTGTAGTGCGCTGTGCAGCTGCTGCCATGATGAACTGCCATTGCTTTCCGCAGCTGTCCTCCTTCTTGATCTGCCGCTGTTTGGTGTAGCAGCGCAGTGCTGATGCGACGATGGACTGCCGGTGAATTCTGCCGCTTTCCTCCTTTCCCCTGTTGCTTTCCGCTGACGTCCTCCTCCATCTCAGAGCTCTGCGGTGTAGCTACGCTGTGCTGCTGCGACTATGAACTGCCGTTGTTTCCGCTCCTGTCTTCAGCTCTCCTGTGTAGCTGCACAGCGGAGCTGCGATGATTTACTGCCATTGCTTTGCGCTGCTGTCGTTCCCGATCTCCCAGCTCTCTGGTGTAGCTGCACTGTGCTGCTGAGACGTTGGACTGCCGCTGTTTTCCATTGCTCTCCCGCTTCATCTGCCAGTCTCTGGTGTGGCTGCACTGTGCTACTGCGACGATGGACTGCCGTTGCTATCGGCTGCGGTCCTCCTCGACCTGCCGCTCTCTGCTGTAGCTGCGCTGTGCTGCTGCATCAGTGGACCGCCGTTGCTTTCGGCAGCGGTCCGCGTCGACCTGCCGCTGTCTGCTGCAGTTGCGCTGTGCTGCTGCATCAAAGGACTGCCGTTGCTTTCCGCTGCTGTCCTCGTTCTTACCGCTGTCTGCTTTAGGTATACTATGCTGCTGCGAGAACAAAAATAATAATTTTATTTGCTCTTTCCAGTACAAATGCGGGGCTGCCAGAGCCTCAGAAGGCTTGAGTGGTAGCGGCCGGCAGCAGACAGCATATAAGTCATGCACCGAGCATACAAGTTGCAAAAGAAAAGAAAGAAAGAGAAGGATGAGAGAACAAAAATGGATTCGAAAAGGGCGGACGCTAAATACACACAAACGGAGAGAAAACAAAAACATGTAAAAACATAGCATCAAATCAGAGTACTGGAACTAACAGCGTAATTTATAAAGACAAGCTTTCACTATCTTTTTGGAATTAGCAGGGAATATTTCTTTGCGTAAAAGGTTAAGAACAGAAGGAGTATATTGCTTGGGACATAATGTTTTCGAAGACGCTTGCCATAACGGGTTCGCACTCTAGGCTCGAGAAAGCGATCACGAGTACGCAGATTTTTAACAGGAACATATGGTGTACTACTCGATTGTCCGGATCAGTTTAAAAACTACTTTTTCAGAAAAAAAACGAGAAAAGTCAGGGATATGTAAAAGTTTAAAAACGCTACTATCTTCATTTCGTGCCCTACCATATAATAATGATTTAAGGGTAGATTTCTGTATGCTGTTGACCTTCTTTCGCCAAAAGGCAGAGCAGAAATAAAGCACCAAATACCATAGCGCAACACAGTGTAGGCTACGGCGTACACTACTTGCTTGCGTACATGTACAGGGCAAAGGGTCTTAACGGAGTGCAGCAAACATGCAACTTTCCGTAGCTGCGAACAGACAAATGACATATGGGTATTTTAAGACATCGATAACAGAAAACTGGGCGAGTTGGAATGTATTCATCTTTAAGCAGCGCGAAACACTGGACAAGAGGAAGAAACATGAGACGACACGACATGTCGGAATCGAAGAATACCCCTAAATATTTGATCTTTGACACTGGCATGATTGATGGGTATTTGCAAAGAGCACAATTTGGTCTGTGCAAGCGAACTGACACTTCATTAGGAATTCCCTTTAGATAATTGTGATAAAATGCTAATTGTGTTTTTATTGTTAACATTAATTAAGTTATTGCTGAACCATTCTATAACCAATCTGCTGTCGTGTTGGATGAGAGATAATGCTGTCTTATAGTCATTATGTCTAGCAACTAAGACCCTATTATCAGCGTATTAAAAAACATGGCAGTTTGCAGACAGACCTCAAGTCATTGACATATAAATTAAACAAGATAGGTGTAAGCATAGATCCTTTAGGAACACCGGATTTAATCTGCAGCAGGCCACTTCTATATGTTTACCTAATACAACGAGCTGTGATCGATTGGATAGATAGTTAACAACACAACGTAATTAACACAACACAACACAACGTAATTAACAGAGTCAAACGCCTTGGACACATCCAAAAATAAAGCACAAGCAGATACATTTTCTTCAATACAGCTGTTTAGAAGATTAAAAGAAGATCACAATGGACTGCCGTTGCTTTCGGCTCCTGTCATCCTTCATCAGCTGCTCTCGGGTGCAGTTGCACGAAGAACTGCCGCTGCTGCCCACCTGGATCTCACCGCTCTCTGTTGTTGCTATGCTGTGCTCCTACGATGAAGTACTGCCGTTTCTTTCCGCTACTGTCCCCCTTGATCTCATCCCTCTGTGGTGTACCTGTGCTGTGCTGCTGTGACGATGGACTCTCGTTACTTGCGGCTGCTGTCCTCTTGATCTGCCGCTGTTTCTTGTAGCTGCGCTGTTCTGCTGCGATGCAGGACTGCCGTTCCTTTCCACTGCTGTGCTCCTTGATCTGACCGCTCTGTGGTATACCTGTTCTGTGCTGCTGCAACGATGGCCTGCCATTGCTTTCCTCTGCTGTCATGATTGATCAGCTGCTGCCTGGTGTAGCTGCGCTGTGCCGCTGCGATGGTGACTGCCATTGCTTTCCGCTATCTTCCTTGTCCTGACTGCTCTCTAATGCAGGTGCGCTGTGCTGCAGCGACGATGGACTGCTGTTGCTTTTCGCTGCTGCCCTATTTAATCTGCCGCTCTCCGCAGTAGCTGCACTGTGCTGCTCTGACGATGGACGGCCGTTGCTTGCGCTGCTGTCCTCCTGCATCTGCCGCTCTGAGGTGTACCTGCGCTGTGCTGCTGCGACGATGACTGCCGTCGCTTTCCGCGGCTGTCCTGCATGATCCCACCGCTCTCTGGTGCACCTGTGCTGTGCTCCGGTGACGATGGACTGCCGTTGCTTTCCGTTGCTGTCATCGTTGATCAGCCGCTGTCGGGAGCTGCTGCCGCAGTGCTGCTGCTGCCACGATGGACTGCCGTTGGTTTCCGCCGCAGTCCTCCTCGATCTCACTGCTCTGCAGTGTAGCTCCGTTGTGCTGCTGCGACGATGGACTGTCGTTGTTCTCCGCCGCTGTCCTCCTTGGTCTGCCGCTCTCTTCTGCAGCTGCGCTGTGCGGCAGCGACGATGGACTGCCGTTGCTTTCTGCTGCGGTCCTTCTCGACCTGCCGCTCTCTGGTGTAGCAGCGGTGTGCTGTTGAGTCGATGGACTGCCGTTGTATCTGCTGCTGTCATCCTTGACCAGCCGCTCTCTTATCTCGCTGTACTTTCGTGCTGCGAAGATAGACTGCAGCTGCTTTCCGCTGCGGCCTTGTCGATCTCACCACTCTCATTGGTTGCTTCGCGGTGCTCCTGTGATCCTGTGATGACAGACTGCCGTTGCTTTGTAGTTCTGTGCTCCTTGATTTGCCGCTATCTGGGCAGCTGAGCTGTGCTGCTGTGAAGACGGACTGTCATTGCTTTCCGCTGCTGTCATCTTGATCTGCCGCTCTGTGGTGTAGGTGCGCTGTGCTGCTGCGATGGCAGACTGCCGTTCATTTTAACTGCTGTGCTCGTTGATCTCACTGCTCTGTGCTACTATACCTGTGCTGTGCTGCTGCAACGATGGACTGCCGTTACTTTCCGGTGTTGTCATTGTTGATCAGCCACTGTCTGGTGTAGCTGCGCACTGCTGTTGGGATGATGACTGCCAATGGTTTCTGCTGCTAAATTCCTTGACCTGACTGCTCTCTGGTGCAGCTGCGCTGTGCTGCTGGGATGATGGACTTCTGCTGCTTTCCGCTCCTGCCCTCTTTAATCCGCCGCTCTCCGGCGTAGCTGCGCTGGGCTGCTCTGACGATGGACTGCCGTTGCTATCTGCTGCTGTCATCGTTGTTCAGCCGCCGTTTGGTATAGCTGTGCTGTGCTGCGATGATGACTGCCGTTGCTTTCCGCTGCTGTCCTCCTTGGTCAGCGCTCTAACGTGTAGCTGCGTTGTGGTGATGCGACGATGGACTGCTGTTGCTTTCGGTTGCTGTCTTCCTCGATCTGTCGCTCTCTGGTGTAGCTGCGCTGTGCTGCTCTGACGATGGACTGCCGTTGCTTTCTGCTGCTGTCCTCCTTGATCTGCCGCTCTTAGGTGTATCTGCGCTGTGCTGCTCCGACGATCGACTGCTGTTGCTTTGCACTGCTGTCGTTCTCAATCTCACAGCTCTGTGGTGTAGCTCCGGTGTGCTGCTGAGACGTTTGACGGCCGCTGCTTTCCACTGCTGTCCACCTGGAGCTGCCGGTCTCTGGTGTAATTGCACATCGGTGCTGCGTCGATGGACTGCCATCACTTTGTGCTGCTCTCATCCTCGATCTCACCCCTCTCTGCTGTAGTATCTCTGTGCTGCTGTGACGTTGGACTGCCGTTGATTTCCACTGCTGTCCACATTGCTCTGATGCTCTGTGGTGTAGCTGTACTCTGCTGCTGCAATGATGTAATGCCATTAGATTCGGCTGCTGTTCTCTTCGATCTGCCGCTTTGCGGTGTAGCTGTGCTGATCTGCTGCGTCGATGGACTACCGTCGCTCTCCACTGCTGTCCTCGATCTCACTGAATACATGTGGTTGTATGTACGACTTTATGCACAATTTGCGAAGTGGAGGCAATTGGCTAAGCTATTAACGCCAGTGGGGCCTCCTCTGGTAATCCGCTACAACAGCGGTGTGGTGGGCTTCTGCGGCAGTCCACACATTTAAAATTTCATGAAAAGTTCGCTTTCTCTGTGAATGGGGGAGGGCTCTAGTGATTCCTTTCTGGATGGTTTAAAGGAGCCCAAAAAGAAAAAAACTGAATAAGTGGTTTTAAATCGAAACCTTTACTTGTCTAGCGGGAGCGAGCATGCTGGGCACCGAGAAACCAGCCTTGCAACAGCCGGAGAGTATCATCACAAGCACGTGACATGGCACAGCTACGCCGCGAATCGGAGTGGCTGCACCGCCAAATGGCCGAGCCTCCGCCGTGCGTCCAACCATGTGATTTGAAACGTCATGGGCCACGTGTCACGCCACAGCTGCGCGGGCGGAGACAATGAAAAGCGCGGAGCCGGCGGCGGCTCGCTAGTGTTTAGCCATGGATACCCAGCCATCGGTTACGAGTGTGTATCGGCGGCGCCGGCCAGAGTGTGATGATCCCAAAGATATTCCTTGCCATGCACGGTATATGGAAGAAGTTAGGGAAGGCCTGA
The DNA here is from genome assembly GCA_030143305.2 of Amblyomma americanum. Lineage (NCBI taxonomy): Eukaryota > Metazoa > Arthropoda > Arachnida > Ixodida > Ixodidae > Amblyomma > Amblyomma americanum. The sequence continues at coordinate 74,025 of JARKHS020009582.1, read as the reverse complement.
CCCAGTAAAACCATACCCAAACCAAGCTCTTGCTTTCCACAGCCTGGTATAGCGGAGCAAAACCAAAACATGAACCGCTCAGTAAGGGAAGGGAGTAAGGTGGGAGTGAAAGAAGAGACAGAGTGAGGTGCCGTAGTGAAGAGCTCCGGAATAATTTAGAATACCTGGGGATCTTAACCTGCACTGACATCACACAGTGCACAAGCGCCTTTGCGTTTCGCATCCATTGAAACGCGGCCGCCGCGGCCGGGCTCTGAGCCGGGAACTCCGGCTCAGTAGCCGTGCGCCCTAACCACTGAGCCACTACGCAAACTTAGAAATACGTAAAGAGTGCTCCTCAGAAGCACTGCCTACGTTTTTCTTTAAAGCGAAAGCTCTACTGCTCCCCTCCGCCGCTTCTTCGCCGTGAGCACGAGTTTGACCGTGAACCGAGGAGAAACCACATGACAGCTATGACGTCACTCAGCCACCGACGCCAAAGTTTAGAGAAGGAGTAAGAACAGCACAGATGGAGAGGCTGAGTGGCACCGAAGCAGGCAGGACCATCGTAAGGATGGTAGGCCTAGCACCGGTCGGAGGAAACAAGAAAGTGAGCGTGGAGTAAGTGGAAGATGAAAATAAATTACAGTAAGACGATGTAAATAATGATAACGAATAAGAATAAAAATATACTCTCGTTCGATTACGAGATGGATGGTAAGGCCATAAACCATGTGAATAACTTTAAATACCTCGGAATTACCATATTGAATGACCTGAACAGCACATAAAAAAATGCTCCTCAGCTGACAAAAAGCTCTGGAGGCGAAAGTTAAAATTCGCTTCTAAACAAACTAAATTAGCCGCATATTCAACGCTTATTCGTCCCGCATTAGAGTACGCGAGCGTCGTATGGGACCCTTTTAGGAAAAATATGATAGATAAAATTGAAAAAATTCAAAGAGCAGCAAGGTTCATCTTGTCGAAATATCGTTCAGCCGACTCCGCAACTGAGATGCTCAGGAAACTGAAACTTCCTCCACTTTCCCAACGTAGAAAGATAGCTAGATTAAGATTTCTCTTTCCGCTCGGAGGGGTGTCCGAAGCCGTCTAGCAGACATTAGGAACCGACAACAGAAGTGCTACAACAAGTCGGCCAGACATATCCCGGATCCAGAGACAGGGTCAACACTGTCCGTCTATGATACTGTGCAGAAAACCTGGGCCCCAGCAGTGGCTGTAGGTACTGCAAACACGCCGCGATTCTTCATAATGGATGCTGGCAGCGGACATTTGCGTCACACAAGAGAACATTTAAGAACTACGAAAGTAGAAATACAGGACCCTCCTTCAGAAACGGAACCGCCAGGCGATACTTCGATTCAGCCGGTAATGCCTGAAGACGGCCTTCGTAGAAGCACTCGACAACGTAGGGAGCCATAACGGTTTGCTTGGCCGGAACGCCGAACATAACCTTCTTTTTTTTCGGTCAAGAGATGTAGCAGTGTGCACCGTCAGTTACACGCGCGCACAAGACGATCACTGCGCATGTTTAGAAGAACTTTTTGTTGGGCTAGATGATGCATACTGCAACAAAAGAACTGTAGCGCAACCAAGAAAAACACAAGACCGAGGCACACGGGACTACCGCTAAATTTCATCTAACTTTATTCACTGGCAGCGCAGCAAATATAAGAAAAAAACCCGATCACGTGCAGATACCAGGTCCCACACACCACTATCAAGAGAACTGTTCAAGATATGCCATCTCGGACTTGTATAGATTCACAGACCTATCACTAATACAATATACGCCTCTCTTCCTTATATGAAATGCCTCCAGTAGTTCCCTTGCCCTACTATCTTTGCTTTTGACCGAAATATTTATCTCATGAAACCGTGGTTGACACTTTTTTTTTGCAGGACTGGCATTTATCCTGCGACAAATGTTCTGCCGCTCGAGGGCAGTCAGAACACTCAGTGCAGTGCTGAGGAAGATGCGCACCACTTAGGTCTTTCAGTGAGCGCGCGTGCTCACCTGCCCTTTCATTTATGCACCGCCCTGTTTGGCCCACATAGACATTCCCACATGACAGCGGTATCTGATATACCACCACGATGCAGCAATCCGTAAACTTCTTTGCATGTCTGACGCGGCAACCACTCTTGTCTTTGCTCGCAATTCGCGTGCAGAGCTGTGCCATCTTGCGTGGGGATGAGAAGGCAACCGGCACGCCATGTTTGTTAGCCACTTTTTTCAAATGGTGGGCTCCCTTTTGCACATATGGCACGACCTCCGGTTTGACAGCCTTATCTCTGCTGATACATGGCTGATGCCTCCTCGGCCCGCTCGTGCGGACCGAGGTGCTGCGAAATCCTCACTGGGATTCATGGAACTGTTCACAAAACGCCCGCTATGAGCGACCTCGTCCATGCGTTACCTGCCGTGGCCACCTAACGCTTGGCTGGTTCCTTCGAGTACATATGCTCAGTCTTGAAGAAGGAGCTCTCCTCACGGCGCCTTTGCGGTGGCACAGTTCATGACCTGTGAAATGTCGTGAAAGAAGCCCCTAGCGGACGTCCGGAGCTAGTGGCGGCGCTCTATACCTCGATGCCCTCTCCGCCCTGACGTCATATAAAAAAGACAAAAAAAACAATCAAAATTTTTTAAACAGCCTACAAATTAAAAAAAAAGAATTTAATACTGGCACGAAGCTGAATTCCAAGGGCTAAGCATTTATTCGCTTGAATTCACTCTGAGTATAGCGGAAAGTCACCCAAAATCTGGTACTACTACTGACGTGGCACGCAAAAGAGGAAGGCCACACTCTTTTACCCTACGGCCTCTCAGAACCAAAATTGCACACGCCTACCAGCCAGTGCACGACGTAAGATACGACCGAGTTGAGCATAGACAACTAAAGTCTGAAGAGCAACAGCGATGCAAGGTGGAAGAATGCAAATAGAGTCCAAAAGGAAATGTTGCAAGTGCAATGTCTACCTCGGCATAACATGTGAGAAGAAATGTTTCAAGGCTTTTCACACGCATTAATCACAGTTTTAAGCTGAAGCAAGCATCGCTTTAGTTTATCTGCACCAAGGAAGCTTTAAAAATAAAACCAAACCCAAAAATCGTTTTATTGCTTTTTACAGCAAGTGAGGCCTGGTTCTTTCCCCGTTGTCTTCTTGCAGGGTTTCATGGAAACTTGAGAGAGATCAACGACAAATGATTTTCAAACAGGAAGATGTACACAGCATTAACAAGTACTTACGATGGATAACTTTCTGGCTGCCCCACGGATCCTCTCCGCGGCTACACGAGCGTGGAGTCCGCCCACCTAGCTCCAGACCAATGCCTTCCGAGGGGCCGTGCTGCGGCAAATCGTAAACTATCCCCATCGCTCTTCGTGCTAAAGAAAGTAAAAAAGACATCACAGCGGCCCCCGACATGAGTTTGGTGCTTTCTAATTAGTCAAAAGTGGCGTCAGGGATTCTCGCTCTCCTTACATTTACTCAAGGATTGAGCAACATAGCGTAGCACACGTGCAACGTGTAATCGAACCTTACTCCTCCCCTCCTAAACTCGCTTAACATTTCAAAGATTAACTGAGCTGAAGACACAAAAAGTTAGGAAAGTATGCCCCAGACGCCGCGCACGTGCATGTCACGAACATGCAAAAGTAGAAACCACGCAAGAACACAGCGCTTCCTAATGTCTGGCGAACAGTCTATCTCTGAAATTCACTTCATAGTAAGGCACTGTCGTGCCTAGAGTCCCAAGTTCACACCCGTCCGAGCGGAAACTATGGTGTTAGAGCCTGGTTTTCCTCCCAGAAGGAATTTGAGAGGCGGCACAGCCCGTCCACGTTAGCGTAGCGTTGAAGCGCCAACGCCCAGCGCGTCAATTTCGCCCCCCACGGTGCGGTGGCTGTAAAGTGCAAGAGCGGGATGTGGTCAGTGACTGCGGCTGCCTAGTCTTCAAAAACTCGTGTCTCAAATTTCTTCAGGCCCCAGATTACCCCGAATGCCTCCCTTGCAAGAGTAGGCAGGACGAACGATGTCTACTCTTCGGCCTCATAGCTCTACAGCGCGCTTGTTGTAATGCGACGCGCATTTCTGTTGCCGCCGGGTCGAAGTTAGCTGGCCATATTCAGCAGCGAGCTCCAGCTTTGTTTTGAGCGGCCTAAGGTAGTCAGCCGGAGCGTCTGCCAATTTGGCGGGGTTCTCGATATCGCCAGCCCTGCTTCGGCTGAGTATCCCGAGAGGATCGATTGGATCTCTGCCGTAGAGCATCGAAAATGGAGACACAGCTGTGGCGTCTTGCGGCACCTCTCGGAACGCCGATAGAAGAAATGGAGATCTGTCCTGGTCTCTAGCTTCAGTTTCTATTGTATGGAACAACATAACCTTGAAAACCAGGTTCCACCTCTCGACTGCTTACTTACTTTCAGGGTGGTTAGCGGAAGAGAAACGCTGCGCACAACCATGTCTCGCGAGATACTCTCCAGCCAGTGAGGCCGTGAAATTTGTGCTGCAGTGCGAGCAAGGAACCTCGGAACGCCTGTTCTACTGAATATAGTCAGCAAAGCGTCGCACGTTGTTTTCGCCGACAAATACTTCAGACAAACGACCTCAGGACATCTTGCGCATACATCAATTATGCACAGAGCATATCGGTGCCCTCTGGCTGACAGCTGGTTGATGGGGCCAATTACATCGACATTCACCTTTTGGAACAGGACTTTTCGCCGCGTGAGCAGCACTATTGGTATCATATCTGCCTCACGCTTTACTACCCGGACTTGACAGGCGTGACACCGGTCACAGTAGTCGCGTATGTGTGCTTTCATTCCCGGCCAATAGAAACTGTATTTGATGCGGGCTTTAGTTTTAATAACCAAAACGCCCATCCTACAGGGATTCGTGCGCAAGACTCAAGACGGCGCTGCGCTGCGCCTTTGGCAGCACCAACTACTGTACCCTGTCGCCGAGTACTGCACCTGTGTGGTAGAGGAAGCCGTCTACTATGGTCAAGCCTGCTTTGCCCTTCTTGACGCTTTGTCATGCATCCTGTAGCGCTTCATCGTTTTGCTCCTCAACAAAATTTTTTCTTGTTATTGTTCTCAGTTATTGTAGTTTCGTGAGTCGGACTTTTCACTTTCTCTGAACCTCGTGAGGTGAGTATATCAGGCGATGTAGTGTCGACGTCGCGCACATCGTCTATCGATTCCACATCGTCAGCCTCGTTGCAAGCCCGACCGTTCTGGGCCCCACTGCCCGTACACCAAGCAATTCTTTACACGGCTCTTTATACTGCTCCCACGTGTCAGCGGATATTAGGCATTCAGTACACGAAAACTTATCTGCAAGCGCACGCAGTATGGCATGTCACCGTCAACCTCCAGAATAAACGATGGCTCTCGGAGGAGAGACAAAGGTACCAGCGCCAGATTGGCAGCTACTTACTTCCTCAACGAATGCTGAGAAGAGATTGATACTCCAGTGCGGAGTGAGGCAGTCGCTTTGATGTTCTCACTGAGTGCCGTTATCTGCGCTCCGATGTCCATGAAAAGGGTACCCACAAGAAAAGGGTACACTGTACACCATCCCTGTAGCGCATTTGACATAAGAAATGCCATGTTTCTTTTTGCAGCCACCCTTACAAACGCCAGAAATGCGTCGGCAAAGCTTTGAAAGCTTGTTGGGGGCGGAGAAGACTAAGGGCACCTGGTGCATGCCGGCAACCTTCTTGAGGATGGTGTGGCACTCGGTGAACATATGGAACAACCACCGGCTTAGATGTCGAGAAATCGGGGCATCTTTTTTGAGCGCCTTTTTGTTTTTGCAGGAGGGTTTCAGCGACAACAGAAATAACCGGACCAGGGAAGCCTACCGCCAAGAGGCGGGAAACCTGACTATTGGCACTCTCCTGCATGCTATGAGGGCACGACTTAAGAAGGGCAGACTCCAGGCAGAATGACGCAATAGCTCTTTTCACAACTTTCGAGTGCGAAGAGTCTATCTCAACAACTTTTTGTTGGCAAGCGTGGAGTAGATCCAACACACGTGGCTACCACAGAAACTAAGCTTTAAGTCCAGGAACCTTCACTGTTGATTATCAGGCAAATCATTTGTAAAAACCAACCCTCGCCCTAACTGATTAAAAACAGTTAAAATCTGTGACACAACCGGGTCTTGGAATTTAAAGGTTCCAGCCCTTAAAAAGAATAAAAAATCATCCACATATCTAAAAGCTTTTAAAACCGGACCATCACGTAAGGTAATTTCCATTGAGCGGTCGATAAAAGCTAAAAAAATATCACATAAAATTGGCGCTACACAAGAACCAACGCATATACCTTTGCGCTGCAGATAAAACTGGTTTTCATGTAAGATAAAGGTAACATTCAAGTAATACTCTAAAAGCTTTAAAAAAATCATCAGTTGAAATGCCGGCATTGTTCTGGAACGTCACCGCCCCCGAGTTTTTGATACACTCTCTAATAGAGGCCAACAACTCAGCATGTGGTATCGAAAAAAAACAAATCTTCATTGTCGATAGAAAAGGCAGAACATATCTGATCGCTGTTTTTCAAAAAATCGGCAACATCAGCTAACTTTTTTACCCAGAAGGGATCATTAATAGACAGAGGTTTAAGCTTGGAAAGAAGAAATCGACTGACATGGTGTTGCCATGAACCCTTCTCACTTACAATAGTCCTAAATGGCATATCTGGTTTATGCGTTTTACCCGAAAAAAAAGACCAACAAGGAATTCTTTGAAGTGTTATCAATAGCATTCGCTAAAGGCGTCAGCTGCAAGCTCTTGCAAAAGTCAACAAGTTTCGTTTTCACTCTTCCTTTGGTTCGTTTGACAGGCAAAACGTTTTTGCCTACCGCCTCAAGTGCTTTTTTTCTTAAAGAGGCCATTAGGTAAAAGAACAAATTTGCCATCTTTATCGGATTGCAGTAAGCACAAATCGTGGCTTTTGAAATGGTGCACAACATAATTAATGGTGCACAACAGAATGTTGTGCGCCATTTCAAAAGCCACGATTTGTGCTTACTGCAATCCGATAAAGATAGGAAATTTGTTGTTTTACCTAATGGCCTCTTTAAGGAAAAAGCACTTGAGGCGGTAGGCAAAAATGTTTTGACGAAGAGTGAAAACGAAATTTGTTGACCTTTGCTAGAGCTTGCAGCGTACGCCTTTAGCGAATGCTATTGATAACAGTTCAAAGAATTCCTTGTCGGTCTCTTTTTCGGCTAGAACGCATAAACCAGAAATGCCGTTTAGGACTATTGTAGGCGGAAGGGTTCGTGGCAACACCATGTCAGTCGATTTCTTCTTTCCAAGCTTAAACCTCTGTCTATTAATGATCCCTTCTGGGTAAAAAAGTCAGCTGATGTTGCCGATTTTTTGAAAAACAGCGATCAGATATGTTCTGCCTTTTCTATCGACATTGAAGATTTGTTTTATTCGATACCACATGCTGAGTTGTTGGCCTCTGTTATAGAGTGTATCGAAAGCTCGGGGGCGGTGGCGTTATAGAACAATGCCGGCATTTCAACTGATAATTTTCTAAAGCTTTTAGAGTATTACTTGAATGTTACCTTTATCTTACATGACTACCAGTTTTATCTGCAGCGCAAAGGTATATGCATTGTTTCTTGTGTAGCTCCAATTTTAAGTGATATTTTTTTAGCTTTTATCGAGCGCTCATTGGAAATTACCTTACGTGATGGTACTGTTTTAAAAGTATTTAGATATGTAGATTTTTTTTATTCTTTTTTAAGGGCTGTGACCTTTACATCCCTTGACCCAGTTGTTTTACAGATTTTAACTGTTTTTAATGAATTAGGACGAGGGTTGGTTTTTACAAATGAATTGCCTGATAATCCACAGTTAAGGTTCCTGGACTTAAAGCTTAGGTTCTGTGGTAGCCACGTGTGTTGGATGAACTCCCCCCGTGCCAACAAAGAGTTGCTGAGATACGACTCTTCACACTCGAAAGTTGTGAAAAGAGCTATTGCGTCATTCTGCCTGGAGTCTGCCCTTCTTAAGTCGTGCCCTCATAGCATGCAGGAGAGTGTCAATAATCAGGTTTCCCGCCTCTTGGCGGTTGGCTTCCCTGTCCAGTTATTTCTGCCGTCGCTGAAACCCTCCTGCAAAAACAAAAAGGCGCTCAAAAATGATGACCCGATTTCTCGACATCAAAGCCGGTGGTTGTTCCATATGTTCACCGAGTGTCACACAACCTCAAGAATGTTGCCGGCAGGCACCACGTGCCCTAAGTCTTCTCCGCCCCCAACAAGCTTTCGAAGCTTTGCCGACGTATTTCTGGCGTTTGTGAAGGTGGTTGCAAAAAGAAACATGGCATTTCTTATGTCAAATGCGCGACAGGGGTGGTGTACAGTGTACCCTTTTCTTGTGGGTCTTCTCATGTAGATCAAACTGGCCGTTGCATTAATGACCGCCTACGGGAGCATGATAGAAATTTAGAAAACAACGACAGAACGGCTAATATTGTACGGCATATTTCTTCCTGTGACCGCATGTGTAGGGCACGTTTTGAGAAAACTAAGATTCTGGGCAGGAGCGCCAATGTTACAGCACGGCTTGTGCTGGAGGCCTTCCACATCAAAAGGCTATCTGATCGCAGCGCGAGTGATCCTTCCTTGCCGATTTATTCTTCTGAATGTGCGTTTCTAGATACGCTTTCGCCTTGTCACAACGCTGGTGTATGACGTGTGTTCCTCCAACTGTCTGCATGCTCGGCTATATATTCCGGGTGTTACGCCCCAATAAACAGTTGGTAGTAGCGCTCGTCTGTCGTCTGGTGTGTTTCTTCTCAGTGTCTAAGTTTTGCGCTAACTTCTTCCATATCATGCAAAGCCAACTTGCCCGACAACACGCTCTTCTGAAATGTGGAGGCACACAAAAGGGTTCAGCTTAAATTAAGGACAGCACAGCGAGCTATGCAAAAAAAAGTGATAGGTGTAACGTTAACAGATAGAATGAGTACAGAGTGGGTGAGTGAACAAACGCTTGTTAATGACATTCTAGTCGAAATCAAGAAGAATAAATGTGCATTGGCAGAGCACGTAACGCGAAGGCAAGATAACCGCTGGTTCTTAAGGGTAACGGCGTGGATTCCGAGTGAGGGCAAGCGTAGCAGGGGGCGGCAGAAGGTTAGGTGGACGGATGAGATTAAGTATGCAGTCATTCGTTGGGCGCAGCTGGGAAAGGACAGGGTTAATGGAGAGATGGTTCAAAGAAACTTGTTGCTGGGTGATTTGGTGACACATACCTGAAAAAAGATGTAGCGGAAAAGAGACGCGCACGGGAGGGAGACACGACAAGGACGAACGCTACTAACAACTGGCTTTATTTTCCGTAACAGAAGTCAATGTATACGTGTAAAAATCGCATGCGCTCATGACACTAGGGCGGCTCTGGGCTTCTTGACAGAAAAAGAAAACAGAAAAAAGGGGAAAAATTGATTACATATCTACAATCGAAGAAAGAACGAGTACCAAGTTGTATCATCTGCGAAAAAGGGGAAGGGAGAGGGGGTTGGGGGGGCAAATTGGCGATGAAGATGAACCTACAGAAAAAAATAAAGAGAAAAACAGGCACCCACGAAAGAGACGGTGTGATTCTTACAGAAACCTTTCCAGAAAAGCGTGCTCGGAGGCGAAAAAACCTATCGACGCGTCGCTGATGCAATTTTTGTTAATGTACAAAGCCTCCAGCAAAACTCTGGCTTTTGTACTTGCGCTCCTGCCCAGAATCTTTGCTTCTTTAAAGCGGGGCTCTCACCCGCACGTCAGAACATGCGAAACCAACTTCGCGAGCTTATCTTCTAGGATTAAGTTTTGAGCATGCTTCCTTAAACAGTCGTTGAGACAGCGCCCCGTCTGCCCTATATAGCATTTTCCACGGGACAGCGGAATGATGTAGACCACTCCCAAGGCACATTTGACGAGGGCTTCTTGATGTTGTCTCTTGCAACCGCGCTCAACTTCCCCGCAGATAGGGGGCATATTTTGGCTAACGTATTTGGCGCCGCTAAAATAAGAGGCACATTGTGCCTACTGGCCACTTTCTTGGGGTTATGAGAAAACTTCTGAATGTAAGACATCAACTAGGGATTAGCCCTCACGCGTTCAGTTCCAGCCATCCTTCGTCGGGGCCCGAGCTTCTTGAGGAGGGTTTCAGCGACTGCCGTTAGGACCGAACAAGAGAAGCCTGCAGCCAATAGCCTGCGATTCTGATTATGGAAGCTACCCTGCATATCGTGCCAACACGACTTACGAAGCGCAGATTCTAAGCAGTGCGAAGCAATGGCTCTTTTTATAGTCTTAGAATGGGAGGAATCGTAGGGCAGGAGTGCTTTCTTGACACGTGGGAAATACGCCCAGGAGGTGTGTCCCTTCGTTAACCTAAGCTTCAGGTCTAAAAAGCGTATCTCGCCATTCTCCTGGAGTTCGTGGGTAAAAGACAGTCCTTTGCCATAGTCATTAAACAACTAAGATTTGCCGAACTGAAAGTTCGTAAGCAGACTCATTACAACTTTTTAAAAAAGTTGTTGTACACGTATATATTGACATCTGTTATGGAAAATAAAGCCAGTTGTTAGTAGCGTTCGTAGTCGCCGCCGCCGCTGCCGCTGCTGCTGCTGCTGCTGCTGCTGCTGCTGTGATGATGATGATGATGAAGACCACAGTTCAGCAGTGCCGGCGCAGGCCTCCGCTTCAGCGACTTCGTTGTCCTTGAAAAAACACGCACTTGAGCACATTCGACACAATTGAAGCTCGACTTCAGGGCGCTAAGAACAATTGAAACCCACAATATTTGCATACCGCACCACTATCCCAAAGCACACTATGCTAAAAGCCAATAAAATTTATCACTTTTGTTTGTTACAGTACATCCAACAGCAGAAATTGCATGTAGAAATTTCCGATAAACTCCCAGCAGGATATGACCTTCTAATCCACAGAAAGTTTTTTCCCTAAGTTCGAACAAAATATGGCAAACATAATTTTCCAAGCTCATTCTGTTCTCTGTATGCTCAATCAGGACGTTGATTTTCTGTCAGAAATGTTACATTTACAGGAAACATTTACAATACCTAATTAGCAATTATATCGAATTTTGTTCACTATAAATCTTCCTTCAAATGACTTCGCTCGTGAGTGACAGTTGGGCACCGATCACCCATGTCGGCAGTTTATTATTGCAGGCATGCAATTGATCATGATTGTATATATATTTGTGATTATATTGGTAATTTTACTATCGCCGTACCGTCGTGTTCGGCAGCTCTTGCGCGTGTATAGCATTTCTACACATGTACGTACTAATTGTGCTGTGATTGTATGTTTTGCTACTATCTTTCACTCGTCTTCTCTGCGAAACTGTTAGGGTGCCGAGGCCTCGTCAGATTTTCAGCCTTTTCTCTCCGCTGCCGCTTTCTGTAGAAAGAAAATAAAGAAAAGAGAGACTTCAAAAGCGCGTCGCCGCTCCTCAGTTAGATTGAGATTGTATTTTTTTCCTCTTAATGAGTGGCGTGTTTGCAAAATCTCCTCTCTCTCCTCCACTTGAGCCACAAGCAACTCGAACCTTTCTCCAGACTCAAGGGAGTTTCGCTTTCGTTAACCTCCGACTGATATATATTTCGGTCGGGGTTCATGAAGGCATATCTGGTCTCCATATCAGAGCTGGCCTCAGGCTATCATGCACAAAGAGGAAGCCTAGCTGCCGTTCTCCTTCACCGGAGCCGTCGGTGCGCTGCTCTCTGCTGTAGCTGCGCTGTGCTCCTGCGACGACAGTTGCTTTCCGCTGCTGTCCTTCTTGATTTAACCGTTCACTGGAGTAGCTGCACTGTGCTGCTGCGACTATGAGCTGCCGTTTTTTAACGCTGCTGTCCTCCTCGATCTCACCGCTCTCTGCTGTAGGTGCGATGCAGGACTACCGTTCCTTTCCACTGATGTGCTCCTTGATCTGACCCCTCTGTGGTATACCTGTTCTGGGCTGCTTCAACGGCAGACTGCCGTTGCTTTCCTGTGCTGTCATCGTTGATCAGCCACTGCCTGCTGTACCTGCGCTGTGGTGCTGCGACGATGACCTCTCGCTGCTTTCCCAGCTGTCCGCCTTGATCTGCCGCTCTGTGGCGTATCTGCGCTGTGCTGCTACGACGATAGACTCCCGTTGCTTTTCACAGCTGTCCGCCTTTATCTGCTGCTATCCGGTGTAGCTGCGCACTGCTGCTGCGATGATGGACTGCCGTTGCTCTCCGCCGCTGTCCTCCTTGATCTCACCGCTTAGTGGTGTACCGGTTCTGTGATGCTGCGATGATGGACTGCCGTTGCTTTCCGCTCCTCTCCTCCTTGATCCCGCCGTTCTGTGGTGAACCTGTGCTGCGCTGCTGCGACGATGGACTGCCGTTGCTTTGCCTTGCTGTCATCGTTGATCAGCCACTGTCTGGTGTAGCTCCGCTATAATTCTGCTGCCACGGTGGACTCTCATTGCTTTTTGCCGCCGACCTCCTCGATCTCACCGCTCTGAGGTGTTGCTCCGCTGTGCTGCTGCGACGATGGACTGCCGTTGTTCTCCGCTGCTGTCCTCCTTGATCTGCCCCTCTCCGGTGCAGCAGCGCTTTGCTGCCGCGTCGATGGACTGACGTTGTTTCTGCTGCTGTCATATTCGATCAGCCGCTCTCTTGTGTAGCTCTGCTTTCGTGCTGCGACGATGGACTGCAGCTGCTTTCCGCTGCTGTCCTCGTCGATCTCACCGCTCTCATTAGTTGCTTCGCGGTGCTCCTGCGATGATGGACTGCCGTCCTTTTCTACTGCTGTCATCCTTGATCTGCCGCTATCTGGGTAGCTACGGTGTGCTGCTGTGATGGACTACCATTGTTTTTCCGCCGCTGTCCTCTTGATCTGCAGCTCTGTGGTGTAGCTGCGCTGTGCTGCTGCGATGAGGGACTGCCGTTACTTACAACTGCTGTCCTCCTTCATCTCACCGCTTTGTGCTATACACGTGTGTGCTGCTGCAGCGATGCACTGCAGCTACTTCCCACTGCTGTCATTGTTGATCAGCCGCTGTCTGGTGTAGCTGCGCTGTGCTGCTGGGATGATGACTGCCGTTGGCTTCCGCTGCTATCCTCCCTGACCGGACTGCTCTCTTGTGCAGCTGCGCTGTGCTGCTGCGACGATGGACTTCTGTTGCCTTCCTCTCCTGCCCTCTTTAATCTTCCGCTCTCTGGCGTAGCTGCACTGTGCTGCTCTGATGATGGACTGCCGTTGATTTCCGTTGCTGTCCTCCTTAATCTGCCGCTATGAACTGTATCTGCGGTGTGCTGCTGCGGCGATCGACTGCCGTTGCTGCCTGCTGCTGTCATCATTGATCAGCCGCTGTCTTGTGTAACCCTGCAGTGCTGCTGGGTTGATGACTGCCGTTGGTTTCCGCTGCTAACTTCTTTGACCTGACTGCTCCATGGTGCAGCTGCGCTGTGCTGCTACGACGATAGACTCCCGTTGCTTACCACAGCTGTCCGCCTTTATCTGCTGCAGTCCGGTGTAGCTGCGCACTGCTGCTGCGATGATGGACTGCCGTTGCTCTCCGCCGCTGTCCTCCTTGATCTCACCGCTTAGTGGTGTACCGGTTCTGTGATGCTGCGATGATGGACTGCCGTTGCTTTCCGCTCCTCTCCTCCTTGATCCCGCCGTTCTTTGGTGAACCTGTGCTGCGCTGCTGCGACGATGGACTGCCGTTGCTTTGCCTTGCTGTCATCGTTGATCAGCCACTGTCTGGTGTAGCTCCGCTATAATTCTGCTGCCACGGTGGACTCTCATTGCTTTTTGCCGCCGACCTCCTCGATCTCACCGCTCTGAAGTGTTGCTCCGCTGTGCTGCTGCGACGATGGACTGCCGTTGTTCTCCGCTGCTGTCCTCCTTGATCTGCCCCTCTCCGGTGCAGCAGCGCTTTGCTGCCGCGTCGATGGACTGACGTTGTTTCTGCTGCTGTCATATTCGATCAGCCGCTCTCTTGTGTAGCTCTGCTTTCGTGCTGCGACGATGGACTGCAGCTGCTTTCCGCTGCTGTCCTCGTCGATCTCACCGCTCTCATTAGTTGCTTCGCGGTGCTCCTGCGATGATGGACTGCCGTCCTTTTCTACTGCTGTCATCCTTGATCTGCCGCTATCTGGGTAGCTACGGTGTGCTGCTGTGATGGACTACCATTGTTTTTCCGCCGCTGTCCTCTTGATCTGCAGCTCTGTGGTGTAGCTGCGCTGTGCTGCTGCGATGAGGGACTGCCGTTACTTACAACTGCTGTCCTCCTTCATCTCACCGCTTTGTGCTATACACGTGTGTGCTGCTGCAGCGATGCACTGCAGCTACTTCCCACTGCTGTCATTGTTGATCAGCCGCTGTCTGGTGTAGCTGCGCTGTGCTGCTGGGATGATGACTGCCTTTGGCTTCCGCTGCTATCCTCCCTGACCGGACTGCTCTCTTGTGCAGCTGCGCTGTGCTGCTGCGACGATGGACTTCTGTTGCCTTCCTCTCCTGCCCTCTTTAATCTTCCGCTCTCTGGCGTAGCTGCACTGTGCTGCTCTGATGATGGACTGCCGTTGATTTCCGTTGCTGTCCTCCTTAATCTGCCGCTATTAACTGTATCTGCGGTGTGCTGCTGCGGCGATCGACTGCCGTTGCTGCCTGCTGCTGTCATCATTGATCAGCCGCTGTCTTGTGTAACCCTGCAGTGCTTCTGGGTTGATGACTGCCGTTGGTTTCCGCTGCTAACTTCTTTGACCTGACTGCTCCGTGGTGCAGCTGCGCTGTGCTGCTTAGACGATGGACTTCTGTTGCTTTCTGCTGCTGTGATCGTTGTTCAGCCGCCGTTTGGTATAGCTGTGCTGTGCTGCGATGATGACTGCCGTTGCTTTCGGCTGCCATCCTCCTTGGTCTGCGCTCTAACGTGTAGCTGCATTGTGGTGATGCGACGATGGACTGCTGTTGCTTTCGGTTGCTGTCTTCCTCGATCTGTCGCTCTTTGGTGTAGCTGCGCTGTGCTGCTGTGTAGATGGACTGCCGTTGCTTTCCACTGCTGTCGTCCGCTTCCTGTGTAGTTGCGCTGTGCTGCTGAGACGTTGGACTGCCGCTGCTTTCCACTGCTGTCCACCTTGAGCTGCAGGTCTCTGGTTTAGCTGCTCTGTGCTGCTGCGACGATGGACTGCTGTTGCTTTGGTCTGCTGTCCTCCTCGGCCTGCGGCTCTCTGCTGTAGCTTCGCTGTGCTGCTGCGAAGATGGACTGCCGTTAGTTTCGGCTGCTGTCCTCCTCGATCTGCCACTCCTGTGTGTAGCTGCGCTGTGCTGCTGCGTCGGTGGAAAGCCGTTGCTTTCCGCTGCTGTCCTTCTTGATCTCACCGCCCTCTGGTGTAGCTGCACTGTGCTGCTGCATTGATGGGCTGCTGCTGCTTTCGACTGCTGTCTTTGATCTGCCACACTGTGGCGTAGCACTGTGCTGCTGCCACGATGGACTGCAGTTGCTTTGCGCTGCTGTCCTTGATTTGCCGCTCTCTGACGTCGCAGCAGTGCGCTGCTGCGACGATGAACTCCCATTGCTTTCCGCAGCTGTCCTCCTTCTTGATCTACCGCTGTTTGGTGTAGCAGCGCAGTGCTGCTGCGACGATGGACTGCCGGTGAATTCCGCCGCTTTCCTCCTTAACCTCACCGCTCTGTGGTGTAGCTGTACTGTGCAGCTACGACGATTGACTTGCCGTTCTTTCCGCTGCTGTCCTCCTTGATATGCCACTCTCTGGTGTAGCTGCGCTGTGCTGCTGCGAAGACGGATTGCCGTTTCATCAACTGTCATCGTTGCTCAGCCGCTGTCTGGTGTAGCTGAGGTGTGCTGCTGCAGCGATAACTACCGTTGCTTTCCGCTGGTGTCCTCCTTGATCCTACTGCTCTGTGGTGAACCTGTGCTGCGCTGCTGCGACGATGGACAGCCATTGATTTGCGTTGCTGTCAGCGTTGATCAGCCGCTGTCTGGTGTAGTGCGCGGTGCGGCTGCTGCCATGATGAACTGCCATTGCTTTCCGCAGCTGTCCTCCTTCTTGATCTGCCGCTGTTTGGTGTAGCAGCGCAGTGCTGCTGCGACGATGGACTGCCGTTGTTTCCGCTCCTGTCTTCAGCTCTCCTGTGTAGCTGCACAGCGGTGCTGCGATGATTTACTGCCATTGCTTTGCGCTGCTGTCGTTCCCGATCTCCCAGCTCTCTGGTGTAGCTGCACTGTGCTGCTGAGACGTTGGACTGCCGCTGTTTTCCATTGCTCTCCCTCTTCATCTGCCGGTCTCTGGTGTGGCTGCACTGTGCTACTGCGACGATGGACTGCCGTTGCTATTGGCTGCGGTCCTCCTCGACCTGCCGCCCTCTGCTGTAGCTGCGCTGTGCTGCTGCATCAGTGGACCGCCGTTGCTTTCGGCAGCGGTCCGCGTCGACCTGCCGCTCTCTGCTGCAGTTGCGCTGTGCTGCTGCGTCAAAGGACTGCCGTTGCTTTCCGCTGCTGTCCTCGTTCTTACCGCTGTCTGCTTTAGGTATACTATGCTGCTGCGAGAACAAAAATAATAATTTTATTTGCTCTTTCCAGTACAAATGCGGCGCTGCCAGAGCCTCAGAAGGCTTGAGTGGGAGCGGCCGGCAGCAGACGGCATATAAGTCATGCACCGAGCATACAAGTTGCAAAAGAAAAGAAAGAAAGAGAAGTATGAGAGAACAAAAATGGATTCGAAAAGGGCGGACGCTAAATACACACAAACGGAGAGAAAACAAAAACATGTAAAAACATAGCATGAAATCAGAATACTGGATCTAACAGCGTAATTTATAAAGACAAGCTTTCACTATCTTTTTGGAATTAGCAGGGAATATTTCTTTGCGTAACCGGTTAAGAACAGAAGGAGTATATTGCTTGGGACATAATGTTTTCGAAGACGCTTGCCATAACGGGTTCGCACTCTAGGCTCGAGAAAACGATCGCGAGTACGCAGATTTTTAACAGGAACATATGGTGTACTACTCGATTGTCCAGATGTGTTTAAAAACTACTTTTTCAGAAAAAAAACGAGAAAAGTCAGGGATATGCAAAAGTTTAAAAACTCTACTATCTTCATTTCGTGCCCTACCATATAATAATGTTTTAAGGGTAGATTTCTGTACGCTGTTGACCTTCTTTCGCCAAAAGGCAGAGCAGAAATAAAGCACCAAATACCATAGCGCAACACAGTGTAGGCTAAGGCGTACACTACTTGCTTGCGTACATGTACAGGGCAAAGGGTCTTAACGGAGTGCAGCAAACATGCAACTTTCCGAAGCTGCGAACAGACAAATGACATATGGGTATTTTAAGACATCGATAACAGAAAACTGGGCGAGTTGGAATGTATTCATCATTAAGCAGCGCGAAACACTGGACAAGAGGAAGAAACATGAGACGACACGACATGTCGGAATCGAAGAATACCCCTAAATATTTGATCTTTGACACTGGCATGATTGATGGGTATTTGCAAAGAGCACAATTTGGTCTGTGCAAGCGAACTGACACTTCATTAGGAATTCCCTTTAGATAATTGTGATAAAATGCTAATTGTCTTTTTATTGTTAACATTAATTAAGTTATTGCTGAACCATTCTATAACCAACTTGCTGTCGTGTTGGATGAGAGATAATGCTGTCTTATAGTCATTATGTCTAGCAACTAAGACCCTATCATCAGCGTATTAAAAAACATGGCAGTTTGCAGACAGACCTCAAGTCATTGACATATAAATTAAACAAGATAGGTGTAAGCATAGATCCTTTAGGAACACCGGACTTAATGTGCAGCAGGCCACTTCTATGTTTACCTAATACAACGAGCTGTCATCGATTGGATAGATAGTTAACAAGAAGAGACAGAAAAGGGCCCCTAAACCCATAATTGTGGACTTTACCGGACAACACAACGTAATTAACAGAGTCAAACGCCTTGGACACATCCAAAAATAAAGCACAAGCAGATACATTTTCTTCAATACAGCTGTTTAGAAGATTAAAAGATCGCAATGGACTGCCGTTGCTTTCGGCTCCTGTCATCCTTCATCAGCTGCTCTCGGGTGCAGTTGCACGAAGGACTGCCGCTGCTGCCCACCTGGATCTCACCGCTCTCTGTTGTTGCTATGCTGTGCTCCTACGATGAAGTACTGCCGTTTCTTTCCGCTACTGTCCCCCTTGATCTCATCCCCCTGTGGTGTACCTGTGCTGTGCTGCTGTGACGATGGACTCTCGTTACTTGCGGCTGCTGTCCTCTTGATCTGCCGCTGTTTCTTGTAGCTGCGCTGTTCTGCTGCGATGCAGGACTGCCGTTCCTTTCCACTGCTGTGCTCCTTGATCTGACCGCTCTGTGGTATACCTGTTCTGTGCTGTTGCAACGATGGCCTGCCATTGCTTTCCTCTTCTGTCATGATTGATCAGCTGCTGCCTGGTGTAGCTGCGCTGTGCCGCTGCGATGGTTACTGCCATTGCTTTCCGCTATTTTCCTTGTCCTGACTGCTCTCTAATGCAGGTGCGCTGTGCTGCAGCGACGATGGACTGCTGTTGCTTTTCGCTGCTGCCCTATTTAATCTGCCGCTCTCCGCAGTAGCTGCACTGTGCTGCTCTGACGATGGACGGCCGTTGCTTGCGCTGCTGTCCTCCTGCATCTGCCGCTCTGAGGTGTACCTGCGCTGTGCTGCTGCGACGATGACTGCCGTCGCTTTCCGCGGCTGTCCTGCATGATCCCACCGCTCTCTGGTGCACCTGTGCTGTGCTCCGGTGACGATGGACTGCCGTTGCTTTCCGTTGCTGTCATCGTTGATCAGCCGCTGTCGGGAGCTGCTGCCGCAGTGCTGCTGCTGCCACGATGGACTGCCGTTGGTTTCCGCCGCAGTCCTCCTCGATCTCACTGCTCTGCAGTGTAGCTCCGTTGTGCTGCTGCGACGATGGACTGTCGTTGTTCTCCGCTGTCCTCCTTGGTCTGCCGCTCTCTTCTGCAGCTGCGCTGTGCGGCAGCGACGATGGACTGCCGTTGCTTTCTGCTGCGGTCCTTCTCGACCTGCCGCTCTCTGGTGTAGCAGCGGTGTGCTGTTGAGTCGATGGACTGCAGTTGTATCTGCTGCTGTCATCCTTGACCAGCCGCTCTTTTATCTCGCTGTACTTTCGTGCTGCGAATATAGACTGCAGCAGCTTTCCGCTGCGGCCTTGTCGATCTCACCACTCTCATTGGTTGCTTCGCGGTGCTCCTGTGATCCTGTGATGACAGACTGCCGTTCCTTTGTAGTTCTGTGCTCCTTGATTTGCCGCTATCTCATCAGCTGAGCTGTGCTGCTGTGAAGACGGACTGTCATTGCTTTCCGCTGCTGTCATCTTGATCTGCCGCTCTGTGGTGTAGGTGCGCTGTGCTGCTGCGATGGCAGACTGCCGTTCATTTTAACTGCTGTGCTCGTTGATCTCACTGCTCTGTGCTACTATACCTGTGCTGTGCTGCTGCAACGCTGGACTGCCGTTACTTTCCGGTGTTGTCATTGTTGATCAGCCACTGTCTGGTGTAGCTGCGCACTGCTGCTGGGATGATGACTGCCAATGGTTTCTGCTGCTAAATTCCTTGACCTGACTGCTCTCTGGTGCAGCTGCGCTTGCTGCTGGGACGATGGACTTCTGCTGCTTTCCGCTCCTGCCCTCTTTAATCCGCCGCTCTCCGGCGTAGCTGCGCTGGGCTGCTCTGACGATGGACTGCCGTTGCTGTCTGCTGCTGTCATCGTTGTTCAGCCGCCGTTTGGTATAGCTGTGCTGTGCTGCGATGATGACTGCCGTTGCTTTCCGCTGCTGTCCTCCTTGGTCAGCGCTCTAACGTGTAGCTGCGTTGTGGTGATGCGACGATGGACTGCTGTTGCTTTCGGTTGCTGTCTTCCTCGATCTGTCGCTCTCTGGTGTAGCTGCGCTGTGCTGCTCTGACGATGGACTGCCGTTGCTTTCTGCTGCTGTCCTCCTTGATCTGCCGCTCTTAGGTGTATCTGCGCTGTGCTGCTCCGACGATCGACTGCTGTTGCTTTGCACTGCTGTCGTTCTCAATCTCACAGCTCTGTGGTGTAGCTCCGGTGTGCTGCTGAGACGTTTGACGGCCGCTGCTTTCCACTGCTGTCCACTTGGATCTGCCGGTCTCTGGTGTAATTGCACTTCGGTGCTGCGTCGATGGACTGCCATCACTTTGTGCTGCTCACATCCTCGATCTCACCCCTCTCTGCTGTAGTATCTCTGTGCTGCTGTGACGTTGGACTGCCGTTGATTTCCACTGCTGTCCACCTTGCTCGGCTGCTCTGTGGTGTAGCTGTACTCTGCTGCTGCAATGATGGACTGCCAATAGATTCGGCTGCTGCCCTCTTCGATCTGCCGCTTTGCAGTGTAGCTGTGCTTTGCTGCTGCGTCGAAGGGCTACCGTCGCTTTCCACTGCTGTCCTCGATCTCACTCACTGCTCTCTGGTGAAGGTGCACTGTGCTGCTGCGGCGATGGACTTCCGTTGCTTTCCACTGCTGTCCTTGATCGGCCGCTCCTGGGAATAGCAGCGCTGTGCTGCTGCGACGAAGGGCTGCCGTTGCTTCCCACTGGTTCCTTGATCTGCCGCTCAGTGGCGTAGCTGCTCTGTGCTGTTGCTTTCCGCGGCTGTCATCCTTGATCAGCTGCTCTCTGGTGTAGCTGCGCTGTGCTGCTGCAACTATGGACTGCCGTTGATTTCCACTGCCGTCCTCCTTGCTCTGCTGCTCTGTGGTATAGCTGCACTGGGCTGCTGCAACGCTGGACTGCCGTTGATTTCTACAGCTGTCCACTTTGCTCTGCTGCTCTCTGGTGGAGTTGCGCTGTGCTGCTGTGACGTTGGACTGCAGTTGATTTCTACTGCTGTCCACTTTGCTCTGCTGCTCTCTGGTGGAGTTGCGCTGTGCTGCTGTGACGTTGGACTGCCGTTGATTTCCACTGCTGTCCACATTGCTCTGATGCTCTGTGGTGTAGCTGTACTCTGCTGCTGCAATGATGTAATGCCATTAGATTCGGCTGCTGTTCTCTTCGATCTGCCGCTTTGCGGTGTAGCTGTGCTGTGCTGCTGCGTCGATGGACTACCGTCGCTCTCCACTGCTGTCCTCGATCTCACTGCTCTCTGGTGAAGGTGCACTGTGCTGCTGCGGCGATGGACTTCAGTTGCTTTCCACTGCTGTCCTTGATCGGCGGCTCTTGGGAATAGCAGCAATGTGCTGCTGCGACGAAGGACTGCCGTTGCTTCCCACTGGTTCCTTGATATGCCACTCAGTGGCGTAGCTACTCTGTGCTGTTGCTTTCCACGACTGTCATCCTTGATCAGTGGCTCTCTGCTGTAGCTGCGCTGTGCTGCTGTAACGATGGATTGCCATTGATTTCCACTACCGTCCACCTTGCTCTGCTGCTCTGTGGTATAGCTGCACTGGGCTGCTGCGACGTTGGACTGCCGTTGATTTCTACTGCTGTCCACTTTGCTCTGCTGCCGTATGGTGTAGCTACTTGGTACTGCTGTAGTGATGGAGTGCAGTTAGTTTCGGCTGCTATTATCTTCGATCTGCCACTCTCCGGTTTGCTGCGCTGTGCTGCTGCAATGATTGACTGCCGTTAGTTTCGGCTGCTGTCCTCTTCGATCTGCCGCTCTCCGGTGTAGCTGCGCTATGCTTCTGTATCTATGGACAACCGTTGCTTTCCACTCCTGTCCTCGATCTCAGCGCTGTCAGGTGTACGTGCACGGTGGTGCTGCGGCGATTGACTTCTGTTGTTTTCTCTGCTGTCCTGCTTTATCTGCCGCTCTGTGGGCGAGCTACGTTGTACTGATGCGAAGAAGCACAGCCGTTACTTTCCGCGGCAGTCCTCCTTGTTCTGCCACTCCCTGGTGTAGCTGGCTGTGCTGCTGCAACGATGGACTACCGTTCTTCTCCACTGCTGTCCTCCTTGGTGTCACGCTCTGTGTTTTACCTGCGCTGTGCTGGTGTGACGATAGAATGCCGTTGCTTTCCGCTGCGTGCTCCAAGATCTCATTGCTCTCTGCTGTGGCGATGGACTGGCGTTGCATTCCGCTGCTAACTTCCTTGATCTCACTCTTCTTTGGTGTACCCGCGCTGTACTCCTGCGACTATGGTGCGCCGTTGCTTTGCGCTGCTGTCCTCCTCAATCTGCTGCTCTCTGGTTTATCTCCGCTGTCTTTATGCGACGATAGGCTGCCATCGGCAGACTGCCATCTGCATCCATCGGCAGTTTAACAACTGCCGATGGATGCAGAGTATAAGGTAACAGGAGCATTGCTGTTGTACTTCGAAGGTCGCAGGATACGTATGTTCCTAGACGGTCACTCGCGCAGTGCATCGCCCGGATGGCCTATGATGTGGCCTTCGGCGGCGCAAATTTGTTGGCCGTCCCAGGCGGTCGCGACTTTTCTCAATTGTGCGGCTAATGTTCCCTTCATCACAGAATAATCGGCGATCGCGTCGACTAGAGCGTCAACTTTTCTGCCGTCGATAGCAACTTCTCAGTCGGATGTACTACTACTAAACATAATTGTACTTTATAGCGCCAAATATTTAAAAAAAAGTACAGAAAATCCGGCCTGCCAATCCTCATTGGGCATGAGTGGCAGGACCTACGTAAGTAATTGCTTGTGGTTTTGTGGCGGTCGAAATCGCGATGCCAAATGCATGTTGCACTTCTCGCACCACATCTGTGAGGGTCGCTGCTTGAGGCTCTCGGCAAGTTGGCAGGAGTCGTCGTAGTTCTTCGCAGACGATTTTGCGCATAACTTCCCGCAAGCTCTCGCTGCTGGTAGTCGTCGTATCCAGACGAATTGCACAGACATAAGTAGGCGCGTTTTAATGCCGAGCCCGGACGTCGAGTGTCTTCTAGATCGTGCAGGCTTCTTCCATGAATTCCTCGACGGTTTTTGGAGGATGGCAAGGACTTGTTTCGTTACTCCCTGCATTATTAACTGAGTTCTGTTTTCCTCGGTCATCTCAGGGTCGGCACGGCATAAGAGGCGCTTCATCTCTTCGACGTAACCGCGGACGGGCTTGAGCAGCCGAACTCAGGCTGCTCTCCCTGTAGACGTCGGCTGGCTCGTCCTCTGACGCTTAGCGCAGAGGGCTGGCGTCAAGACTTGAAGACGGTGTCCATTACATGGATGGCTACTCAGTACAGTGTGCTTGGCTCGCCATCTATGACGATGCTGAACACAAAGCATTGAACGTCATCCTGACTTAGTTCGTCTTCGCCTACAACACCACAGGGCAGGAGACCGCCCAGATTACGCCTTTTTGGCTCGTCCATGGCATGGAGGCAAAGACCACACTGGCCGTCATGCTGCCAAACTTTACCGAAAAACAGAACGTAGGTGTCGCCACCTACCTTCAACGCGCAGAAAAAGTCCGAACACTTGCCCAATTACAGATCAAAGACCAGCAGCGGACCGACGCCAGATGCGGCAACCTACAACGAGCAATACAAGCCAGGAGACCGAGTCTGGGTTTAGATGCCCATTCGCAGCCGTGAATTGAGTGAACACTTTGCGCAACTATTTGGATGCGTACAAGGCTATTTGTCGGCTAGGTGAACAGGATTCTGAAGTCGTCCCTGACGCAATGGCTGTATCCCATCGACGCTGCGTACGACTAGAAGTTGTCCATGTTGGCCGTCTAAAGCCCTATTATGCGCGCTAAACGATGCTGTGTTTTCACACTCGTTGTTTATTTGCGCATGGTTTCTTTTATTTGTACCTTCATGCCTTATCTGTCTTGCAAATATCGGGTCGATTCTTGGAGAGGGGAGTAATTCCACGAATCTTTCAAGTGTTTCTTTGCTCATGCTTCAAAGGTGCCACCACGCCGCTTTGTCTCTGTTTTATGCGTTGCATATTGCAATCACTCTGTTCAGCCCTTGGGCGCGGCCGGGCAGCCACAAAACCACGTGACGTGACGTCACGACAGCCGGAGGAAAAGCTGGGCCCCAACTCGCGCGGTCGCGCGCGTCCGCAGCCACCACCTGACTCCCGCTCCTCCCGCTAGGAGCGCTGCGCCGGCGCGTGACGTCACGGAGGAAAAGCTGGGCCCCAACTGGCGCGGTCGCGCGCGGCTGCAGCCACCACCTTACTCCCGCTCCTCCCGCTAGGGGCACTGCGCTATGATTGACGTCACGGCATATGTATAAAAGAGCTGCGCTCCTTCGCCGAGACAGTCTTATACCCCTGTCACACGGGCATTTCGAGGGCCCTCGAACCGATAGTCTATCGACTCAAAGGCGATCGAGCGCTGCTACACGGGCAGTTTCAATGGCGATCGAGTCAATAGGCTATCGAGTCAACGGAGCAGCATGGAACTCCATCGAGATATGCAACGCATTCTTGGCTTAACCAAGCTATGCCTGGCCATTTTTTGGATGCAAGACGGGTACAAATTTATCTCGAATGATACCATTGAGGCGGAACAGATTCTACCTTGTTCCAGATTGTTCTAGTAAATTTTCACGCTTTACCTCGAAAGTTCGCTATCAGATTTAAATTCAGCTCGGCTGAGAGCGGCTGGGAGTATGTTCGACAACCGCCGATCGAGCTTGCTACTACGCCGCAGCCAAGTGCTTCAGTCCACTGTGGGCGCAACCAAGCCGAAATAAAAAGCTTTACTTAGATGCCGTTTTTGCATTCGTGCTAACTTTCTCCTCTCTTGATTACGGTCACCATTACGTGACAATACATATGGTTACGACAATTTTTTTAGCGGATGTCTTCGCGATACGCAAGATCGATGCTTTAGTATTATAGGCATGGTTTTCTAAGCTGAAGGCATTCGAAAGCTTTGTGTGCGTTCAGTGGGAACAAGTTGGGTTTCAAGGATGTATTTAGCAACCTTTTCATTAAAAATCTTTTCTAAAGACTCATCGTTTTCATCCAGATTTTCGC
Source organism: Amblyomma americanum (assembly GCA_030143305.2). Taxonomy (NCBI): domain Eukaryota; kingdom Metazoa; phylum Arthropoda; class Arachnida; order Ixodida; family Ixodidae; genus Amblyomma; species Amblyomma americanum. Next base: position 49,009 of record JARKHS020009582.1, on the reverse strand, counting down.
TAATGCCTTATAATAAGAGCTTAAATCGCCTAAATCGATTTTCTAAGTCATCCAGTTTTCGTTCAAGCGAGGAAACGACTTTTTGCCGGTTGACAACCTGGACTATGCAGTCGAATATTTTTTTTTTTCAAGGGAACCTATCTTTTCGAATTCAGTTCAGTTGATGGCACTCGTTTCTCTATGATGCTTTTATGTACCCATCAGTCGCCTCCAGCAGCTTGGAAATCTCTACGAGAATAGGACCAGGGTTCGTCTCGATGTCCCCAGCCAGCAGAAGCAATTTCGCCAGGTGCATTGCCAAATCACAGAGTAAAGGACATACGAGCCTTGGGAACGGCAGTACAAGAAGAAATGGATCATTTGACTTAAGAAATTATCCGTAACCTCTTCTTACCTGCCCATGATAAGCGAAATGATTCGCAACGTTGAAATTGGGGCTTGTTGGTTCATACTTCGGAGCAATAACGCTACAGAACAACGGAATAAGAACGAGTAGACACACAAATCGCTAAGGATTACGCATCCGCATGCCGCTGTTGCTGTCGTGCCCAATGACATCCCTCTGGCCTGCCCTCTCTCTTTGCGGAATGGGTCACAAAGCGCCATCTGGTGAGAGTTTAACATGAACAGTGTCGCTGACGGCTGTCGTTGGAAGCCGAAAGTGTCTTTGACGACCGCTGTCACAGAGCAGAAGTGGTTCATCTGCTATGCTATTACGGACTGCGTGCTGAGGACAGGATGGTCCTGTGGAGTCGGAATCATCAGCGCAGTGGCAGTCAGCTACACGAGATAGACGAAAGGATTATGCATCCGCATGAAGCTGTTCCTGCCGTGCCCAAGGAGATTCGTGCTGGGCCCGCCCTCTCTCTGCGTGGATGGATGGATGGATGGAATGGACGGAAGGTAGCAGCGTCCCCTTTGAAACAGGGTGATGGCAGTTGCCACCATGCTCAGCTTTTTTACTTTATTTTTGTTTAACTGTGTTCTAAGTTACTAAAATTCGCCATTTTTTTAAATAAGTCTTCCTGAAGTTTTAACCTTATGTCACCTCTCTCTCTTTGAGCCAACAATCTTCCAATCGCTTTTTGCTAATTTCCCCCACAGATTTATTTATATGACTATTGTTATCTCTGAACCCTAGGGCCTCAGGAAGAGTGATTGTGCCTGCATCGACCTCGGTATAGATACCATCACATTTTAGTATGACTTGTTCTATTGTTTCCACAGATTTACCACACACAGCACATGCATAATCTTCTTTGTTAAATTTCTTTTATAGCTGCGCGTTCTAAGACATCCGAACTAGTTTCAAAGAGTAGGGCACTGCCTCTTGAGTTGTCATAAAACGCTTCCTTCCCGATCTGCTGTTTCCAGTATCGATATAGTTCTACACTATGCTTCTTTTGCATTGAATTTATCCAATTTTACCTTCCGCATTTTTAACCTGTCGTTTAATGCTTTCTTTCTCCTGCCTCGTGTCTGGCATACCTACTGGTTAGCTTCCTAGGTCTTGTCCGCCATTGTGAATCAATGCTCTTTCTGTATAGGTATTTAAATACCTTAGCTGCCCACCTGTTATCGTCTAATTTCCTCAGGCGTCCTTCGTGTAGTATTTTACTCTGAGCTTCCTGTGCCTCGAACGATGCCCAGCTCATATGCCCCTGTACTGCCTCGTTTGTGGTTTCCTGTGGGCACCTAGTGCTAATCTTTCAACAGCTCTCTGATGTACTTCTAATCTCGACTGAACTTCTTACCTTAAGCACCGAACCGCAATCCCAAAAGCAAGTCTTTTCAACCTTATTCCTTTCCAAATAACTCTCAGTACTGCATACCTGTTGTACCCCCGCAATGCCCTATGTTTCATTATCCCGGCATCTCTTCGCCCTTTTGCTATGAGAGACTGCTCGTGCTTTTCAATGTACATCTGCCCTTCGTTTACCCATACCCCGAGATATTTGTTTTCGGCGACTCGGGGTATTTCATGACCTTCTATTGTAAGCTCCTGATGAGTTGTATCTTTGAAAATCATCTTACCGCACATAGCTGCGCTAAAGTTGAAACCTAGACTGTCTCCTTCAACTCCACAGCAATTAACCAGAGTCTGCAAATCTTCCTGGCTATCTGCTAACAGTACAATATCGTCCGCATATATTAAACCCGGTAATCGTTGCTCAACAACCTATCCGCCTAATCTTTACGACCGATTATAACCTAGATTGCTTCCTTGTAGCCTTCTTTTCATACGTATCATATAAAGCATGAACAGCAGCGGTGACAGAGGAAAACCTTGCCTTAATCCTTTGTGTACCTCGAGAGTTCTGGCACTCCTAATTCCTTCCCATATTATTTCGACTTTATTTTCATGATATATTTCCTGTTGAAAATCAAATACCTCATGATCGATACCTTCATGTTTAAATATGTTCCACAGGAGTTCCCTGTTCACGTTGTCGTATGCACCGCGTATGTCCAGGAAGGCTAAATACGGAGGTGTGTTTTCCGCCTTAGCTATTTTTATGCACTGGGTAAGCACGAACAGGCTATCATCTAAGCGACTACCCATTCTGATCCCCTAGTCAAGTTCTTCGGGTATTCTGTTACTTCCTACCCATGGCTGCATTTTTAATTTTACCGCCTGCATCGCCAGCCTGTATATAACTGATGTTATCGTAATCAGTCGGAAGGATTTAATGTTCGTTTTATCAACTTTCTCTTTATAAATTAAATTTATTCTACTCTGTTTTCCGCTGTGCGGAATTTGGGTATTTCTTACGACTGCCTCCAATGCTTTTACCAGCGTTTCCTTGCCTCTTGGGCCAAGTTCCTGTATTAACTTGATTGGAATTTCCTCTATCCCTGCGGACGTGCATTTTGGAATATTTGCTTCCTCCTTTTTCCAGTTAAGAATTGTCAGTTCTAAGCTGTTTTCTTTTGTGATATTCTGTGTTGCTCCCTAATTTGGGCGACTGCCCTATCGTCTTTCCTAAATGTCCCACCTATAACTAACGCAACGTAGTTCACAGCGTCGTCTCCCTTTAAACATTTTTCCTCGGCATCGTGAATCTGTTCCTGCTTTCTGTGATTCGCTTTACCCAGCCACCTTATATGGTTCCAGAATTTTCTTGACCCCCCTTTAGTTGCATCGCAAACTTCAGCCAGCCAGCGATAAGAGGACTGCTTTATATTAGCCTGGACGAGGACCTGCACTTGTTGTTTCTTTTGTAGATAGAATTCCCATTTTTGGCCTATTTCCTCCTCAGATAACTGCGCCCTCTTTGCTTCTCTGTGTTCCCGTGATTCCAACAGTCCTTTTTGATGGCCTCCCTAATTTCCTTATTCCACCAACTTCGTGGATTCCTCTTTCCTCTCCAGCGTTTTACTCCTTTTGCTTCTTTTATTTTTGTACTATTGAGTAGTTCTAACTGATCACAATTCCACTTTTTAATGGGATGTTTCTCTATTGCTTCGTCTATGCGGGCCGCTATTTGCGCTATTTATTCGTCATTTAATTCTGCGTACTCTTTTTGACTTCCCTACATTTATCTTTTGAGCAGGGCTCCCAACTGTAGACTAATACGCTTATTATCACTTCTGAGGCTCTTCTTCCTCTCTTCACTGATTTCCATTATTGCGAGCTTGCTATACATTTCTTGGGACTTTAAGCAGTAGTCAATGGTCGTTTGTCTGTTACGGGATTCCCACGTGATTTGTCCTTCACACTTAGTTTCTCTATTTACAATAACTAGGTTGTGTCTCTCACAGAAGTGCAGCATCAACTTCCCGTTACAATCTGTGTATCCATTCAGATCTTCGATGTGGCCATTCATGTCATCCAGCAGAATAATATCGGTGCCTTCTCCAATCTGCTTTATATCGCCTTTGAGACACTTAACTAGATCCTTGTTCTCCTGTCTGCATTTGTCCCCTGTTCCTAAATAAAATACTCCTAGCCATGTCCTTTTATCGGCAAATGTACCTGATACCCAGGCATGTTCCTTGCAAGCTGACTTAATTCTTTGCCAATTTGTTCATTCAAGTACCAGCATGCCTACACCTCCTCCCTTCCTCTCCGTTGTTGTTCTCTTGCTCTCTTCCGAGACGTAGCCATCAATAAACGGTGGGTCTTCTACATCTCTGAGATGTGTCTCGCATAAAGCCTATACACCTCCTTCTTCGTCCTTTGACTGCTGCTCTATTTCTAACCACATCGCTCTCTTTCTACCGCCTTACATGTTTTTGCACCTGATCCTGGTGTTAAATTTCTTTTTTGTTGTTTTCTTCCTGGACCTCCTAGTGGTCCTTTTTTGGTGTCAGCCTCCATTGTCAAGCTTTCTACTTTGCTTCTACCTACCCCTACTCCCTGAGCCGCAGTGGACCCCCTAAAAATCTACTGTCCAACCTGCCAGGCGCCAGACAATCTCGGCTCCTAGCCTTCCATTAACGTGGATGCTTAAATTCCTTATCTCTCCATTAACAGCCACAACGTCCTTCACAATTTCTCCGTTCCGTCCTTGCACCTCAGGCACTGTGCACACCACGATCTGGACATGCTTTGCTATCGCCCTTAAATCGTCAACTCCCTCCGAATATCTTTCAACTACTTTTGTGGCTCCACCATTCAGGACACCATTTAGCCCCTCGGCTACCACTACTAAATTGCGCTCTGCAATATTCTTAGAAAGTTTGCTTTTTGTCTCTCTCAGTACTGCATCCATTGTCCTGCTCGGGAATGTTCCGGCTGCTGCCCGCTTATCACGTTTTACAGGCACCATTATAATTCTTTTGCACCTACTCATATTTCAGTCACCACCGATAAGGACTAGGGTATTCCCTTCATTCGTCCTAACTTGCCGATTATGCTGCCTCTTATCATTGAATATTACCTGATTCCTTGGGGTTTTAAGCTCTATGGTATTCCCTTCCTCCCACCTAACTTCCGGTTTGTGCTGTCTCTTATCATTGACCTCATTCCTTGGGGTTATAAGCATTTGGGTATTCCCTTCTTCCTTCCTAACTTCCGGGTTATGCTGTCTCTTATCATTGACTGTGATCTCATTCCTTTGGGTTAGTTTGTTCCCATTCTCTCCATCGCCTCCAGACTTCCTAGCTCCCACGTGTGCGTAGCTGTTCCTCTCTGAACCCTCCTGACCTACTTTCTTGTTGCTGTACATGCCAGTGTCGGCCCCATCCACGTGGCTGCCGCTGGAATGTACGCCATTGTGACTTCTCATGGCAGTGTCAGCCAATTTTTCGTCAATCAATTCCTTAGCTGCTCTTCGAGTTCGCACTTCTCTGCCCTCTCTACCTGTAACACTTTTTCTAGAGCATCCATACGTAACTCTAGGCTGGTGTACGTTTCGTCAGGCCTGTCCAGGCGTGCACTTAATACGCAGCATTTGCACGTAAATTCCGCGCCTTCTGCCTCCTCTACAGATTCGAACAGCGTTTCCTTCAAATTCACCCACGCCTCACACTCCTTGCATTTAAGCATCAGTTGCTTGACCATTTTTTCAGCACTCTATTATTGCTACCATAAATTTACTCCAGAAAAAAAAACTTGCAAGAACGTACTCGAATAAAATTCTGCCTACCGCAAAAGCCGATCACCTATAAAAGTAATACTAACCACCTGTCTAACTAGTTAACTCACAAATGAGCCTTGCAAATCTATAGCTGCCGGCCGGAAAAGACCAGGCCGTTAGGGCACTGACCTGCTCTTTCGCGAGTACTTCACCTAACTAGCCTACATCCAAAACTAGCGTAAATCTAAACTGTTAAACTATTAAAGGAAAGAACTTATCTATTTGTCGTAGTCACGGCGCACTCGCAGTCGTGCATCAGTCCGGTCCCGCTCACCACGCCTAATCCGAAGAGACAGGGCAGGGCGGTTCTGTGGTGTCGGTATCAACAGCGCAGTGGCAGTCAGCTACACGAGATAGACGAAAGGATACGCATCCGCATGCCGCGGTTGCTGCCGTGCCCAATGACATTTGTACTGGCCCGCCTTCTCTCTTTGAGAATGGGTCTCAAAGCGCCATCTGGGGAGAGCTGGGCATGCACAGCGTCGCTGACGGCTTTCGTTGGAAGCCGAAAGTGTCTTTGACGACCTCTGTCTCAGAACCGAAGTGATTCATTTGCTGCGCTACTGCAGTCTGCGTCCTGGGGACACGGTCGTCCTGTGGCGTCGCTCTCACAAGCGCAGTGGAAGTCGGCTTCACAAGATAGACGAAAGGATTACGCATCCGCATGCCGCTGTTGATGCCGTGCCCAATGACATTCGTGCTGGCCGGGCTTCTCTTTTTGCAGAATGGGTATCAAAGAGCCATCTGGGGAGAGCTGGGCATGCACAGCGTTGCTGACGGCTTTCGTTGGAAGCCGAAAATATCTTTGACGACCTCAGTCGCAGCACATAAGTGGTTCATCTGCTGGGCTATTACGGTCTACGGTCTGCGTCCTGAGGACAGGGCGGTCCTGTGGCGTCGCTATCACCAGCGCAGTGACAGTCAGCTACACAAGATAGACGAAAGGATTACGCATGCTGCTGTTGTTGGCTTGATCAATGAAATTCGCCCTCGCCCGCTCTCTCTTTGCAGAATGGGTCCCATAGCGTCATCCGGGGATAGCTGGGGATGCACAGCGTCGCTGACGGCGGTCGTTGGAAGCCGAAAGTACCTTTGACGATCGCTGTCACAGAACAGATTGCGGTCTGTGTCCTGAGGACAAGGCGGTCCTGTGGCATCGGTGTCACCAGCGCAGTAGCTGTTGGCTACACGAGATAGACGAAAGGATTATGCATCCGCATGCCGTTGTTGCTGCCATTCCCAGTCATCTGCCGGTATCAAAATCAAAGCAGGGATGGGATGGTGACCCAGCAGGAGAGTTATAGAGTCCCGCTTAAGATAACCAAATATATCCGAGTCAAAGCCACACCCAAAAACACACACTCGGAACAACATAAAGAGAGAAGAACCGCTAGAACTAATACTCTTGTCAAACGCTATGCATGGAAAGAAGGTACATTCGTTAGGTTGGGGCACCTAAAAAGAATGAAAAATAATGAGCCCCTGCCAGCTCCATTTGCTTACAACAGGCCTAATTCAATTTGAAGAAAATTTTCAAGTGGACAATTCTCAAGATTCACTTGCTATACAGGAAGACCTGAATACATTGCACCGGTGGTGCGAACAGTGGCACAAGAAATTAAATTTACAGAAAACAGTGCAGATGTGTTTCATTTTGGGGCTAAATTTCATCGCGAACTGACGAATGACACGGAAAAGGGACAAAACAAGCGCTGTTTCACGAGGGAAAAGAATGTACCTAATTACGTCTATAACATAAATGGCCACTAATACGAAACTCTTCTCGAATATGAGTATTTAGGTGTGTACATCCCATCAAAACTATGTTGGCATCGACATGTTGATTATGAAAGCTTGAAAAATGTTGGGTTTTTTGCGCCGTAATACGAAAATGTTTCCGCAAGACTCTTGGAATTTATGATTTAAAACATATTACGTATGCGCTGGAATATGCATGTACTGTACGGGACCCGCCGACGAAGACCGACAGACAAAAATTAGAAAGATTCCAGAACTTAGCGGCCGCCTATGTTGCTGGGAATTATAGTAGATACATTAGTGTGCCTGGCATAAAACAGGAATTAGAATGGGAGCTCTCTGAAGTAAAAAGGACAAAGCTAAGGCTTAAATTTTTTATAATGTATATTACAACAGGATTGCTATTCATTCTTCATTCTTCATTTATTCTTCAACATTATTCAACATTATTCATCCACACTATAGACCCGAGCGGGTTGATCATAACCATAAAGTGAATGAATTCAGATCAAGAACTGATTTGTTCAAGATGTCGTTTTTTTACTCGCACTGTTCGAGAATGGAATGCTTTATCTTCATTTCTTTTTAATGTTACTGACAATGAAGTGTTTTCATTGTCATTGTGACTGCCCTTGTAATATTTTTTTTTGCTTTGTACAACGTAAAAACTGGCGGGGGTTTAGCTCTGGTTAAACCTGGAGTGACGAGATAGATACAGCTGGCCGAGTGCCAGCCGTCGGCAGCAGCAGCTGCTTCGCTCCACTTGGCTGGTCACGTGACCAACCACGTGACGAACCACGTGATTAGCTACGGTGCCGTGCCGCACGAAGCTGCTCCGCACCACGTGACTAACCACGTGACAGCATGGCGGCGCCGCCACGCTGAAGGCTCGAAATGCTACCGTAATGCAGCTATCGCTACAAAAGCTACATAGCGACCTACAGCCAGGGGAGCGGGCCCGGGGAGATTCCCCTGATCTCCCTTGGGACGTAGAGGAAAGGAATGAGTGAAATGGGTTACGGGAAATGCGAAAAGTGTAAAAGGGTTTGTATCGGACCTGCAGCTACTTGCCGTCGAGTGCTTTTCGTGGTTTTTCAGACACCGGAAGTATGTGTGGTGTGATCCGGCCAGTAGAGGCTTAGGTCGTCAGCCTATCGGCCCTCCGGCCCTCGGCACCATGACCTGACACCTCTGGGGGACCCACCTGTGCTTCCAACCAACCAACCATGCACTTATTTCCTCCCCTAGCTTGATACACGCCTACTGAGGAGGGAGTATTCAAAGCTGGGCCGACTGGGCCACAAACCAAGAACGTGGCTTAGGGGAGATGCCGGAGGCCTACTCCGCCGGTACTCCACAACATCGACGGTTTTTGCACTGGTTGCACTACGCCCCCTACCTCGTCGAACCGCAGTGGCCTCTAGAGCCCCGCGATCAGCCGTGAGGCCGCTTCCCTGAGACATCGCTGAGGGAAAGTCTGCACTTGAAGAAATAAGAACTCGTCGAAGGGAATTACAAAAAAAAACGTAAATACATGTACTTTTGAGAAAGATTTCAAGAAACACGCCTTTGGGAAACCGATTGCCCGTTGTTTATGAAAGGAAAACATGGCGTACAGAGCGTATGTATATCTCCGGTAGATTTTCCCGCGTCCAGTTTATCACTCCGCGTGTGATTTTAATGTAAAGAAACTCCTTGATCAAGCATATAATTAACATTTTTTTCATTTGATGCTTGGTGCGCAGTGTCAGTCAGTCAAGAGCCCGATGCTTTGATTATGTTCTGCTAGGGAGTCGGAAGCCCTTTTTTCGTTCTTGGCGTCACGCTGATTTTCTTTGAACCACCTTCAAAAACCGCGTGTCTAGCCAATATAGGCTGCGTTGCATTCTTTGCAATGAATTATGTAGATGCGACCAGGGTATCTTGTCTTCACAAGCGTGTACTTCACACGTGTGAGGTGATTTTTGAGCTTGCCATAAAGATGTGGGCCAATTGGATGTCATAGTCAGCTAATATTCATTTATTCAATGTCCTTGATTGCGCCCAGAGGGCACTACAGTAGGGGGTATGTTAGAAAAAGTGTTGTGCAAAGCAAGTCAGAATCGTCAAAACAATCATCCCGAACAGCAAGTCGTTAAGGTAACAGTGCAACAGTCAAGAGAGAAGTCTGTAAGCGGGTAAGCAGCCCCGACACGAAAAACTCGCCAGCAGTATACTGAGCTAAAAAAGCAGGAATACAATCATTACACTGAAGCCCGTATATGCTGCATCAGGAGAACTGAAAAAGTGTCGTCAGTAGCTGAGACGACATATTGTGGTAGTCTGTTTCATTGTTGTTTTTCATGAAAAAAAAGAAGATTTTTCTGCAGATGTTCGGCAGGCTATTTCGCGTATTTTTGAACTGTGGTCTTTTTTGGGGGGCGAGATAAGCGTAGGTCGGTTTGGATAAAGATCCAAGTCAACTGACGCCTTTCCTCGCGCTATTTGCTTCAGCAGTGTGAGCCTAGAGACGAAATGGCGTGTTTAGGGAGGTTGCCAAGAAAGCTGTTCTTTCAAAGCGGTAACGCTAGTGTTATACGTGTAGGAAATAGTCACAAATCCTGCGGCCCTATCTTGTACAGCTAATTTATTTATAAGTATAGTGTGATTCGGGTCCAAGAGTGCGGTGGCATATTCTAGGATGGAGTGAACATTAGTAAAATATAAAGTTTCCTGAACATCACGAGGTGAAGCCCTGAAAATGTTCTTGTTGAAATTAAGTACACGGCCAGCTTTCATAGTAACATATTCTACGTGTTTATTTCATGTGAGGTTTAAATAAAATATTACGCCAAGGTATTTAATGCTATCAGCCAAAATTAGATTTACCTTCTCTAAGTGATACATTGCCTCCACACTTGTGCGCCTTCTGCTGAACCGGATTGGGGCGTTATTGACCACTAGAGGGTGACACCGCGTCGGTAAATAAAAAGGCACGCATGACTCCATGGGCTAGTCAGTGCGTGGTATGCCCTCGACCGGCGTGTTGTCCTTCACTCATGGCCAGGAAATGTTCCCGGCCCTGATTATCACAACTGGCGATGAGCGATAAGCCACGGTCACGTCTGCGTTATCCGCCCCCCTGTATCGGCCATGCCTGTTGTCTTGAAGGTGGAACCATTCGACGCGGTTACGTCGGATTGGACCGATTATCGTGAACGGGTGTAACTGTACTTCGCAGCGAACGACATCGCTGACGCGAAGGAGACTGCTGTGTTTCTGACGGGCTGTAGATAAGAAACGTACTCGCTGCGGCGGAGCCTGCTAGCCCCTACGAAGCCTGCCAGCACCACCTTGGCTGCAATTTTGGACGCTCTGAACAAGCACTACTCGCCAAAGATATCAGAGGTTGTGGGGAGTTTCAAGTTTTTTCTCGACACCGGCGAGACGGAGAGTCAGTTAGCGACTCCATCGCATCGCTAAAGAAGATTGCCGATGACTGCAAGTTCGCACCGTTTCGTGAGCGGATGCTGCGGGACCAAATCGTGTGCGGAATAAATGATGTGACAATGCAGACTCGACTGCTGGAAACGGCAAATTTGGAGTTTGAGACCACAAGGATTACCGTCATTGCCATGGAGGCTACATGGAAACATTCCCGTGCATTATGTACTCAGTTACCCCAAGCGACGCCAGTACAATCCGAGGAGTCTGCAAATGTTGTGAAAACCAAGCAGCATAGAAGTGGGTCCTGTTCCCGCTGTGGGCGGAATCATCAGGCACCCCAATGCCGTCACGTGAGCAGCGTTTGCTTCAAGTGCGAGCAGAGAGGTCATCTGGCCAGATTATGCTGATCAAGCACGTTACAGACTGCAGAAACGAGGTTCCAGAATGGACCGAACCTGTCCGCAACCTGGACGACGAGCTGGTGACGACGGAATACAGGCCGGAGAAGGAGGAGCGTACGACCTATGGACGTTAGAGCGGCCGGGCCAGGGCCAATGTGGGTTGAAGTTTCCATCAATGGGGTGACGCTGGACATGGAGCTTGATACCGGTGCCAGTGTGTCAACTATCAACGAGAGGAAGTTTACGCAGCTGTTTCCCTCGGCAAGACTGCAGCCATCGGAGGCCCAGCTCAGAGGATTTTTCGGCGACACGAAGACGGTGGTAGGCGAGTTTGTGGCAACCGTGAAGCTCGGTGAGAGCGAATGTGTGCTGCCTTTGTTTGTTGCGAACGCCCGTGCCCAACGCTGTTCGGAAGAAGTAGGATGAAAGAATTTCAGCTCGGAATCGGCAAGCCAGAAACAGTCAATGCTGTGAAGTCCGTGGAAGAAGTGGTGAGTCAATTCCATCAAGTATTCTCGGAGGGACTGGGAGCCCTTAGCGGCGTGAACGCCCAGGTAACTGTGCAAGAGGGTGCTAAGCTAAGATTTTTTAAGCCGCGGGTCGTCCCGTTCGCGCTACGAGACAGAGTTGCAGAGGATGGAACGTGAGGGCGTCATCCGCCCTGTAAAGACGTCCGAATGGGCCGCGCCCATCGTTCCCGTAGTAAAGCGGGATGGCCGCGTACGCCTGTGCGGCGACTTCAAGATGGCAGAGAACACGTGGCGGTGCTGGAGTCGTACCCAATCCCGCGCATCGAGGAACTGTTTTCAAGGCTAACGGGGGGCACAAAGTTTACATAGCTCGACCTTAGATATGCTTACCAGCAGGTTAAGCTCCACGAAGACTCTCAGATATTTCTCACCATCAACACCCCGAAGGGCTTGTACCAGTTCACCCGACTTCCGTTTGGGGTGTCGTAAGCCCCGGCTTAATTTCAACGCAAGATGGAGAACGCAAAAGCAATGGGACGCTTTTCCCCCGATGTCTCGCGCTGTGCCAAGACTGCCCCCAGCCCGTAAGGTGAGGCATCTGTGATCAGCACAGTCGGCCTTGCAGGGTCAAAATGTGCTAAAACTCAAGCGGACGTAAGCAGCTCTTTGCTTTCGTGGAAAGCTTGCTCCTCCTCAGACGTCCAGCACTACCGAGCCCCTGCCCCCAGCAAGCAGTTCAGGGGGTGCAACACACTAGACAGGTTTGGCATGAACCGTCTATAAATGTTGAACAGGCCCAAGTAGCTCTGTAGCTCCTTCACATTCCAAGCCCTGGTGCTGCCAGCACGGCTTCGGTCTTGGTTGAGTTCGGTTGAAGACCGGCTGCACTGATGACGTGCTCCAGATACTCCACCTTAGGTACCAGGAACTCGCATTTACAAAGCTTCTGCCGCAGCCCGGCTCTCCTCACTCGCTTCATGACTCGGCACACGTTAGCCCAATGGTCGCTGTCGTTGGCGCCGTTTACCAGTACATCGTCAAAGTATACCGTGACAAGGTCAAGATTGTGCAGAAGGTTCTCCTGACATATCCAAGCCGGCAGGGCAGGTTGTGGCGCCTGACTTGTCAGATCAGAGTTCTGAAATCTCCTGTCCAGGGGTTACATGTTCTTTGTCTTCTCTCCGTTTGTGTGTATTCTGCATCCGCTCTTTTCAAATCCATTTTACTTCTCTCATCCTTTTTTTTCTTTGTTTGGCAACTTGTCGGCTCGGTGCATGAATTATATTGTAGAAGCTTGGGCAAGTTGGTTGGTGTGACATGGTTTTTTCAGCAGCGCAGGGGACAAAGGACGTGACAAGTGCGCAGACACGGCGCTGACGGCGCTGACAGCGCCGTGTCTGTGCACTTGTCACGACCTTTGCCCCCTGCGCTGCTGAAAAAACCATGAATTATATGCTGTCTGCTGCCGGGCACTGCCGCTCAAGCCTTCTAAGGCTTCGGCAGGCCCGCTTTAGTACTCTAATGAGGAAATAAACATTATTATTATTATTATTATTATTATTATATTATTATTATTATTATTATTATTATTATTATTATTATTATTATTATTATTATTATTATTATTATTATTATTAATTATTATTATTATTAAAAGCTGAGGACCCAAGGCAGCCAAGGGCTGCAGAAGGTACAGCGTCTCCTCGTCAAAGACCTTTCCCCACGCCTCTCGGACGGGGCACCAGGGTTCGTCGGCCTGTACAGCGCTACTACCCATAACTCAATTGCTGACATTGTTACACGTAATCACCTTATAATTGTTTGGTTTTTTATTAACTTTGGATGGCAGGGATGTGACGTTACTGATCACTAGAGGGCGACACCGCGTCGGTAAATAAAAAGGCACGCATGACTGGGCGAGTCAGTGCGTGGTATGCCGTCGGCTGGCGTGTTTTCCTTCACTTCCGGATTATCACACGTATATGATTACATTTCGAAAAATTAAGTTTCATGCACCATGACGTGATACGATTAATGTGTGTTTGTAGCTGAGCAGCATCGGCCTGCGTAGCTATGTTTATATATATATATATATGACGCAATCATTAGCGTATAATCGTATATATGAGGTGACGTTAATACGTATGTCTTTGATGTAGATTAGAAAAATTAGTGGTCCTAAAACTAAAGAGTAGTGGTCTGGGGTCCCTTGAGGAACCCCAGACGTTACGGATGACAAATCAGATTCGTAACCATTGATTAAAACTTTCTGGGAGCGACGTGATATATATTGTTCTATCCATTTGAGAATTGAGGGGGTAGACCAATGTATGAAAGTTTAAAAAGTGGCCGAGAGTGCGGGATGGCATCAAAAGCCTTTTTTAAAATCTAATAAAACACAGTCGGCTTGCATGCCGCAATCAAGTGCAGAAAACATGTCGTTAGAGAAATCTAAGAGCTGAGTAACGCAGGAAAAGCCTGCCCTGAAACCATGTTCTGTATTAAGAAAAAAAATTGTTAGCCTGCAAGTCATGGATTAAGTTGGAGTAGGTGACGTCTTCTAATGCCCTGAAACTCATGTGCACACAGGTGAGGGAAGTAGCTCTATAATTCCAGATAAGGCAGCGACGACTGGCTCTGTGTACCGGTACTGCGTTGGCCACTTTCCATTTTGCGGGCAACTCACTTGTTCCCAACGGCTTATTAAATATGACAACCGGGAACCTGGCTACGCTTGTCGCACAGGCCTTTAAAACAGAATAGGGAGTAAAATCAAGACCAGAGCCTGAGTTTGGCTTTAGGTCAGTGAGCAATTTATTTATTCGTTTATAGGTTGCGAAGATCTTAGACACTGAGGGCAGGTTGTAGTTCGGCGGATCTTGGTTACCTAAAGGAATGGGAGTAGAAAAAACGGATTGAAATTAACCGTCGAAGCAGTCATCTTTCGCGACGTCATCAGTAACGTAGCCTAATTCAGGAATAATAAAGGAAGAGGGAAAAATTTCAGTTACTGACACTGTCGTGCAGCCATGATTATGTTCTATGATTACTTGGGCTTTTCAGGTGTGGATTAGGCTGGCAAGAGATTGACGCTGAAGCAGCTAAGTAACAAAATATTCAGTGTAGCAGTGCGACAGTGAGCATGTTATTTACCACGAGAAGCAGATTTGCATTGAGTCGACTGAATCAGGCGGAATAACATCATCTGAGGTGGCATCATAGATAAAGCGTTGCCCGCTGGTCAATAGTTTGTCGAAACGGAGCTTGTAGGATAAATTGTTTGACTTTGTGTATTCTAGCAGTTTTTGCGCACAAGCTGAATAGATGACGAAAAATGGTCGCGAACTGCAACATCGGTCCTCTTCAACTTATATCTCAGAACAAGAAGCCTTTCTTTATCCTTGAATTTGACGAATTTCACAACTATAGGCCGGTTTTTATTACGCTGGTAGCAGCCGATCCTATGAGCTATTTCCACATCAGCTTTGTCGACAACTAATTTCATATATTGGGGCCACATAACAACAACGGCATCCTCAGATTGTGCCCACATCTCGGACTGATTGATAGTCAACCCAAAAAAAAGCAAGTTACATCTGCGTGATCTGTTTTCGGCATCGCCTGTTGCTGTCTTCAAGGATGCAATTCCCTCTGGTATCTTAGTCAAATTACGGTCGCGTTGTAATGACACGGGCAAGGATGGGCATGCAGTATCTGAGATTCTTCAAGGCTTGTTAGTGTTAGCCTTTCTGAAAGTTTGACAAACTCTGTTTCACTCCTGTTCCACCTTTGCTGCAGCGAGGTCAAGCTGGAAAGCAGCTGCTGCTTCTGCTCTTGCTTAATACGTCTCAAAGCCTCAAACAATGATGAGTATTCACAACAGTGAGTGTGCGGGCTACCTTCATACCCATATGTTGGGCCAGGGTTGGCCTCAACGTTACCAGACAAACAAATAAGCAGAGCTACAAAACCAATGCGATGGAAAAACAGACAACACCTCAAGCGAGTATTACGGAAATATTTTCTACAAGGTTAGAGTTTGAGCGAGTTGGTTTCGATATTCGATGACTACTGCGCAACGGACGGGACGTAGACGGACACAACACTGTTGGGTCCCTGCCTGTGTCGTTCTTCTACGTGCTTTTCTTGCGCCGTATTCATGGAAAAAAATTTCTAATTTAAATGGGGCATGGCACCGCAAGAAGACAACTGTTAGAGGTACGCAGGCAAGAACAGTTGTTTAGCAAGCTAACCTGGGCAGCAAAAAACGGTGACACCATGTTCGGCGCAGTGTCGTTGACACCACGGGCATAGGAGATGGCTGCGCGTTTCGTCTTGCATATAGCTCTGCCTGGATAGGCTGCATCGCGTCGTTCTTGGGAGCGGAGCACTTGAACTGGGGAGCCGTTTTCTGTGATGTCCTCACAGAAAAAGAAAGTGAATCAATGTGATTCACCTGTATGCAATCTGCAGCACGCAATGCCTTGCTGCGAGTCGCTCAAAGGTGAACCAGGCCACCAACGGCACGTCATGCTGTTTACGCCTTCACTGTTTCAAACTGAAACGTAAGGTAACATACTGGAGCGGTGTACTATAAAAAACCTTTTTGCGTTTAAAAGATTTCCTTAAGATGTTAACATTCTAACCAGCATATTATTGCCGGTATTAATAATAATATTAATAATAATTGGTTTTTGGGGAAGGAAATGGCGCAGTATCTGTCTCATATATCTTTGGACACCTGAACCACGCCGTAAGGGAAGGGATAAAGGAGGGAGTGAAAGAAAGGAAGAATAGGTGCCGTAGTGGAGGGCTCCGGAATAATTTCGACCACCTGGGCATCTTTAACGTGCACTGACATCGCACAGCACACGGGCGCCTTAGCGTTTTTCCTCCATAAAAACGCAGCCGCCGCGGTCGGGTTCGAACCCGGGAACTCCGGATCAGTACTCGAGCGCCCTAACCTCTGAGCCACCGCAGCGGGTGCGCTCCTTAAATTTGCCGGAGCCACTTAGGGAACCTAAGTGCAAGTCATGCGAAAGCATAACAATTCGATTCAAATTTCATTTGAATTCCATTTTATTCCAATGCTACTGAAATCTAATTCCAAACTGTTCTTTTTAGTTGGTGCAGTTCATTACTGGTCAATATTTCGCACTTCCCTCCCCTGATGACGCCATAATGCGGCAACCTATGGCGATTCTAGTAATACCGCCAATTTCATGGCAGTACCGTGTTTTCGTATCGATGAGCCATTTAATGACATTGCGTCAGCACTTGAATTTTCAGCGATTAGAAATCGCAATATATAGTAAAGCAGAATAGTAACAGGCAGATTTTAGGGGCCCCACAGCGAAGCAAGAAAAAAGCTACCTGCGCACTTACAACACTTTGAAAATAGAAATAAGTGCGTAGCGCATTCTGACGCAGTTTCGCTAGCAGTACGTAGCCTTATATTTCAAGGTTCACTTCGCCAACTACGCACTAATTTACTGACTACCTCACAGAATGTTTTTGTCGAGAATGCGAGCTTTACCATGGTTTGGTAAACGCTATGCACACAAAAGTGCCCTGTTTCTATGGTTCGGCGTAAAAAGCGCCGCGCCGAAGGACCATGAGCTTTTTCAATCCATACATGTCAGAACAGTGTCACACAGTCAACATGCGGAAAGTCGATGACGTCCAGACGGGTTTAGGTCGCATGCAGACGCGTAGAAGTACACCCATCCTCCGCAGCCGTTAGCAGAGGCTCTAGTGGACCGGCACCGGTTCGTACAGCACGCACCGTGGGCTTCTTTTTTGCCGTTTTCTTTGCAACTCATGGGCATTGAAGTAAGCGGGAAAGCGTGACAAGTACTTCTACTCCATCATGAAGCAAAGAGCATACCTTCTAATGTAGAAGCAGTGGTGACATCTTGGACTGAGCGCTGAGGCAGCACTGCAGGCGGAGTATTGTATTCAGACACCGCAAACAAACGTGTTTTGTGAGCCGGAATTCAGCTGACGTATACCGCCGCAGAACCAGCAGCTGGGGCACGTGTGGTCTCTTCGGCAGCAGCTCGGCACCCAGGGCGGCATGGCGCGCCACTGGTGCTTCACGCTCAGCCTGGGCGCCATCAAGAATTTCGTGGACGCGCTCTACAAGAAACTCGTCTGGGTCACTGGCTACGACTACGCCAGCCTGCAGGAGGTACGCGAACTTTTAGGTTTAGGTTTAGGTTTGAAGGTTTATTTCCACAACTAGGTGTTGCGAGGACAGCCAAGAAAAAAGCTGTATAGACAGCTTGAAAGGTCCTGGCTTCCTCTTACAGTGCAGCATTGACGGCGGCAGAAAAGGACATCAAACAAAATGTAAGGAAAAAAAAACACGTATGTTCAGTACATAGAACGACACATGTACGTTCAGTACGCAGTACATTGTGCATGTAAAGGAAAAAAGAACTACTTTAGGTCCAAGAGCCTATAAAGGCAAACGCAGAGAGGAGAAAATAAGGGACAGCAAAATTGACACATCCGCTCAAAATGGTAATAGCAAGAAAAAAGAACTACAGGAACAATTGGGGCAATTCTTTCAGAGAAATATTGGAGACATCAAGATTCTTGTGGCAGTACAACTGGTTCAGAAGTGTCGGTAAAGTATGCTGCAACATTTGTTTACCATAGTTTGTGCGGCATTTCTTAACATTCCAAAGCTCTGCTGCGCGGGTATCATACACAGTTCTGCTTTGCTCTAACCCAGCAAGTGTAAGTAAGGAGTCATCATTTTTCATTATGGCGAGTTTATATTTATGGCACAGCCTATAATTATACATGGATTTCATTGGAATAACGTTGTGTCGGTGGAAAAGGCTCGCAGTGTGGAAGAAATACGGCACTTTACATGCAATGCGTATAATACGTTTTTGTAAGACTGAGTTTGTAAATATTTTCGGCTGTTGTTGTTGCCCACACCATACATCCGTAGTTGGCTATGGAAGAAAACAAAGAGTGATAAAGTAACATGTTGCATGACGTAGGAAAATTAAAGCAATAGCGGCGCATGATACTAACTGTTCTGGAAAGTTTCTTAACGAAACTAATTGGTCACGCATTATGCATACGTGGTGTAAAAAGAAAAAAATTTGTTCCCACTGTACTGGCCTTTCCCTTGGAGTCCAATTTCATTTCATATGTAATCTGTATGCACAGCAGATTTTCATTGCACCATCAAAGATTAAATGCAATCTCTGTGCTGGCCTTTTCTCAGTATCCTACTTTGCGCTTTGGTCATTCCGAATATTTACGCTTGAATCTTTTGGTGTTAAAATTTGCTGCAGCAAAGCGAATATCCCCTGTCACCATTCTTCACCACAGCAGAGAGTGCTCCGAATTCAAGACAGCTGCCGTGCACCAGCCATACCCGCTAGAGGAGTCCTTTTCCTCTGTGAGTTGAGGGCAAGCTATACTCAGCACACGACACTGCTTGCTTAGGTGGAACAAATTGTCTGTACCGCCTGAGCAGAATACTGGTGTAGCGTTTTTGTTTTTTGTGCGATAGCACTTAGAGTGGCCACTCACCGAACTGAGCCGCTGTGTGTTTGCGTGTTTGTCTTTTTGTTCGTTTTTCACAACACCATGTTTTGCCCGAAAGGGCACCTTGACCTAAATGTGATGATGCTTGGAGCCACTACAGACCCTTAGCCCCCATTTCGAAGCCGTCATCTGCATCGTGGAAGTTGTGAGGTGGAGGGTGAAACCTTGAACCGTGGCCGCTGTGGTCTTGGTCATGATTCCGCCTACGGGTCCCCTGTCTATCTGCCCCTGGTTGGGGGGGCGGAGGCTCCGGGACTTCCTTGTGCTAAAAACGGTTAAACACAGGCGACTTATTAGGAACCGTAAAAAGACACGTATAATACGGACAAACTGACATCAAATAAACTTGATCTGTACCTGAAAACGTCCCGCACCGAAGTACCTCTGGACATGACTCGCCCTCACTCTGACCACTTCTCACAATTCCTTACTCTCACTCCCTGAATAGAAGTACTCCAGTAGCCTCAATGTCTGCCTTCCTGATTGTTAAAATTCTTAAAATTAACCGAGAAAAACTACAGAGCCAAAAACTCTCCTCAGGTGACCTATCTGTAGAAGTTTCAAAGCAGGAGCACAGTGACCTCCTACTGAAACAACTGCAGTTTACGGACCTACATATGACTATAGCTTCACATCATCCGTGAAACCTCATCGAAGGCTTCCGTGACCAAGGTGTCATCGCACTTCGCCACATCACAATAAGGCGGAAATGTGAAGAGGTAATGACACCCCTCATTGTCCTCACGTTCAATCGGGCTGTTATCAGGTACACGTGATACAGTGTAATCAAGCACGTGTGCTGATGTATAGCCTGAGCAAGACGGCTTGCACGTGTCGCACCGTGGCAGTTCATGACCAGGCATGTGACCTTCGGTTTCGTTATCAAGCCAGTAAGATCAAGCAATAACCGCTGATTTCTTCGGTCAGCCACTCCCGCCAACTGCATGATGACCGCCAGACCACGCGAACTTGATGACACAAACTGTAGCTGGAGCACTTACCGTGTTTGTTTGGAAGCCTTGTTTCACGGCCACAGCACCGCATGTTCAGGGAAACGGCGTGCGCTTCTGGTGTCGGCGGTGTCGGCACTGAGTGACAATGTGGTTTGCGTGCTTCAAGTTCAGTGCCAGTCAGAATCGGTTAACATCCTCAGCTACGAGGCCGTCATACAGCACTTGGATAGCTACTTCGACCTCAAGCCAATGAGACAACCGCGAGCTACGCTTTTTTTCATGCAGAACCAAGCGGAAGGCGAAAAGGTACAGGACAATATCACCGACCAAAGACGTCTCGAAAAAGATTGTACTTTCGACACGTTTATGGGCCACACTTTGCGGTATCGGATTGTCTGTGGAATTGTCCCAAAATACATTGAGCATGGCAGAGGCAGAAGCTTTTGCTCTAGCACCGGAAACTGTAGAAACGAATATCAGGGCAGTGGAAGATGATGATGATGATGATGACGATGATGATGATGAGGAAGAGGAATTTTCATGGCCCAAGACCCTCTGTCGCTAAAGAGCGTCATGGCAAAAGGTTTTTCTTTTACTCAAGGTGTGGTCAATGACCCATTTCTCATGCATATCACCCTAAACAAGCCGAGCACCGGGCAGGGGAAAGCTTCCGCGCATTGTATCACTGGTGGGTACCCGACGGCACTGAGGATCGACCCCGCAACTCCCGCATGCCAGGCGAATGCTCAAACGACTAGGCCACCACTGCGATGGCAAAGGATGAGAGGAGCTTCAACGCCAATGGTGCTTCCAGCTTCGTACAGAAGCACAGGATGAATCTGCAGAAGTCCGTACGCGGGCATGGATATATTACCGATTCCACTCAATGCAGGACATGTGGCTTGAGCTATGCTTGAGAAGTGTGCAGAAACAAGTGACGTGTCACAGCTGCGAAAGGAAGGGGCACCTGGCAAGGATGTGCCCCAGAGGTAGCGCTAACCCCTCAATAACTTACGCGGTTGGGGAGCTAGATGGCAGCGACGGAAGTGGAGAGAAAATGCTTAACGCGTTGGTGGCTCACAGCAACAGTAGTAACGAGTCCGCACGGCCATTTGAAAAAGGATTTCATCTGGGAAGGCCGGAACCTGCGCATGCTGATTGATATAGGCTGCACTGTCAGCGTCATTCCAAGGAGGGTATTCGAAAACCATCGTGAATGGTGGCCGACACAGGAGAAGACTGCACTGCGACTTACGTGCTTCCTGGGGCCGCTGCCGGTCTTTGGCCGAGTGACCATGAAAGTCTAATGCGGTAACAAGCAAGTGGTCAGATTACTGCTTGTAGTGCATTCCGATGGACGTCTATTGTGCGGCCGTAACACCCCCAAGCCTTTCGGAACGCTGGCATGGTGCTACTGGAAGAATGCTCGTTGCAGGACGTACATACATGTGGTTCCCGGTTAAGCAGAGACACCGAAACTTTTGGCGCAGTGTGCGGAAATTTTTAAGGACTGTAGAAGCGTACTGGTTAGGTTCTTGTAAGGACCGCCTGGGAAGCTGCACAAAAAAAGAGCACGCTGTACCGCGTTTTCTCAAGGTTCGGCCTGTGCTCTACGCGGTTCGGGTAAAGGTGTCTGCGGAAATCGAATGCCAAGTACAGGAAGAAGTGCTTTCACCATTCAGAGTTTCCGAGTAGACTACGCCTCTCGTGCCGGTAATGAAACGAAACGGTAATATTAGCCTGTGCGGCGACTTCAAGCTAACCGTGAATCCGGCTACATATCTGGAACAGTACCCGTTGCCGAAAATTTAGGACATCTTCGCATCTCTGCACGCTTTATGATTTATGACACGCCTATACTCCACTTCTAAGGACGACCAGGGACGAAAAATGGCCTTGTTAAATACCCAAAGGTTTCTTTGCCAACAACCGTCAAGCTCTCGGCATCGCATCGCTTCCAGCTTTGTTTCTGCGCACCACCAACCCGTTCCGCAAGGCCTCCCTAGCGTCAAGGTATACTTGAATGACATCATTATTGTCAAAAAGCAGACCTATGACGCAACACTGGCAAGTTTTTGAGCGGCTGCGCGTCAGCGGACTCAAGTTGAACCGTGATAAATGCAGGTTCCGTGAGAAGCAAGTTTTATTCTTGGGCCACAAGATCGATGCCACTGCCTTGCACCCCTGAGAATATTGGAAGCCGTCACCGCAGCACCAAGACCAGAGGCAGTGAGCCAGCAAAAATCCTTTTTGTGATTGAACGCATATTGAAGCGAATGCTTACTGAGCTAGCTAATGCCGCTCGTCTCGGGTAGGTAAATTTGTAAATTCTACCTCTTTGACCTCTAACATAGGAGCAGCCACGTGACAGCTATGACATCTCTCAGCTGCCGCCACCGAAACCGAGCGCTCGCCTCTGTTTCTGTAGCTCGTCGGCGTTCAATGTGTTCATTGGCGTTGGCGTTGACAACGATAAGATTCCAATGATTTTGAGGAAAGGAAGGGCACATAACTTGCTCTCTGGTCTGTGGACGCCTCAATCGTGCTTTGAGGTAGGTGGCGGTGAGTGAGGGAAAGAGAGATGTGGGCTGCATGGCGTAGCGCTGACAACGTTGTGGCAGAAACGCGCCACTGCAGCAATAGGCAATTTAACCGCCACCTGCCAGGGCAGCAGAGTGGGCGCGCTGCCTATGCGGTGCGTGGAGCGCACTCAACGTTGGACACGCCAAGCCACGTCTACTTGCCCGATACACCACAGCTTTCGCTCTCTAGCCAGGTTCAAAAGTGGATGAACCGCAAGTAATTTTAACGCCAAGCTTTTTCCTAGCATTGCAGCCACGCTGGTTCCACTCTATGTAGGCTGCTAGATAAAGAAACGCGATGGCAATGGAGAGCCGAATACAAGAAAGCCTTCCAGGTAGCCAAGTGCGCTATGCCGGAAGCAGAACTTCGCGTTTACTCATCATCATCATCATCATCAGCCTGACTGCACCCACTGCAGGGCAAAGGCCTCTCCCACGTCTCTCCAATTAACCCTGTTCTTTGCCAGCTGCACCCACCTTATGCGTGCAAACTTCTTAGTCTAACCCGCCCACCTAACCTTCTGCCACCCCCTGCTACACTTGCCTTCTCTTGGAATCCTCTGCGTTACCATTAAGGATCAGCGGTTTTCTTGCCTTCGCATTACATGCCAGGGCCAAGCCCCAGCCCCCTCGGCCGCTTCCGCTTTCTTAAAGTTACATCTATCATTTTTCTTTCGATGGCTCGCAGCGTTGCCCTTAACTTAAGCTTAACCGTTTTCATTAGCCTGCAAGTTTCTGCTCCGTAGGTGAGTACCGGCAAGATACAGGCATTGTACACTTTTCTCTTGACGGATATTCGTAAACTGCCATTTATGATGTGAGAGAAGTAGCCATATGCGCTCCATCCCATTCTTATCCTTCTAGTTATTTTCCTCTCAAGAACCGGATCAGCTTTCATTACCTGCCCTAAAAAGGTGTATTCCTTGACCACTTCTATAACCTCGCTGACAATTGAGATCTGCTGTTCTCTACCTAAAGTGTGGAACATTACTTTGGTTTTGTGCATATTAATTTTTAGACTCGGTATTCTGCTCTGCCTGTCTAACATTCTTATCATGATTTGCACTTCACCTCCTGAGTAACTCAGCAAGGCAATGCCATCTGCGAATCGCAGAATATTTTGATTTTCTTCTTTAACTCTTATCCCCAACTGTTCCCAATTCAGTCCTCCAAATACCTCCTGTAAACAGGCGGAGAACAGCATCGGCGAGATCATGTCTCCTTGCCTGACGCTCTTCCTTACTGGAATTTTATTGCTGATTATATAGAGGATTTTGTAGCTGTGCAGTTGCTGTGTATATCTTCTAGTATTTATGAATTTATTTACATTTATTTAGAGATACTGCGATCTAGTACAGATCATAACAGGGTGGGAAAAAATACAAACATATAAACACTCAAATTCATAACATTTGCAGGCACTTTTCAAACATCAATAAACAATTATGATTAACAGTCTCGCTATTAAGTTTATTCCATTCAATAATTGTCCTCGGAAAAAAAAGAATACTTAAAGCAGTTATTTCGTGCGTTCAAAGGGTTTATTGTTAGTGCATGCCTTTGCCTCGTGTTATAACGTAAGAAGTAAGCAAAATAATTAGAAGTATTAACTTTATAATGACCTTTTATGAGCTGGAAGAAAATATTTATTCGACAAACACGATTGCGCTCAACAATTGGGGGTAACCCACTTCGCCTCGCGAGCTCACTTACAGATGCACGGCCATGTGAGTTAAAACAAATGTAACTACTTTATGCTGTATTCGCTCAAATTTCTGAATGTTTGTTACCGTGAAAGGATCCCAGATGATTACAGCATATTCTAGTAACGGACGGATGAGGGAATTGTATGCCAATAGACGAACACTAGGTAGGGATGACTTTAATGAGCGTCTCAAGAAAAAGAGTTTCTGCATTGAATTTCCTACGACAGCGTCTACGTGCTTTGACCACGAAAGGTTGTTAGTCCCAAATATTTATATTCTGTCACCTCTCATAATGATATGTTGTTAGTAGCGTACACAAAATGAAGAGGTATTTTCTTTGCATGGGCTCTTATATATACTGATTCCACAATGCCTGTATGACTGCTGAGGTTTCCACTGAGTCGAATGCTTTCTCGTATTCAATTAAATCTGTGTATAGGGGCTGGTTATATTCAGCTCATTTCTCTATGACCTTATTGATAGTTTGAATATGATCTATTGCGAAATATTCTTTACGAAAGCCTGTCTGATCATTTGATAGATTAAAGTCTAAGGTTGCCGTGACTCTATTAGGCAGCGGACTGTAAGCTTATCGGTCTAATTTTTCAAGTCTTTGGCGTCTCCTTACACATGAATTAAGATAATGTTCGCGTTCTTCCAAGCTTCTTATATGCTCGAGGTCATAAGGCAATGCGTATACAGGGTGGCTAATTTTTTTACCACAATCTCGCCTGCGTCCTTCAGCAGATCTGCTGTTACGTGTTCCTCATCAGCTGCTTTTCCCCTTTGTATTGCTCCTAAGGCTTTGTTTACTTCCTCTTTCGTTACTTCCAAGAAGACGCACTCCTTTACGCTCCTGTCTCTCACATTAACGTTCTGATTAGATTGGGTACTGTGTAGATTTCTGTTGAACTCTTCGGCTCCTTTAACTGTCTTATCCATATTGCTAATGACATTGCCATCATTGTCTCTTAGCCCACACATTTGGTATTTACCTGCCTATTTTCATCTTCACCGCTTCTAGGCTACTTTCGTTCTTTAGAGCATGTTCGATTATCTCCTTATTCAAGTTCCTTACGTCAGCTACCGTGCACTTATTTATCTGCTTTGATAGCTCTGCTAGTTCTGCTCTCTATGTAGGGGTTAGACGCCCTTATTCTTTGGCGTTTGTTAATGAGATCTTTCGTCTCCTGATATTGCTTGCCGGTACCCGGTCGAACCGTCCTAACGCCTACGTCTACGGCGCACTCCGTAACGATAAGTTTCAGTTTATAATTCATTGCATGAAGATTAGGATCGTCTTCTTCAGTCTATCAGGTGATAGAGAAATGCGCAGAATATAACCAACGTCTATATATAGCCTTCATTGGTTACGAGAAAGCATTCGACTCAGTAAGAACCTCAGCAGTCATGCAGGCATTGCGTAATCTGGCTGTAGAAGAGGCTTATGTCAAAATACCTGAAGATATACATAGCAACTGCACAGCTACCATAGTCCTCCATAAAGTCAGCAATGAAGTTCTAATAAGAAAGGGCGTCAGGCAAGGAGATACGATCTCGCCAATGCTGTTCACCGCCTGTTTACAGGAGGTATTCGGACGCAAGAATTCGGAACAGTTGGGGATAAGAGTTAATGCAGAAAATAGCTAAATAATCTGCGATTCGCTGATGACATTGCCTTGCTGAGTCACTCAGGAGATGAGGCTGCAACGTATGATAAATGAGTCACAAAGGCAGATCAGAACGATGGGTCTAAAATAACATGCAGAAAACCAAAATAATGTTCAACAGTATAGCAAAGAAACAGCAGATCACAATTGGTAGCGTGGTGCTGGAAGAGGCAAAGGAACACGTCTATTTAAGGCAGGCAGTGACAGCTGATCCTGGACATGAGAGGCAAATAACTAGAAGTATAAGAATGGGGTGGAGCGCATATGGCAGGTTCTCTGAGATCATGAATGGCAGTTTATCAATATCCCTCAAGAGAACCGTGTACAACACCTGTATTTTTCCGGTGTTCACCTACGGGGCAGAAATGTGAAGGTTAACGAAAAGGGTTCAGCTTATGTTAAGGACAACGCAGCGAGCCATGCAAAGAAAAATGATAGGTGTAACATTAACAGACCGGAAGCGGGCAGAGTGGGTGAGGGAACTAACGTGGGTTACTGACATGCTAGTCGAAATCAAGATGAAGAAATGGGCAGGGTATGTAAAGTTAAAGCAAGATAACCGCTGGTCTTTAAGTGTAACGGAGTGGATTCCAAGAGAAAGTAAGCGTAGCAGAGGGCCGTAAACGATTAGGTGGGCGGATGAGATTAAGAAGTTTGCAGGCAAACGTTGGATGCAGCTTCCAAAGGACAGGGTTAATTGGAGAGACATGAGTGAGGACTTTTCCCTGCAGTGGGTGTAGTCAGGCTGATGATTATGATGATGTGTTCTGCAGCGATATCCTATATTCCTCTGTTTTCCGTATCATCGCTAACTCGTTAATGGACTTTCTCGGCACTAGCTTCTTCCGTTCCCTCTTCAAGTCTAAGCTAATTGGATGCCTTGCCATTCAGTGATCGCTTCAACACACCTTTGCGAGGACGTTCACATCCTGAACGATGCCAGATCTCGTGCACTACAATCCAGAAAAGCCGTTGCGGCTTGAAGGCGACGCTTCACAGTGGGAGTCGGCGCGGTGCTGTCACACCCAATTGATAACCGGGACTATCCTACATTGTTCCGGTAGTGAGGGCTGCCACCGGCTGAGCGGAATTATTCACAATTGAAGAAAGAAGAATTTGCATTGGTGTTCGCCGTTATCAACTTTCGAAATGCTTACTTGCTGGCGAAGCATTTTACACTGGTGACGGATCACAAGCCACAGACAGGACTGTGACCGGAGAGGCTGATTCCACTCATGGCCGCAGTAAGAATTCAACGGTGGGCGTTGCTACGGTCGGCTTACCAGTATGATCCCAAGTGCCACTCTGGACAGCGAAATGCTAACGCAGGCGCTCAAAGTCGCCTACCACTGCCGTGCGTGGGAGGTCGAGAGGGGCAACAACCCATGGAATAAGTGCTTTATATGCGGGGCCTAAATTCCATGGCCATTTGCGCTCAGCAATTAGCGGACCTCAGCGGCTCCGACGATACACTTCATGATATCAGAGGGTGGATCTCATGCGGCTAGCCACGGCACTGTCTACGGCATAGCAACGCATGATGGCGTACTTACCTCGGCCTTAACCAGCTGACGGCCAGTCACGATCTGATTTACTATGGCCATCGAGTAGTGTAGCCGGGTGCCACCCGCGGCGGTGAATGCTAAAGGAACTGCACGATAGTCACCCCGGTATCAATGCCATGAAGCACAGAGCACTGGCTATCTTTTGGTATCCTGCACTCTATTAGGACCTCGAAGTGTTGGTTCAAAGTTTCCGTCAATGTATAGAATACTGGCCCATGCCGCCAACTCAAGTTCCATCTGCATGGCCGACAAGCAATAAACCATGGTACAGGTTGCATCATCAAGGGCTGCCAAGTTTTCATGTTGGTTTATGCCGAGAAGGGAACTTAGGCCATACCTTCGAAGCCATACCACCAAATCCGAGACCATCATTCTAGTACTGCAAGGTATTTTCGCTCTTTTTGGCCTACACTAATGCTTAGTATTGGGTAACGGACCACAGTTTTTAGGCCCCGCATGTTCACTTTCTTGCAGGAAAGCCACGGGAAGCACTTCAGAGCAGCCTCAAACCATCCGCAGTCAAATGGTATGGCGGAACGGGCCGCGCGCACAGCAAAAGAAGCGCTTCCAAAGAATCTGGCAGGTACTTTGCAAGAACGACTAATGAAGTGTTTATTCCTTTATAGACCGACACCGTTGCCAGCGCAACTGATGTTGTGCTTCTGTCCCCGAACCAGGCTGATAGCTTCACTCACAGACACCAAGGTGACAGAAAATGATAGTTACGGCGAGCATGCTTCTGAAGCAGCAAGAACACCACCACAATTTAAATCTGGAATGCAGGTATGGTCCCGCCAGTTTCGGTCTGCTCGGAAGTGGATGCCAGTGACAGAAGTGTCCACGACGGGGGCACGCATGGTTCCACTGGCCACACCGAATAGACAACAGAGGCGCCACGCAGGCAAACTCCAGCTACGGCTTGACACAGGGTCCTCACCTAGCAAGCCGTGCCAACTACGGACCACAGATGAAGCTCGGCTTATAGCCCCCAGCAGGCAGAAGATCAGCAAGGTACGGAGGCACCTCTAAAGCCGAAGACCGACAACCACCACGTCGTTCGACTTTCCGACGGAAACCACCTCATCGTCTCGCTTACTTCAGCTTGAGGGGAGGAATGTAGTCTTATCAGGCACACGTGCTGAGCAAGACGGTTTACAAGTCTCGCACTCTGGCATTTTATGACCAGTCATGAGACCTCTGCAGTTTCGTGTTAAAGCCAGTAACACTAACCAATAAACACTCATTTTTTCAGTGTGCCACTACCTGCCGGCAAGGTTTCTTTATTTCATGGGCACAACTTAGAGAGCCGGTAAATGCGGAATTCATTCACTGCAAAGTGAGAACATATGTGCCAAACCCACGCAGATATTTCGAGTGCATAAGTGCGGGCACGGCTCAACTACGTGTCGCGGGAAGCTAAAGCAAAGTGGCTGTGCACATTAGCACCCTACCGAAAACTCCACTGCCATTCAAAATACCCCAACTGTTACGGGCCACACGCTGTCTCCTCAAGAACTTTCAAAGTGTTCAAGGAGGACGTATCATTGAACTAAAGGAAACGGAGAATATCACAGTTGCTGAAGCCTGAAAGAAGCTTTTGCTTCTCTCCTCAAGACCTTACGCTGGCGCTGGGCGCCGGGTGTCTGGCGAAGTCTACCATCGGAAGGCACGCAGTATAGCTTTGCTTATGCGCGTCTATCTCGGTCCCCCGCCACCGGCTGCAATAAACTTAAACATCCTACAGGGCAACTTCTCACCGACATCTCGTACAGAAAAGGCTACTGAGATGCAGTCTCTACCTCGTGACAAATTCCAAGTCGTTCTTGGTCTTCACCAGAGGCTAAGGATGTGGTTTCGGACTCGTCGGCGTCAGAGGCGTCCAAGGAGTTGCCCAAAGAGGGGCGGAGCTTTCTGTAACACCTCAAGCCGAAAACACATGCTCTTGTCAAGGCGTTCATAAAAGCAGTGATGTCTAAATAACAGCCTTTTCCTTTGTCCTTCCTCACGAAACCCTGCTACTACGAAGAACGTCATCCAGTGGTACTTCCGAGGGCTGCTAAGAGCCTCGATGATATATACGAATTGCTTGCGCAATACCAACCAAGCATACGTTACCTGCAGGAAACTCACATAAACCGAACACACATATATTTTCTGAAAAATTACGTTTTTTTTTTGCCCGGAAGCACAGACAAAGTAGCGCCCACTCATCAGGAAGCGTTGTCCTTTCGATTAGAATAGGGTGCCTCGATGCTCGCGCTTCCACTTTCAGGGTGGGGACACCGACTCTTTTCGGCGTCATCTTTGTTCTTTCCAATTAGGAGGTGCAGGGCGTGCAGATTAAATATCGGGCAGAAAGAAAGGGGCGCGGGCGTATAAGGGCGATAACACCGTAATTTAAATGCAAATTTTCTGCTTTACCATCTCTTAAGCATTTGTTTGCATAGTCTGTTCATTTCCAGAGAGGTTGCACGACACTTTTCGCTTGCATCACAACCTGAAGTTGGCAAGATTTGCTTCCGTGGTTACCCCTTTTTATTTACTCATTTCACTCGTACACGACATACAAACATTACTGGAATTGTATACTTGGATGAAATTCATTGTTTGCAGTACTTTCATTAATATGTTTGTTTCTTATTGTGTGTTACCGGTCAGATTTATAAAACTAGGAGAAAAATGAGGAGACGCCGCGTAAGTTCGCCAAAAGCAGCTCAAGTGCTAACAGAACAGCAAAAAAATGCACTAAGAACGGTCTTCAACAATCAAACACATTTTATTTGTAAAATAATCACTCATTACTTCACGTTATGAAGTCTCAGCGAGGTTATCAGGCTAAAATGTAGTTTCCTTACTGGAGGCTCGCACCTGCTAGTCTTGCTAGCATAACACTCAGCTGAATTTTCTGGAGTGTTATGCCATCGCTGATAGATGTGATGCCTTGTGGACACAAAGCGCTGAAGAAATTTTTCGATCACATCTTTGTGCTAACATGTGTTTTCTGGCAAGGTTACATTGTTTGCAATAATTTCCTTCTGTGCTTTCAGTGGTGTTCTCAGATGGCTCAGATCTTGAGCTTCAGCAAAAGACTTCAAAGCGCTTTCACATTTAGAAACAAAGTCCAGCACTTGTCTGCTTGCATAAATTAAATTTCTACCACCTTTAACATATTCCTTTAGTTGAGTAAGGTGGTGTTCTTGTCCATGTTCTTCTGCCGCTAGCATGCGCATGCATACAGAGCAGTGTTCCACAGTGCGGATTTTTGGCTTTAACAAGAAGCTCACCAAGTGGGCGAGCACATCTTCCTCAAGAGAAGAAACTTCCTCTAAGTCAAGAATGAAGTCTCTTCTCTCATCGCCCTCTTCCGACTGGGTGATACTTTGAAACTGTTTAATTTCTGGTGAGAGACAATCGACAAGGTAGGTGCTTTCATCGATTTCGTATCCATACGCCATCAGTGCCTTGAGGAACTGGCTCACCGACACTATTCTTAGTGCGTTTTTCAGATCATAAGCACTCGGTACGGGATTCATCATCCGTACTACTGAAAACAGGTTTTCAAGGAAGTCTTGAGCGAGCCTTCCTGTCAGCACAAATGTGTACCCAAGCTCGTTAATAAGAACAGCATGTAGTTTCTTTACCACTTCCGTTGACTTCAAGACGCCAGACTGGCATGGCTTCCATACACTCTTGACGCCAATCTTCAGACCCCTGATCACATCTGAAGCAAGACTCAGAGTTGATAGGGCTTCCTTGTGTTTTGCTTCATCAAGATGGCTAAAAGCAACTACGGGATGGCGAGCTGTCATGAGCGTGTACCATTGAAAGTTAAGCTCAAACAACCGTCCTGTTGTTTCAGCTTCAGGAGGAAGCACCTTTTTTTCAATCCAGAACCGAATGACCGGTGGTACCTCTCTGAAAAACTGTACGGCAATGCCAACCTTCATTTTCGTGAAGTAGCCATTTGATATGTGAACATCAGTAAGGTTTGAGGCCACCTGTAGGTGGTCATCTCGCTGCAGCTCTGTCACACGTTCAACATGCTGTATGGAAACATGAGCACTTGGTAATTCATGCTTGGATACAATTTCATCACTAAGGCGCATAGCGTCCTTTCGTACAAGGTGCTCTGTTAGGTTTTTGAGGACATTCGCAGGGTCCGGCATAAAATGAAGTTCCTTTTGTTCATCACAAGGGTGTGGTACACTGCATGTAGCCACTGAATTTCGTGAGCAGGAGAGATTTAAAGCCCACCACATGGCACGGTTTGACGGACCCATATCACAGGTTACACATAACACACGCAGCGATATTTGTGTGCAGAGACGTATCAAGTGGAACACGAAGTCTTTCAGTGTGCCTCCAGGAGTGTGTTACCGTCCGCCCGATTGTACGACTTCTTTCATTCATGATCTTCGGTCTAGCATTGCTGCCGCTGTCGAACACAGTTCACCTAGCAACATCTACTTGTTGGGTGATTTTAATTTTCCTGAAATAGATTGGCCTTCTTTGTCTTCAACTAGTCATGCTGCAACAGAATTCATCAACCTAACACTAGATTTCAATTTATTTCAAGTGATTAGCCAGAATACGCGTGGTTCTAACATTCTTGATTTAGCTCTATCCACTGCTCCCGATACCATAGGGCCGGTTATGTATCTTGACGGATTTAGCGATCACAAGGTGTTGCAGTTTGATATTCTAGTTCCGAGCTTGTTCGCAGGTATTACAACTAAAAAAATTAGAGATTATAGTAAAGCACGATATGATGAAATTAACACGGAACTTGCCTCATTTTTCAATGAGGTGTTTTTCCCGCTAAGGAACGAACGATCTACCGAAGAAAACTGGTTGCTCTCCAAACACAAACTATCTGCACTGATAGAGAAACATGTTCCTCTGATTACAATAGCTAATGACATAAAAAATCCATGGTTCAACAAGACCCTCCGTCGATTACGGAATAAAAAGAAGCGCCTATACAGAAAAGCTAGATCTGCTCCTTCTTCAACCTCGTTGGAAAGATATAAACTGTGTTTGAAAGCGTACTGTTCTGCTGTTACCGCTGCCAAAAACAAATGCTTCACTCATGATCTGCCGTCACTTTTGCAGACTAATCCTAAGAAGTTTTGGCAGACTATATCTCCCGAAAGTAAACATGACCTCATACAACTACACAATACTGATGACTTGCCGCTAGCTGACACTGAATGTCCAACCGCGTTCAACAGATTTTTTGCATCAGTGTTTACTAAGGAAGATTATTCCAGTATGCCAATTGTTCTCGAGTCTGACTACCCATTCATGGAGCCCATCACCATTAGTGCTGAGGGTATCGCATCACTAATTAAAAATCTAAAGTTATCATCATCTGCCGGAGTGGACAACATTAACTCGAAGATACTTAAAAACACCATTTCAATTTCCAGCCAGATTTTGTGTCATATATTTCAGCAATCATTATCCTCCGGAGAACTGCCCACTGACTGGAAAAAAGCCAAAGTCATCCCTGTCTTCAAAACGGGTAACAAAAACTCTCCTGATAACTATCGGCCTATTTCGTTAACATGCATATGCTGTAAATTACTTGAGCATATTATCGCTTCTCACATTTACAACCATCTGGAACGAAATGACTTCTTCTTTTCAAATCAGCATGGTTTTAGGAAAGGCTACTCATGTGATACCCAGATATTTGAATTTACTACTGACCTGCATTTCAACATGGATGATAACCAGCAAACAGATTGCATTTTTTTAGATTTCTCAAAAGCATTTGACAGAGTTGCACATGGCCGGCTTTTTATAAAATTATCTACCCTTTCCCTTGATTCCCTCACATTATCTTGGCTTCGAAACTTTCTCTCATTACGTCAGCAATTCACAGTTGTCAACGGCTCTTCCTCATCCCTATGTGACGTAACCTCAGGCGTACCACAGGGAAGCGTACTTGGACCCTTACTTTTTCTAATCTACATTAACGACCTTCCCACTAACATTTCATCCCGTTTACGCCTTTTCGCAGACGACTGTGTTGTTTACCGTAAGATCGCTTCTGAGACTGACCACCTGACCCTTCAAAATGACCTTGACACTATTGTTGATTGGTGTCAAAACTGGCAAATGATTCTTAACCCTAATAAATGTAAATCAATGACTTTTAGCCGCAAGCATGTTGTTTCTAACTTCATATACTCTATAAATAATACCTCTCTATCAAGGGTTACGTCGTACAAATACCTTGGAATTCAGTTCACACCAAATCTTTCATGGTCTTCTCATATTTCTGCAGTCTGCAACAAAGCGTCGAGGACATTAGGTTTCATACGCCGGAACCTTCGAAACTCACCTAGCTCCGTTCGAAAACTTGCATATTTTACATTTGTTCGCCCACAGCTGGAATTTATCTCACCTATATGGTCTCCCCATCAAAAATATTTCATAGATATGCTCGAGTCCATTCAAAGCAGAGCTGCCCGGTACATTTTTAGCAATTATAGTCCCCTCGCAAGTGTATCCCAGCTTAAATACCTTAATGACATACAGATACTTGAAATTCGTCGCTCCATTTCACTTCTGTGTTTATTCCATAAATATGTTCACACCCGTCCTTCGTTGTTACCTCTGGCATCACCTTTCCGCTCTTCACAACGCTCACACAATCAACTCAGCTTCAACCGGATATATGGGAAGACCCTGTCGTTTAATTCCTCTGCATTACCTAGAGCAATAAAACTCTGGAATGATCTTCCTGACAACATAATCTCTTTCATTGATCCTGGTGAGTTTAAAAAACATCTATGTATACATTTATTGCCATAGTGATGTTCGAAATGTACAACAGTTTCATTTGTTCTTAACGTTGTTTCGTGTCTGATGTTATTTTAACTCGGTTTTGTATAAATTTCGTGTTCCTTTCTTGTATTTGACTTGTACCGCGTGCTTGCACCGATATTATGGTTTTTTTTTTCCATCTGTATGTACATCTGTATTTGCCCCCCTCACCCAATGCTCTTCGGGGCCTGTGAGGTACTAATAAATAATAATAATAATATGCCCCGGTGAAAAGGTAGGCGATCACCGGCTTCCATCGGGTGTTCATTCCACCGACCATAAAGACAATTGCATGGTTAACAGGTTGGTTGATCTCTGGAAGCGTCGTCGTTCCAAGGAATGCATCACTGCCACGGTGAAGTTCGAGTCCTCTTCTTATTCCCATTTCGTGCGAAAACAGAACACTGTCCTTCTCAATGTCTGTCATTGCTGCAACCCTTTGTTTCCATGATGTCAAATATCTCTTTAAGGACACCAGGTTGAAATGACAGATGTTGAAGCCGCCTGCAAAGAGCTCTTCTAGGAGGCAAAGGATTGCCCTGCTCTAACAAAACGTCATAGCCTATTGAGCCGCAGGCAAACTTGAGCTGGAGAGCATTCTTCACAGTCTCGGCACTCCACACGCACCTCTTTCTGTTCCGCTTATGCAAGGAAGACTTCTGCTCCTCATTTAGAAGCTTGATGTTTGAAGTCAAAGCAGACACGTTTTCTTGAAGACGCTTTGTTCGCTTTGCTTCTTTCTTTAGTTTCTTCTTGGAACGTAACAGCTGCTTAAAGAATTAAGTTGTGCTAGTTGGTGCTTTTGATCCACAGACTGTGACGTATTACTAGCGTTAAAATACAAAGGACAAAGAGCAGAAACACACAGGACAGACGCTACAGGACAGCGTCTGTCCTGTGTGTTTCTGCTCTTTGTCCTCTCTATTTTAACGCTAGTAATATGTCGCAGTATTTTGATTAACAGCTGCTCATTGAGTGCAGTCTTCTTCTTTTGCAAGTCCTGCAACTTTTTGATCAGCTCGCTTAATTGGTTGCAGAGAAAAGACATCATCAGACTGCACCACTGTCTTGCACTGCTCAGCAATATCGGAGTCACTACTGTCACAATCCCCTTGTGCAACAGACGAACTCTCTGAAGCATCGACGACAAGGGTCGTGGGCAGCGTTCGCTGACACAGAGGCTTTCTATGGCTGGGACGAGTTGCAAAAGCGAAACTTACAAATATCAATAAATATGGAAATGCTGTATATCTAAAACAACCTAGCTTAAACTTCGAAGCTTGTGTGCCGTTAGTGCAGCCTCAGTATCTACTACACAAACAAGTGGCGAAAAAATGAGGACTACACCTTTGAGAAAAATGTCGTAACCAATGAGAGCAATAAGTTCATAAAAAACAATGAATCCACCCTGAAAGCAGAGACGGCCCACAGAGCTTGTTGCCCATGAGAGCCACGTGATTAAGGAACTGGCAATGATAACACAACAAGTGCATATCATGGGAAGCTCAAGACCCCTGCTGCTAATAATTTGTAATACTTCTGACATAATTAAGGATTCAATATTCAGTCAGCCAAATACAATAATCAAATATACGCTTGCATATTACAAACACACGTGTAACTTCAACTAAACTTCTACATAATGAGCAATGCATGCAACGCAACATATGCACACTCCGTGAGCAAAGCTTAAACGAGTGCAGTCTGCGGAAAACAAACACGAAAAGTTCGCGCGACTGCAACCTTTAGAAGATTTCTCACAATAGCAAAAGATAAAAAATAACAAATTCATGTTTACGTACGCCTGAAATCGAAGAGAGTAGGCAAGGCATTCAACTTGAGCAGCCGTCGTCCATCCAGACGATTTAATTTATATTGATCCTGCTCAAAGTGGAGCTGTAAGATTGAAAAACGAAGCACAGCATGTCATTGAAAGATGAGGTGGCAAGCAGAATCGTAGTGTACTTTCTTCCCGCACACCCGAGTCGACGAATAAATAAACCCCTCATGCCTATCGAGATCAATACACGAACTCAGAAACGTACCGAGTTTATAAGCGCCCCAATACTTCTAGATAGAAAAAAAATGCGCAGCTCACACGTCTAGAATAAACCCACGCCGTTGGAACGAGTCAAACACGGCGATCACACCATACTGCAGCGTGATCACAACAAAAGGCACACCAACATATGCATGCTGCTGTATTGAGATGATGAAAAGCAATAGAAACGGACGTTATTCATAACAATGTATCGCAAAATCAAGAGCCTTGCCTGGCATATCTTAGTTGCATCCGTCGGTTCCCAGCCGTCACGTTTTACTTGTGCTGCCCATTTCTTCGTTCGGCATCGCGGTGGTAACGAAATACGCGCTGCCCTTTTGCGTTCGATCCAGTGCACAGAGGGACACAACAGCCCGTCATGTTTCGTTAACAAGCGCGCACATCACAAGGGATCACATAAAATACGAGCTCTCGCACCACAACACCGCAAAGACAGCAAATAGAAGGCGATGCGCTTCCGCTCAGCTTGACGGCCGGCGGGAAAGAGGCAACAAGGCGCAGAGGCGGCTCGGGGATGATCAAAGGGTGTCCCCACCCTGAAAAGCTGCGCTGGCATCGAGACGCCCTAGGTCAGAAACCAATTGTCCCTCAAAACTTTCCGCTGGTTATCAATTAGAGGCGGCGGCTATACGAGCCCTAATTTTGAGAAAACTAGCAATAATACGCTGTCTGCATATCACACCCCATGAACGCCTATTTAGCGAGGAGTTTGAAAAACTTCACCAGCTTCCGGAACCTTCCTTGCTGTTTACAGATTTTATTGCACATCATCCACTATAGGGACGCACAACAACTGATTAAAGAAGTGCGTTAAACACTTGGCAGTTTTCGCACTTTCTGTCGTCATTGCTTTTTGTTATGCTCGTCTCTTATCTGCGCGAAATTTGTGCTTAGCTATGGACCAACTTGTCCGGCAAGAAATCCTTTTAAGCTACCTGTCTAGCACAGAGGACCGTTTTATGACTGTTCCTCCTAAAAAGTGCACTGAAGAGGAATCTGAAGTCGACTTTTTACCGCGACACCCCTATCTACGCGTTCCGGTCATTCATAGAAACTTCTAATTATTGTCCTGTGCCGCCGATTGCCCTAATCGGATTAAGCGTCCCGGCTTCCGCCTATTTTTTTTTAACTGAATGCGGTTTTAACCAACGCGTCAGCCAGTTCCGCGGCGACTTGCCGCTCTGCCATCGATGGAGTCGTACGGACATCAAATAGTCCACGTGTATTTTTATTTCCGTGAGCCTAAGTTGAGGCTATATTGCTTGTTACTGAAACCGTTTATTCACAGAAACCTAAAATACAAAATGAAAGGGAAAGCAAAGCCCACACTGGACTGGCTGGAAGGCACTCCACGCGTTGGTTGACTCCGCCTACCTACCGCGTTCAGTTCAAAAAAGGGCGGGAGCCGGGACGTTTAATCCAATTTAATTAGGGCAATCGACCGCACAGGATAATAATTCGAAGTTTCTAAGAATGTTCGCAACGTTTATGTAAAATTCCCGCAGTAAAAAGAGTTCAGATTCCGCTTTAGTGCACCTTTAACCTGTGGAAGTCTACGCCGGTGTGAACCCCACCGTCAGATCAACTTGTCGCGCCAAGTACCTCGCCTTCTGTCTGCGAAAGGAACGCGCACCCAAAGATGTAAATGCAGTGTTCGGCATCCTCAAGCCACGAGTGGGCTTTCTGAAGCAAATATGTAGGCACTTAATATCGGAGCTTTGGCGTTAAGTGCGCAGGTTCCTAGAGGTTTTGCGAACGCTCTGCTATGCGTTCAATCCGCCCTGGTTAGCTGTTAGCTGAAATCAAGCTGCGCTCTGCCAGAAGATTTGCAACCCAGATGGCTGAATTTTAGTCGGCTCAGTGCCTTCAAGCCGCCGCCTCTACCAGAACAACAAGCAATGCTAATGGGCAAAGACTAATGGGCTTTGTAGCTCCGGGAGATGATGCGTTACCTGAAGAAGTTTCTTGCACACTTAGCAGGGGTCCGATCTGCAGTTACGTGTCTTCAATACCTGCACATGCCCTACTAGCACTTAAACAGTGCGTTTTAAGCAAGAGTGACCAAGAAGATCTTTAAAAGGTGCACCAACGACCCGACCGTAAGTATCGTCTCGTTCTTCAAGCAAAACATTCTTTGGTTTTGATCGGCTGAGAAGAAATAAGACATGTTGAGAGGCTAGTCAGTTCATAGTGAAAGCCAAAAAAAAAACATGCTCGAAGACTACGGGACAAGAACAGGCGCAAAATAACAAACACGATACACTCGCAAAAATACCATGTGTTGTGGGAAGACAACATCAACGGGCCACGTTTCATTAGGACTGACCAAAAGCCCGGTTGTGCCCATCTAAGATTTCTATCTCTTTCCTAGATAGATAAAGAAGTCGAGTTGACACAGTTGCCACCCCTTTTGGAGGTGACAAAAGCCTTGATAACCTCTCTTTCTGTTTCTTTTTCCCTTAGCAAGGAATTTTGTCTTCTCCAGATAAGGACAACAATTTCCAGTGTCGCAGCCCTTAAAGTGCAGGGTAGATATTACGGCCCGTGCTGTGCGTAGGGATCGTTTGTACTTCAGAGCTTGCTCAATAAAACAACGGGCGGGTTTTCCTATATAGAACCGTCCTCACGAGAGAGGTATTTCATAAATAACTTCGAAAATCTATTAGTGAACTCGCTATGGCGGTTCTCCTTGCAAGTGTTGTTTTTTTTATTTTGCTCGTCAGTAATGTGAACAATTTTTTCAGTTCATAGCGCGCCGAGAAAACGACGCCGATCCTGTTCCTTTCTGCAACCTTCTTAATGTTTTTAGAAACAAAACGAAAATACGGCATGAGAAATGGTGGCACGGATTCCGAGCGTTGTCCTCGTTTAGATGAAGTTTTTAGCCTTTGAAGCAGGCTTTTACAAGTGCTGAAAATTAGATGATGTGGGTAGCCAGCAGAGAAGAAGGCGCTCAACTTGACATTGAAAAGTGGATGACATGGGACATGGTGTGGGCACAAGGCTTCTGTAAGGCGGAGAGACAGCTAGACATGAAGATGCCATATTAACTAGCTCGGAGTGAGCCAGAAGAATGGCGAGTTGGGCGAGTTGTATGTAGTTCATTTTGGCGGTGAAATTCAGCGCGAACGATCGAAGGACACATGTTTTGTCCCCTTTCTGTGTCCTTCGGGCGTTCGCGCTGATATTTACCGCCAAAATGAAGTCAGCCCTTTTGCATGGCGGTAGACTTTTGTTTGACATTGGGCTATAAGACCTGCAAACGTGGGCATCGGTGAAGTACAAACTTACGTCTAAAAACTGGATGTGGTTGTCCCTTGTCATTTCACGAGTAAAAAGAAAACCTTGCCCCTCAGAGGATAATGGTTAAGAATGTTAGTGGACGC
Organism: Amblyomma americanum; assembly: GCA_030143305.2. Lineage (NCBI taxonomy): Eukaryota > Metazoa > Arthropoda > Arachnida > Ixodida > Ixodidae > Amblyomma > Amblyomma americanum. The sequence goes on along the minus strand of JARKHS020009582.1, from coordinate 9,042 downwards.
ACTGTAAAGATCATAAAGTCATTGACATAACGATCCAGACGAAATAAAGGGTGCTTTAAAAGGTCTAGTTCTAATCATCTTTCTAAAACAGCCATAATAATGTCACACAGCCCAGGAGCAACAGAGTAACCAACTGCAAATTCCAGAGTTTTGAACATAAAAACGTCAGTCGTCCGTCGTGCGGTATCAAATAAAAAAGCTCTTTCAAAACAACCGGAAAGGCTGTTGAAGCGGAAGGCATTCCCTGTTCCACGGAATGCCTTCCGCTTCAACAGCCTTTTCGGTTGTTTTGAAAGAGCTTTTTCATTTGATCGTCTCTTTCAAAAGGCATTCCCTGTTCCAGGGAATGCTTTCTGCTGTAGGCGCAACTAAAAGCCATCGGGGATTTTCTGTGTCTCATCAGAGGTACTACGCGCGAATACACACAGACACAAGGAAGGATACCGGAAAAACCGCCACTTACAACTGCTTTATTCGGAGGCACACCACACACTTATACTGCTGTCTTAGACGCAAGGAACACAATCAGATCAAGATCGATATGCAAGTGCACTGGTTAAAAAATTATTTTCAGCCTTATACAAAAATACGGATGAATCGCTGTCGCTCATGCTCCCTTTCTCTTCGATTAAAAAAGCTTCGATTAATTCCCGCGCTTTCGTATCTTTACTGGTAGCTACAATCCACGCCCCTGAAAAACATGGCTCACAGGAGCGTGACGGGCAGGACCTAATATGCTTGGGTATGTTTGGAACTTCTTTATCTTGCTCTACATTTCTTTCACATTTCCTAATTCGGTCATTGACGCAGCGCCCGGTTTAACCTACGTAGGAGTGTCCGCATAAGAGGGGTATTTCATGCACCACCCCTTCGGCGCACTTTATAAACGGTCGCCCATGCTTAGTGCCGCATCCTTTTTCCTCTTCACGTATTCTTTCGATACGCGAGCATAGGCTTCCGAGATTTTGTGGGGCTGAAAAAACCGCCATGGTCTTTATTTTTTGTCGTAGGCATTCGGCGACTGCCATCACAACCTAATCAGGCTGAAGACAGCCTGGCCATATTTATAACTTTTGACAAGCAGTGTGTTCTGCAAAAAGCCGGCATATGTACAGAATAAGTGTGGCGCCGGTATTGTGTAATAATTTTTTTTTAATTTATCAAGTTTTACATCAGGTTTTACCGTTTAAAGTGTTTAGAAACGTGGACGACTTTTTGATAGTTTTTACTAAGGACGGAAGTGTGAACTTCGAAGAGAGAGTGCATGATATTTTAACCTTATTACGACAACATAGAAATTGCTTGCAATTCACTTGTGAAGTGCCTGAGGGTAACTGCCTGCAGTTTCTAAATATAAATATTGAGTTTTATGATGATCTGCATTGTTGCTTTGTTGGGGATTTGCTCCTCGTGCAAAAGAAGGGCTCCTGCCGTATGACTCCACCCATTTGTAGTTGATAAAAAGGGAAATTGCTTCACTTTGCCTTAAATCCGCCCTCAAGAAATCGTGCCCTCACAGGATGCAGGCTAACTTTCAGACCCAATTGGCCAGGCTGTCTTCAGCCGGATTCCCTGATTCGGTTGCTATGGCAGTCGCCGAAAGCCTACAACAAAAAATGAAGACCATGGCGGTTAGAGCTGGGGAAGATCGCTGTCTAGAAGAGGTGGTGATACCTGGGTTGATACATGGCTCACAATTTAAAGAAGGTCGCAAGCCGAATGGGGTGCCGCTTGTTTTTTCAGCCCCCCAAAAGCTCGGAAGATTATGCTCGCGTCTCGAAAGAATACGTGAAGAGGAAAAAGGATGCGGTACTAAGCATGGGCGACCGTTTATGAAGTGCGCCTGTCGCGGATCTTCCCAGAGAACACTCGGACCGAATGAATGCACTAGGTGACAGGTGTACCCACACAAATGCACATTTAATACACCCTACGTGGCACACACACTAGAACACAAAACTAACGAAACTAAAACAAAACACAAAGAATAAAAATGCACACTCCCCGGGAACTCAGCTACCAGCGTCTACTATTAGCGTTCTACTGTTAGCGGTCGGCTTTCGTGCTGCACAGTTGGTTCTGTGCGGCTGCGGCGTTGTATGTATCCAGTAGCCGGCGTCAAGGCGGCGTTCGACGTGCTTGGGCTGGCGTCGCTGGCTGCGTCGTATAAGCTCCCGGTCCAAGCGCCCGTGGAGGTGATGCCGGTGTTTTTGGCGTTGGGGGCACCACCCGGATGGGTGGCAACAGCCCTGGAGACAACCCTGGCCGTAGCAGGTGGTTGCCTCCTCCGCTGACTCCCCGGGACGGGCTCAGGCACTGCAGGAAGTCCACGATGCGAAGCCGTAGAACGCGAGCTCACCGGAGCAGTAGCCGGCGTCGCTCTCTTCCAGCCGTAGCGTCCCTGACCCGCCGGAGCCTCCGCTTCTCTGTTTCTCCCCCCGTGCCTCGCTCTCCCTCGCCCTTTTATAGCCTTGACGTTAGTCTACGTAAGCCTCGTCATCGTCTTATCCTTCTTCACTTCACCAATCATCACTGTCCACCTCATCGACTGCTTCTTCTTTTGCGTTATTCTTCGGTTAATCCACGTCTTCTTCACACCTCTTTCCTTCATAAGTTTATTTTCGTATCGTTATTATATGTGACAAGGGCTCCCTTGTCAAGAGTTCTTTTATGAAAAACTGCTCACGTCATCCTCATCTTCAAGACATCCAGCCAACCGACTTTCTTCTGTGGCGATTCTGGACCCAGCACACAACACACCGCAGATGTCCAGCACACACCAAGAGCACACCACTAACATAGCATACAAAACTGCGTTTTAAGAACACTAACGCTCCACTGCCGTTATCCGTACAGAGTCCTTAATAAACATGTTGATGTCCATCACATAATCCCTAGCAAAATCACAAAACACCAACAATAGCAACACCAACAAGATAAATCAAAGAGATACATTAGCACAGCAACAACAACACGATACATCCCAGATATACCTAGAGCTGTTAAGTTAGCTTTATCTGTGTACAAGTCTAATTTCTAACATATGACCTCCGCTTTGCCTGGCCCATCCGAAAACGTCTTCCCCTTGATTTGCAGTAGTGCTGTGATCGTAACATCATTCACATTGGGCTTTATTAGTACCTCATCCCCTCCTGCATTTTTCTGCCCACTGCACGTGGGCACCTCGCCAGCATCACCTGTCTCCTCGGCCACTACCGTACATGCTACCTTGGTGGTGTACCGTACGGGACCACATTCTTCGTATTTCTTCAACGTATTTACACGAAAAACGTTCTTAGTGTCAACTCTCAATAACTCATAATCCATGTCCTTTTTCTTCCGCGTCATAAGGTACGGGCCCTTCAATCGCATCATCAACTGATTATGATACGTGGGTAGCAGTACAAGAACCCTGTCGCCCGGATTCAAATTTCTGAGAATGGCTTTCTTGTGACCATATCCTTCATAGCGTTCGCGCGCCCTTTCCGGGACCTGATGTGCAAGCCTGCATGTTTCCTTCAACATGTCCAGCAACTTAATAACATACGTGTATGTTGTCTTGAGACCTAATTTATCTCTTTATTAGCCCACAGCTCCTTGAGTATTGCAAGTGGACTTCAATGGTTCTCCCATAAAACTTCTCCAAGGGCGAGAAACCAAGACTCGTTTGCGGTACTTCGCGGTAAGCGAACAAAAGAGCTGGGAGCTATCTATCCCAATCAGTATTTCTCGCAGAATTTCATTCTGACAATAGTGAAAACAGCGCTAAAGAAGAAGCCGGAAGGCGAAACGAGGAAGTGACAGGAAAGAGCGCTGACTGACAACTGAATTTATTGAGCGAAACTCGCGCAATATATAGGAAGGCAGTGGCTAAGATAGTCAGATGCAGTCAACGTCACATGATGCAAAGAGCCAAAAAGCGATAAAAAACAAAACAAGGTGATAAAGCCAACAGTGAACTGAATCTCAAAAGGGGTGGTAACAAAATGGAAACTACACTCAATGACTATACACAGTTAAAGTCACATGGTGTAACGAGCCATAAAAGCGATAAAACCACAACAGGGTGGAAAGGCTAAATGTCAGCAGAAACTCAAAGGGATGGTAACAAAAACTACATGTTGACTTAAACAGTTAATGTCACAAGATGTAAAGAGCCATAAAAACCGATAAAGCATCCATAGCCCATAATAAGGGTAAAAACGATAAAAAACTGAAGAAATGGAATTGTGGAAAGAATAAAAATTGACAATGTAGCAACGTAAGGCTAAAAAATTCACAGACCTTAACAAACAACGATGCAACAGTGACACTCAACGTTTAAACACGCGTAGTTAACAATAAAAATTTTAGCAATGTTGTTCCAAAAAGGCAAGTTCACTTCCGTACAAGGATTTAGACGGGTCACTGACACATTCCAAGCTCTTTCTTTTTATAAAGAAAGCTTCCTTCAATTCCCGAGCTACACTGTCTCTACTCCTATCAAGAACTACAGTTTCGCGTAAACGAGGCATGCATTTACACTCCTTGTAATGAAGCGCTAGATTAGAGCCAGTGCCTTTTTCAAGTGAGCGCTCATGTTCCCTTAAACGTTCGTTCAAGCACCTTCCAGTTTGTCCAATATAAACTTTGTAGCATGTAAGCGGTATCTGGTAAATCCCCCAACCCTACACCTGACGAACATGTTGGCATGCTTTACGCCACAGGTTTGATGTCTCGGCTTTTCGTTATTTATCCTGTGACACGACGTAGCTAGCTTGCAAGTGGAAGAAAAGACGGCGGGAATCTCAGATTTATTCGCAATCTTTTTAAAATTATGTGCAACCCGGTGGGAATACGGGATAACGGCTGGCCTCACCCTCCTATTGCTTTCCTGAGTAACTTTCTTCTCCTTGCCTTTAATTCTTGAAGGAGGGTTTGTCGTGGTGCCGCACGGAATCTACAGAGAAAAGACCCGCTGTGCGGTGGAAAAGAACTTCACTCAGACGAGCCTCAAGCCGAGTAAAGTGAAATCGCGAGCTGTCGCCCTCTGCAATAACTTGGAACTGGTGCAGTTGGCAAACACTATAAATAAGTGCAGAGAAAAAACTTTTAGCATGTTTTTTTCTGCAAAGACTCACAAAGAGGAGGTTCCGTTCCGGTGCATTGTTAGTGAGCGCTACACTTACCAAAGGCTTATTAGGAAATACCTCTTAAGGCATTTAAACTCGCTTGTCGTTGATGATCCCTTCGGTACGAAGAACTCGACGGAAATTATAGCTTTCTTTCAATCCTGCAAAGGCATTGGAAACATGTTTTCGGTAGATGCCAAGGACCTTTTCTATTCCATTCCACACAATGAGTTGTTCTCAGCTGTTCAGTCTTGCATTGAAAAGAAAGGTGTGTTGCTTCAAAATTCAGCGGGTATCTCAATGGAGAATTTTTTTTCTTTGTTGGAATTCTACCTTAGTGCTACTGTGGTCGAGTTTGACAATCAGGTGTACATACAGACGAAAGGAATTTGTATACGGTCCTGTGTAGCGCCAGTGTTAAGTAATATTTTTCTCGCAGCAGTTGACGAAAATCTGGACGATAGGTTCGACACGAGCAAAGTTTTAAAGGTTTTCAGGTATGTCGACGATTTTTTAGTTGTGTTAGCCAAGCAAGACGCGCCAGGTTATAGAGCCACTGTGGATGAAATTCTAGATACATTTAATGAACTGAGCCATGGTTTGCAATTCACTTGTGAATTTCCTCAGAACAACAAGTTACAGTTTTTGGACTTGGAACTATCCTTGGTACGAGATAGATACTGTTGGATGTACATGCCTCGAAGTCAAAAAGAGCTGTTGTCCTACGAGTCAGCTCACTCAAAAACAGTTAAACGAGCCATAGCCACATCCGGATTAGGATCTGCACTAACAAAATCATGCGAGCATTGCATGCAAGAGAGCTTCCAACTGCAGACCGCCCGGTTACTGCAGGCAGGTTTTCCGCAGACTGTGATTTCGGCAGTGACTTAAACTCTGCTTCAAAAAGTTAAAGGCAAGGAGAAGAAAGTTACTCAGGAAAGCAATAGGAGGGTGAGGCCAGCCGTTATCCCGTATTCCCACCGGGTTGCACATAATTTGAAAAAGGTTTCGAATAAATATGAGATTCCCGTTTTCTTTTCTGCCCCTTGCAAGGTATCTACGTTGTGTCACAGGATAAATAACGAAAAGCCGAGACAGCAAACCTGTTGCGTAAAGCATGCCAACATGTTCGTCAGGTGTAGGCTAGGGGTGATTTACCAGATACCGCTTACATGCGACAAAGTTTATATTGGACAAACTGGAAGGTGCTTGAACGAACGTTTAAGGGAACATAAGCGCTCACTTGAAAAAGGCACTGGCTCTAATCTAGCGCTTCATTGCAAGGAGTGTAAATGCATGCCTCGTTTACGCGAAACTGTAGTTCTTGATAGGAGTAGAGACAGTGTAGCCCGGGAATTGAAGGAAGCTTTCTTTATAAAAAAAAAGGGCTTGGAATGTGTCAGTGACGCGTCTAAATCCTTGTACGGAAGTGAACTTGCCTTTTCGGAACAACATTGCTAAAATTTTTATTGTTAACTACGCGTGTTTCAATCGTTGAGTGTCACTGTTGCATCGTTTTTTGTTAAGGTCTGTGAATTTTTTAGCCTTACGTTGCTACATTCTGTCAATTTTTATTCTTTCCACAATTCCATTTCTTCAGTTTTTTATCGGTTTTACCCTTATTATCTGCTATAGATGTTTTGTCGGTTTTTATGGCTCTTTACACCTTGTGACATTAACTGTTTAAGTCAACATGTAGTTTTTGTTACCATCCCTTTGAGTTTCTGAGGACATTTAGCCTTTTCACCCTGTTGTGGTTTTATCGCTTTTATGGCTCTTTACACCATGTGACTTTAACTGTGTATAGTCATTGAGTGTAGTTTCCTTTTTGTTACCACCCCTTTTGAGATTCCGTTCACTGTTGGCTTCATCACCTTGTTATGTTTTTATCGCTTTCTGGCTCTTTGCATCATGTGACGTTGACTGCATCTGTCTATATAAGCCACTGCCTTCCTATATATTGCGCGAGTTTCGCTCAATAAATTCAGTTGTCAGTCAGCGCGCTTTCCTGTCACTTCCTCGTTTCGCCTTCCGGCTTCTTCTTTAGCGCTGTTTTCACTATTGTCAGTATTTCTCCCCTGGCACATTTTCTTGATCACATTTTTGAGGGTGCCGTTGAACCTCTCTACAAGCCCATTACACATGGGATGGTTAGGCGTCGTCAGTAACTGCCTTACTGACAAAAGGCGGCTAACCATATTCATTAGTTCCGATGTGAAGTTCGAGCCCTGGTCACTCAAAACTTCCCTCGGGAACCCATTACGCGAAAACGTTTCCACAAGACCCTCCGCCACTTGATGTCAATATTTCTCAGTGGAATAGCGTCAAGATAACGAGTGGCCATGTCAACCCGAGTAAGCACATATATATTGCTTTTGGCGGATACTGGAGAAATTGGCCCCACAATGTCAATAGCCACTCGCTGAAACGGTAGGTCGATGGCTGGCATCTTGCCCAGAGGTACTCTTCCCTTCGGAATTGTGCGCTGGCACACGTCACATGAGCGAACAAAACGCTTAACGTCACTCTGAACACCTAGCCAGAAGAACTCCTCGGTGATCCTAGACACCGTTTATTGAACACCCTGGTGTCCGGCCATAATGGTGTCATGTCCTAAGCGTAGCACGGTCTCTCGCATATCTCTCGGTGGCACAAGCTGTTGGACCCGCCTTCCTAAACTAAATATGCATTCCCTGTGCAGAAGACCATTTACCAATTGGTATTCGAATGCCGTACAACTCTTCTTTCTTTTAACTTTTTCCCGGACTCTTTCGAAGCAGGCCTTCAAGTTCGGGTCTTCCCTTTGCCTTATTGCAATTTCGACTGGTGTTACGCTCAGACACATCGTAACAGGAGTAGAAAGCGGACGCTGCGTTGCTCGGGCTGTCGCTTGAATCTTGTCTCCACTGCCAGCGAGAAAATGACTGCACCCGTCTGAGCTGTCGCGGGCCTTTCCATCTTTGGACGTTCTTCAACGTCGAGCATCATTCACTCGTGATCAGGGTCTTCGACACTTCTTGCACCCGTAATGTTTCCCAGGATGAGATCGTAGATGGGTTGGTCTACGCATTTTGCCACTACCTGCCCAGTATAATATGGCATGGACACTAGAATCCTAGCTTCAGGAAGGCACCTTACTGTGCTATCTACAAGAGTGACGACCGACGCTTCCCCTGTAAGATCCTCGTCCTTCACCAGGCTTCTCCGAACCAAGACTGTGTTGGCTCCGCTGTCTCTGAGCACCAATATAGGACGGTCCCCTATTTGCCCAACCACCACCGGCATTGCTGCTTTCGACTTGGGTGTTCCACTCACTGCCTGATTTTCCAGCGGCGTTTGCTCTCCTTTCAGCTGTGGAACGTCACGTGGCGTGACAAGTTCTACCCTAGAGTCGACAACGAATGCAGCTTGGTCCTGCGTTCTGTATCGAAATTATTCCGGAGTTCTCCACTACGGCACCTCCTTCTTCCCTTCTTCTTTAACTCCCTCCCTTGTCCCTTCCCTTACGGCGCGGTTCAGGTGTCCAACGATATATGAGACAGATACTGCGCCATTTCCTTTCCCCAAAATCCAATTATTATTATTATTATTGACATCTCAAGCCACCTATCAAAAAAGTTGGTCAGCCTGCAGGTAAACTGCTTAGCGGTTTCCGAATCCTCAGGTTTGGCGGTGCGAAATCTCTCACGAAAACCCTCTGCCGTAAGCCTGAATATTTGGAGGAGCGCCTTTTTGACTTTCTCGTCGACAATGGAGTCAGCCGCAGGCATCCTTCCAAACACATTCAGCGCCTCTCCGAGTAAACACACGCTCAATGCCGTGGCCCATTAACTGCGCTCTCAGCATTGCACCAAAGCTATCCGCTCGAACCGTTGCAGATATGCGTCCAGATCATCTCTTTTGTCATCGAAGGGACCCATCAGCTTCCTTG